>JARFIY010000065.1:0-604558 GCA_036346155.1 Sinelater perroti | reverse complement strand
CAAGTATTAGGTTAAAATTTACTCTCCTAAAATTTAACGTTGGAATATTTAAAATGCTATAATTTTGCAGCCGTTTATTTTTCAAGCTAAAATTGGTTTCATTCGACTCGGCTCATTATGTTGCCATGGATAAGGTAGATACTGATATCTCAATTGCTGTAAAAACATTTTGAACGGCTGAAATAGATTTTCTCATAGAGCTATTAACATATCCTTATAAACGTAAGTTAGAGGACGGCCATTAATAATCACCACCAAATCATAAAGTACTTTTCCAAGTTCTTCTTGATCTAGTGCATATTTATCTGCCATACCAATTCGTAACTCCCCTCTCTTTCCATCTGGTCAGACTCTCCCAGAAACTGCTACCTTTAATAAGATTAACATCGTTGTCCATTTCTATCTGATGGCAGTCGGTTTCGTTTAATCTATGTTTTGGCCAAACTAAGATACGCTCGTTGTTACAACATGTAGTCGACGTTCTTTCCCTTTCTATCCATTTTTAACGAACAATGGAACAGTGTAGCCGGAGATGATCGGTTTAAAAAGAGTTACATCACGACCACAATTCTCTGGCAATTTTCCCGAAATTCGAAATCGAATATCTCGAAAATTATTCGACATAGAATTTTTTCGACTTCATTTTCGAATTCAGCGTAAAATTTCCTATAAGAATCCATTTTCAAATTTTAAAAAATCTCAAATTTTGTGACGGACCGACAGACAGACATAGAATTCAGTAACGAACTTTTTAAGTTCGTTGATAACATTACTATCGTCCGTGAATACATCACGTACATTTTACGTCACTAATATGCCTCTGATATAAAGCAAAAACTTTTTTGTTAACCAAGAATATCTTAGGATTTGGAAATAGTATTTTTATTAATATTTTAGTGCTTGGCGATGAAGATTTATTGGAAGTTTTCTAGTAGGTTAGTGGCAATAGAGTTAATAGTTCAATTAGTGTTATTTTAGGTAATTTCGTGTCGAAATTTTAGGTGAGGCTGGCGGTGTGAGATTTTGCAAACGAATGAATTTGGGCAGGATAATGATGGGATTTGGCATTTAGGTAGCGATTAGTAACGGATGCTTTTATATTTGACAGAGTGATGAAAGCTGTTGTTTGAAGGATTTTCTTGTTATAAGAGTATCCAGGAGTTTCCATGATAAATGTGATGTTTATGTGAAATTGATTATGTGGAAAAGGAATTTGGGAAGCGCATCTTGTCCATGATGCCAGATAACAAAGTTATCATAGACATATCGTATCCAAACGGCAGGTTTAAAGTAAAAAAACGGTCACGGAATTTGCTTCAGTAAATTTAAAAATGTTTTCTAAAACTAAAACAACAAAATAAAAACGATGTACCAGATACTTAATTTTATTCGCAAATAATCAAATACAGATAACATGTGTACGGCGGACAGAACATATTTGAACTTAAGGATAAAAAAGTAATTATACTCAGGTGTGTGAATCATTTACTCTTACAGAATTCTTCTCACTCTTGCTCTTTCGTATTCTAAAAATTAAAATAAACCTCGTTATAACTATGCATATGCTATTGATAATTTAACTAACTAAGGCGACATAACTATTTTTACTACAAATGTGACACTATGCTCACAGTTCTGTTAATTACCTCTTTCTGGACATCGGAAGTTGTATTCGGAAGCAGCAAAGGATCTTTGGAATCATCATTTTTTTCTTCGTTTACAAGTGCCATCGATTCCTGCGACGACTCATCGCTGGAGTCTTCCTACAACATACAATACTAAGCATAAATATAGTATATATGTTAGAGAAAACAGAAGCTGCTGGCGGTTGTCGAATACCCTATCCTTAATAATTTGACTTTCCGATTAGAACAGGTCTAGCCTTATTACGTAAAATTGAACGACTATAAAATGACTAAGGCAACACAACTTGGCTATAGATATGGACCACCGATTATTTATACTAACAATATGTAGAATGCAATGACGCAGTAAAAGCTTAGTATAATCAACGAATAGTTTTACTACAAATGTGACGTTATGCTGACAGTTTCGTTACTTACCTCTTTTCGAACGTCGGCAGTTCTACTCGAATGCAGCAAAGGATCTTCAGTATCATCTCTCGGCTCTCTCTTTTTAATAATCACCTTTTTTCGCGACCACACATCGCTTGGCGCTTCCTACAACATACAATACTAAGCATAAATATATATCTAAGAGAGAACCGAATCTGCTGGGGGTTGTCGATCATCCCGTCCTTAATAAGTTGATTTTCCGATTAGAACAAGGTTTTCTCTATTATGTAAAAACGAGCTGCTATAACATTACTAAGGCAACATCACTTGGCTAGATGGTAGATATAGACCACTGCTTATTTATATTAACAATTTGTAAAATGCAATGACGCAGTAAAAGCTTATTATATATATATCTATATATATATATAAAACGAATAGTTTTACTAAAAGTGTGACGTTCTGTTAACTGTTATGTTGGTTACCTCTTCAACAACGTTGCCAGTTGTTGGAATCAGTAAGGTACTTTCAGATTCACCAGTTGGTTCTTCCTTTACAAGAACTATCGGTTCATGCAAGGACTCATTTCTTGAGTCTTCCTACAACATACAGTACTAAGCATAAATATATATTTTAGAGGGAACCGAAACTAATGGCGGTTGTCGATCATCCTGTCCTTAATAATTTGACTCTCCGATTAGAACCAGTTTTGCCTCATTATGTAAAAATGAGCTGCTATAAAATTACTAAGGCAACACCACTTGGATATATGGTATATATAGACCACTGATTATTTACACTAACAATTTGTAGAATTCAATAATCCAATAAAAGCTTATATATATATATATATATATATATATATATATATATATATATATATATATATATAAAACGAATAGTTTTACTAAAAGTGTGACGTTCTGTTAACTGTTATGTTGGTTACCTCTTCAACAACGTTGCCAGTTGTTGGAATAAGTAAGGTACTTTCAGATTCACCAACTGGTTCTTCCTTTACAGTCACCATCGATTCTTGCGACGACTCATCGCTTGAGTCTTCCTACAACATACAGTACTAAGCATAAATATATATCTTAGAGGAACCGAAACTGATGGCGGTTGTCGATCATCCTGTCCTTAATAATTTGACTCTCCGATTAGAACCAGTTTTGCCTCATTATGTAAAATGAGCTGCTATAAAATTACTAAGGCAACACCACTTGGATATATGGTATATATAGACCACTGATTATTTACACTAACAATTTGTAGAATTCAATAATCCAATAAAAGCTTATTATATATATATATATATATATATATATATATATATATATATATATATATATAAAACGAATAGTTTTACTAAAAGTGTGACGTTGTGTTAACTGTTATGTTGGTTACCTCTTCAACAACGTTGCCAGTTGTTGTAAGCAGCAAGGTACTTTCAGATTCACCAACTGGTTGTTCCTTTACAGTCACCATCGATTCTTGCGACGACTCATCGCTTGAGTCTTCCTACAACATACAGTACTAAGCATAAATATATATCTTAGAGGGAACCGAAACTGATGGCGGTTGTCGATCATCCTGTCCTTAATAATTTGACTCTCCGATTAGAACCAGTTTTGCCTCATTATGTAAAATGAGCTGCTATAAAATTACTAAGGCAACACCACTTGGGTATATGGTATATATAGACCACTGATTATTTACACTAACAATTCGTAGAATTCAATGATACAATAAAAGCTTAGTATACACACACACAAGATATATATATAGTTTTACTTAAAGTACGACGTTGTGTTAACAGTTATGTTGGTTACCTCTTCAACAACGTTGCCAGTTGTTGGAATCAGCAGGGTACTTTCAGATTCACCAACTGGTTCTTCCTTTACAGTCACCATCGATTCTTGCGACGACTCATCGCTTGAGTCTTCCTACAACATACAATACTAAGCATAAATATATATCTTAGAGGGAACCGAAACTGATGTCTATCACTATATCCATAATAATTTGAGTCTTCGATTAGATCATAATTTATACTAACAATTCGTAGAATGCAACGACCCAATAAAAGCTTGGTATGATCAACGAATATTTTTACTACAAATGTAAGATAGAATGAATTTAAATTTTAACTAAGTATGCTACTGCCTTTATGTTGGCATTCATTTTTCTTTTAATCTCCTTAATTGGTGTTTGCGCCATGCTACAGTATCATTTCTTTTCATTAATAACTTTTGTTAGTTAGTTTTATGCAATTGTTATAGCAAGAACCAAATGTTTTGTTAACGTTGCTTTTCCACCTGCGTAATCAGTATTTTCATTCATTATTTATACCTAAATTTTAACTTGTAGATTTTGTAATTTACTCTATAAACCTGGCGCACTGTTCTTTTAATACATTCAACTAAAAATCATTTTACTTAATTTTGTTAACAGCTTTTGGACTTTGAGATTTACTTGAATTTGCTGTATCAGTTACTGCTGTGGATTCTCTTCGTATCTTTTAATAAAAGTAACAAACTTCGCCGTTGCTGCAGCAGTTAATTCTGTGGCTTTTTCTAGATGAAACATCCAGTGACAAGCTGAAGTTTGTTTATCAAAAAAGTCTTAATAATGTCTTGCGCTTCGGGACCAAGCTTTTACTTATGTGTTATAACCGTCTTATCGAGAGAAGTTTGAGCTTTATTTTACGAAACGCACATTGTCAACCAAACAAATATATTAACGACTCAAAGCCAAAACAATGACCTTGCAAAACATTTAGTATGGACAACGAATTTACCTACAATAATCAATAACATTATTTCAGAGGAAATCAGAACTAGTGGAAGCAGTCGATCATTCTATGCTTAGGAATTTGACTAGCCGAAACGAACGAGATCTTTTCTGTCCTGGGAAAATGAACGGTTGCAAAGTTATTCCACTTAGAAGTGGCGCTCGCGCTTAACTTGAAAACTCTTAACTGACGTAACTTTGCAACCGGTCGTTTTCCCCAGCTGAAACCTGAGTAGTTTTACTCAACTGGACAAACTGCTAAGTATAGGTAGATAATAATTTTAGGTTATGTCTCTTTTAAAGTAAATCTGTGTACTAACCGCTTGCGGAGCGCGGTCGGGCTCCGCGACTGTGGACCCTCCAGCTGCCCATGTTCGCTGCTTTTTCTTCCCGGACTCGTGCGAATCCGATTTCCTTTTTTGTGGCGCTCTGGTCAAGCCCTTCGGCTGTAATATTAATGTTAACGGGGTATACAAACGGAAAATAACCATTCAAGTTAGTGGTCAAGTAAGTCGCTTAGAAAAACGCCGTGGTTGTTAGCAGATATACGAAATAAAAACTTACGGCCTTTTTTTCGCTTCCCATTCCTCTTTCAGGATTAGCCTTATCCATTTTCGTTGTGAAAAATAAGCTTATTTTCCCAAACTTCTAAATCTTGCACACCAACTGACAGTTCGCGGCGTTTATGCGCTCGCTGCTCGCCGCTCGCCACCTGTCAGTGTAATAGAAAACTATTTTTTTGCGAAAATAGCAAGATGAATAATAAACAAAAATTAAATTAAAAATACAATTCTAGTGGGGTTTAATAATTTAAAAATTAATAATCTGCATTAATTATGCTATTTAATGCATTTCTGCATCATGCCATTGGGTTATAACCTTTTTGTAGAATGCGCCATCTATCGACTGTTATTGAAGTACTTAATGGTCAGTTCTTACTATATTTTTTTAAAAGTACGCATTAAAAATTATGTAAACTACAAAATTACCGAAGTCAACGTTATGTTGTTAGAATTTTAAAAATAAATATATAAATTATATTTGTATTTGTATACATACATATTTCGAAAATGTACTTTTTTCGCCACCCTGTATAAGATGCACGAAAAATTTATATACGCAAAGAGTGCCCTTTCATAGACTCTATAACTTGGTTAAAGAGCCGTTTTCATATATGTTGCCGTTTTGAAAATATAAGCAAAAAACTAATTTTTTTTTAAATTTGGGGTCGTTTTTGGGCAACAAGACGGGGAGTAACTGCATGGGTTATTAAACGTTTTTTAAACTGATTTTATAGTTCTACAATTTGGTTTTTACTAGAAGTCCGTATCTGTCAAAATGTAAGTTGGAAAAAACAGCAGGTATGTCAACTAAAGAAGCTCACATGTTTCAGAAAAAAGTGCAATATAACACCTTTATACATTTAAACAATTGATTGAAAACCAATTGAGTAAATAAGGTTTAACAACTTGAGGTTTGCTGACGAGATTATATTTGTATAAGAGAGAGAAAGAGAGAAGTAGAAAGAATCCTTAAGGAATTACAAGTAAAAGTAAGAAAAGTGAATTGAAAGTTAACTTATTTAGCCTTACTTACTCAATTGGTTACCTCAAGTTGTTAAACCTTATTTACTCAATTGGTTTTCAATCAATTGTTTAAACGTATAAAGCTGTTATATTGCACTTTTTTCTGAAACATGTGAGCTTCTTTAGTTGACATACCTCTGCTGTTTTTTCCAACTTACTTGAAAAAAATTTTTCGAGAACTCGGAAACAGCAACATATAGCGAGATGTGGTTTTCAGTACTATTTAGATTGATTCAATTCTACTAGCACCGTGTTATTGGTTCCACTGCAGAAAAATACGGAGTGTGCCGGAAACGCGTTCCAAAAACACCCTAAAATTTGTTTGATCAGCTAGCCGCTCACAGATGAAGAACCCACTGAGAGTTTTTGTGATGTAAACTTTCTAGTAAGGTTTCTTCTTACAAGGTTTAATTAAAACAGATGTCCCTTTAACGGCTCAATCAGGGTACTAAGGCAAAACCCTTTTTGACAGATAGCGATTTCTAGTACAAACCAAATTGTAGAACAATAAAATCAGTTTCAAAAACGCTTAATAACCCATGCAGTTACTCCCTGTTTGTTACCGCGGCTAGTTTGTCGCGATAGTTAATAGGGGGAAAATTTGCAATAATAAATCCCCTTATTTGCGATGCTGTTTTCTTCAATCAAACACTGTGATTTCGAAACTACAATTTAATGTTGACTGAAGTTAAACAAAAATACAAAGTTGCGAATGTGCTGGAGTGCATTAGTCTAGGCTTTCGATGAGGTTGCTCGTTAACGACTGACTATTACAAAACTGAGTCGGCAAGTGAGTGACATCAAATTCAAGGGGTGGGTTCTTGAAATCAGGGACAATAATTACCTGAAAAAAGGAAGACGGCTGCAATTGTTTAGCTTAATGACGAGATAGCCCGCTGACAAATCTTAAACTCATAATTACATTTTTGAATAGGGTCATAAAACTTGTATTTAACACAAAAGAGACGACAGCGGTCATCTACCTGAAGGGAACCCACCGATCACTTAGACTTATAAATCTGTCACTCAACTTGCCTGGAGAATCTTAATTCTTAAAAGAAGATAATCCTTACAACTATTCTTAATAATAAATTAATAACTATTCCGTACTAAACATACTCCCCCCGTTGAACAAAGTGTTCAACAAACAATACAAGTTAATGGGGTCACTCATTAGGTAGAGCGAACAATTGTCTAACACACTGACGAAATTCACCAGTGGGAGTTTTTACACTAGCTACGAGCACTGCACCATCTTCGCCGGGATGAATAGCAACAATGCGACCAAGAGACCATTGCAGATACGGAAGATTATCTTCCTTAATTAACACTAGATCATTGACATTTACGTTCTGGGAGTTGCGTTGCCACTTAGACCGAGTGATGAGGTGATTTAAATACTCTTTTTGCCATATGCTCCAAAAATGCTGCTTCATTCTTTGAGCGTGTTGCCACGCGGACAATCGATGGGTTGATTCACTGCTTGAATAGGTTTCGGCTAAGCTAGACAATGGACCACCTATTAGGAAATGACCAGGGTCAAAGGGAAAAGGTTGTTCGGATCCGAAGAAGGATAAGATACAGGATGAGAATTAAGAATTACTTCAATCTTAGGGGTGTATGTTTACGTACGCTCTCGTTGAGTGCAGATGACCTAAGAAATAATTTACTAATTAATAAGTTAGCCTTATCAACTTTATCTAGAGACAGATCTTTAGTTTATTTAGGCATGTTTTTGAAATTGCATTGCAAGTAAATCGGCGCATATAAGCGACTACTCTTTTTAATTTATTAATAGAGCTGTATCTTTCTAAGAGGTTGAGTTCAATCAAATTGCTTTTTACACAGGTTATCGGAGTGGTAACTGCACGTTTCTCTGGGATATCGATTGCGTTTAGGGCTGATTGCCAAATAAAGGATTCTATAAATTTCAAGGGAGTTTGACCGCGAGACACCAAATCCGCGGGATTGTTATAAGAAAAGACGTGACGCCAATGACACGACTGAGTTAACCCTTGAATTTCCGCTACGCGGTTTGAGACAAATGTTTTCAACAAATGAGGCTCAGTATATATCCAATGAAGAGCTATAGACCATAAATAGGCGCCGTGGAGCTCTATAGGAAGTACTCATTTTATTGATGTGTATAAGCGCGCCAACAGACCTGCAGAGCATAATTCAAGTCGAGGTATTGTAAGGGGCCTTACTGGAGCTATTCTAGATTTGGCGCAAACTAGACGAAAACACAGTTCACCCTTATCATTAATAGATCGCAGATAGAAGCAAGCGCTATATGCCCTTTCGCTTGCATCACAGAAACCGTGAAGTTGGATAATTTTGGTTCGCCGACTAACAACACAGCGATAAAATTTTAGTTTTTCTACTAGCGGAAGCTGAGCTTTATATTCTAACCAAAGCGTATGGATGTTTGCGGGAACCGATTCGTCCCAGATTACTCCTGCCTTCCACAGTTGTTGAATTATTATTTTGGCATAGACTATACCAGGGCCCAATAAACCTAGAGAATCAAGGAGCTTGGATACTTGCGATAATATAACTCGGTTGATAACCCTTTTATCATTTTCGAATAAATTTACAGCGTAGAACAACGTATCGTCTCGAGAATTCCACTGAATACCTAACGTTTTTATCGTCGCATTAGGATCTAGATTCATGTGAGTACTATTAGGATTTTCTGGGTGATTTAATAATAAATTTGGGTCATTAGAAGCCCATTTTCGAAGAGAGAAGCCACCTTTTTTTAGTAGAGTTAATAAGTCATCTCGAATAAATTTAGCTTCAGTTCGTGTGTTGGTTCCTGTTAAGTAAGTCATCAACATAGAAGTCCTTTTTTAGAATTAACGATGTTATAGGATGATGATCAGCTTCATCATCGGCTAACTGATGAAGAGTGCGAGTTGCTAAAAAGGAGGCACTGGAAGTGCCGTAAGTGACTGTGTTTAAAGTGTATTCATTTATATTGTCCTTTTCATTGAAACGATAAAGTATTTTTGATATAAGGCATCCTTGGGATGTACCAAGACCTGACGATACATTTTTCAATGTCTGCCGATAAGACAAACAAGTGCACATGAAAGCGAACAAGTAGGCTGAATAGATCGTCTTGTAAGGCCGGACCAACCATTAATGTATTATTTAAGGATATACCCGTTGATGTCTTTGCCGAACCGTCAGATACTACACGAAGCTTTGTTGTAAGGCTGTCATCCTTTACAACTGCATGATGGGGAAGAACAAAACCTTCAGTGGAGTTGCCTTGAGACAGAGACATGTGTTTTAATGATTTATACTCTTCTACAAAAGTAAAGTATCCTTTACTAAGTTCAGGCTCGTTTGCCAAACAATTTTCTAATAAAAAATAGCAGCGTAGAGCCCCTGCATAAGAATTGCCTGGTAGACCCTTCTTTTCATTGAATGGAGGTCTAACAACATATCTACCCTCAGAGTTGCGAATGGTATTGGCCTTATAATGCGCTTCACATGCACTTTCCTCGGCGGAAAGCGGGTTTACAAGTGGGACCTCTTCAAGCTCCCAAAATTTAGTTAGCATTTTGTCCAAAGGGTTAGAGTTGACGCTAATATGACACTGTATGCTGTTCTTAGTGCAAGAAAGAGCACTGTTTATTTCTCCAGCAACGATCCAACCCAGTTGTGTTTTTTGAAACATGGCAAGAGGTTGGTTCTTCAATCTAATTTGACCTATACATAAGAGCTTATGAAATAATTTAACTCCAATGAGAATGTCGACGCTGCGTGGAGCGTAAAATTCCGGGTCCGCTAAAACGATATTTTTGGGAATTTTAAATTGCGATGGGTTTAATTGTAACGTAGGGGTGAGTTTAGTAATGTGTGATACTACAAGAAAATCAAGAGACTTTTGATAATTACTAAAGCAAGATTTCATCACAGCTGACACTTGATGCTCGATGGTTGTTGAAGTGCCGTCTATGCCAGTGACATTTATTTGAACCTGCTGTTTTTCTAAATTTAAAAAATCAGCAACTTGTTCTGTAATAAAGTGGGCTTGGGAGCCTGCATCTAAAAGTGCGCAACAAGTCATAGATTGGCCATTTTTATTTGCAAGATCTACTATAGCGGTAGCCAGAAGCGCCTCTGATTGAAGGCGAGCATGCAGGTTAATGCTAGAGGTAGATTGAGCAGTTCGTTCGCGCGGAGGATCAGCCTCCTTTACAATAACTTGAGTATTGTTTTGATTTGCTGTTTCAAAGTGTAAAAGAGTATGATGCTTTTTGTTGCAATTGTGACAATTACCTGGCGTGCATCGATTTGATCTGTGATTGCTGAGAAGACAATTTAGACACAGATTAATGTTTTTTGCAATTTGATATCGCTCTTGTGGAGATAGCAATTTAAATGTGCTGCAAGATGATATTAAATGATCACCCTTACAGTGCTGGCAATGAGTGTTTGCTGTTGAAGTAGAGAAAACCTGTTGCGGTTGTTGTTTGAATTTTGAGGAAATATGACTTCCCTTTTCCGACTGGGCTAATGCCCAACCTTAAGTTGAAGGCCTTGGCTGTCTTCAAATTGAGCACGGTGCTCTAAGAAGGTGAGCAAGTCATGCAGCATAGGTGACGGCATTTCATTTGAAAATTCTTCCCATTTTTCGCAAATGGAATTATTTAATTTTTCTCTAATGATTACGATTATTAGAGTGCCCCAAGAATCGACCGGTTCTCCGAGTGCTTGCAAAGCCCGAGTGTGTTTTTGAATTTGATCAACTAATGGCCGAACAGGCGTGTTCTTGGACGTGCATTGCAACTCAAGTATAGCTTGTACATGTCCCTGACGTATGATTTTCTTATTGCCGTAATGATTTTTCAATAAGTTCCAAGCGATAGCGTAATTTTCGTCTGATGATTCTATAGCAGATATGATGCCAGCGGCCTCTCCACTTAGACAACCTTTTAGGTAGAAGAGTTTCTGTACATCCCGTATGCGATTATTTTTATTGATTACCGAATTGAAAAAGTCGTAAAATCCTAACCACTCGGTGTAGGATCCGCTAAACCTTGGTATATTTATTTTAGGCAAATTGATTGAATTGGGTATATTAAAATCACAAATGTTATTAGCTTGAAATAAGTTCATCGAATTGTTTGAAATTGATTGTGCAACGGGTACGGATTTTGGAGCATGATCTGCTAAAAGTGACCGACTTATTGTATAGGTATCATAATATTTTGTTTCGAATTCTAAGCGATATTTTTCTGATTCATCAGGTTCCTCAATAAGAGCATCTATTTCTATTTGAGTTCTTTCAAAGTTTTCGCGAGCTAATTCTGCGTCTTGTATGCGCTTTTCTAGAATGTTTAAATCTCTTTCAGGATCAAATTTTTTAAGGAACGTTTCATAAATTGTTAACGATCGTTTTGCGTTTGCACGTTGCGCCTTTAGCAATTGAATCTGTTGTGTTTGATTCATTTTGTTACGATTAATTACAAATAACAATAAATGTGAATTATCGCAATTAATTAATTGCAAATTACCAATAAAGTGTTTGCGAATAATTAAAAATAGCTACCAATAATTGTCAACGATTGCAATTGATTATTTACGAATTTGATGATTTATACTTAACCATAATGTTCAAGGTTCGAGCAATTACAAACTAATTATTCAAAGAGGAATTACAAGAATAATTATAAAAGGATTTGGTGGTACAATATAAAAACCTTTACCGACCTTTTAGCGTTATTAAGCCTGTTGAACCCTTGTTTGTTATTTGTTGACCTGGAATGCTGCTGACCTGTGAACGGTGAATGCGAATGGACTCCAGTACGATATGATGTGTTTTTTCTTTCCAACGACGAAGATTCACTTGTTGATTTAATATCCGGCTCGAAGGACCATATGTTTGTTACCGCGGCTAGTTTGTCGCGATAGTTAATAGGGGGAAAAATTGCAATAATAAATCCCCTTATTTGCGATGGTGTTTACCTCAATTAAACACTGCGATTTCGAAACTACAATTTAATGTTTACTGAAGTTAAACAAAAATACAAAGTTGCGAATGTGCTCGAGTGCATTAGTCGAGGCTTTCGATAAGGTTGCTTGTTAACGACTGACTATTACAAAACTGGGTCGGCAAGTGAGAGACATCAAATTCAAGGGGTGGGTTCTTGAAATCAGGGACAATAATTACCTGTAAAAAGGAAGACGGCTGCAACTGTTTAGCTTAATGACGAGAAAACCCGCTGACAAATCTTAAACTCATAATTACATTTTTGAATAGGGTCATAAAACTTGTATTTAACACAAAAGAGACGACAGCAGTCATCTACCTGAAGGGAACCCACCGATCACTTAGACTTTAAATCTGTCACTCAACTTGCCTGGAGAATCTTAATTCCTAAAATAAGATAATCCTTACAACTATTCTTAATAATAAATTAATAACTATTCCGTACTAAACACTCCCCGTCTTGTTGCCCAAAAACGACCCCAAATTTAAAAAAAAATTAGTTTTTTGCTTATATTTTCAAAACGGCAACATATATGAAAACGGCTCTTTAACCAAGTTATAGAGTCTATGAAAGGGCACTCTTTGCGTATATAAATTTTTCGTGCATCTTATACAGGGTGGCGAAAAAAGTACATTTTCGAAATATGTATGTATACAAATACAAATATAATTTATATATTTATTTTTAAAATTCTAACAACATAACGTTGACTTCGGTAATTTTGTAGTTTACATAATTTTTAATGCGTACTTTTAAAAAAATATAGTAAGAACTGACCATTAAGTACTTCAATAACAGTCGATAGATGGCGCATTCTACAAAAAGGTTATAACCCAATGGCATGATGCAGAAATGCATTAAATAGCATAATTAATGCAGATTATTAATTTTTAAATTATTAAACCCCACTAGAATTGTATTTTTAATTTAATTTTTGTTTATTATTCATCTTGCTATTTTCGCAAAAAAATAGTTTTCTATTACACTGACAGGTGGCGAGCGGCGAGCAGCGAGCGCATAAACGCCGCGAACTGTCAGTTGGTGTGCAAGATTTAGAAGTTTGGGAAAATAAGCTTATTTTTCACAACGAAAATGGATAAGGCTAATCCTGAAAGAGGAATGGGAAGCGAAAAAAAGGCCGTAAGTTTTTATTTCGTATATCTGCTAACAACCACGGCGTTTTTCTAAGCGACTTACTTGACCACTAACTTGAATGGTTATTTTCCGTTTGTATACCCCCGTTAACATTAATATTACAGCCGAAGGGCTTGACCAGAGCGCCACAAAAAAGGAAATCGGATTCGCACGAGTCCGGGAAGAAAAAGCAGCGAACATGGGCAGCTGGAGGGTCCACAGTCGCGGAGCCCGACCGCGCTCCGCAAGCGGTTAGTACACAGATTTACTTTAAAAGAGACATAACCTAAAATTATTATCTACCTATACTTAGCAGTTTGTCCAGTTGAGTAAAACTACTCAGGTTTCAGCTGGGGAAAACGACCGGTTGCAAAGTTACGTCAGTTAAGAGTTTTCAAGTTAAGCGCGAGCGCCACTTCTAAGTGGAATAACTTTGCAACCGTTCATTTTCCCAGGACAGAAAAGATCTCGTTCGTTTCGGCTAGTCAAATTCCTAAGCATAGAATGATCGACTGCTTCCACTAGTTCTGATTTCCTCTGAAATAATGTTATTGATTATTGTAGGTAAATTCGTTGTCCATACTAAATGTTTTGCAAGGTCATTGTTTTGGCTTTGAGTCGTTAATATATTTGTTTGGTTGACAATGTGCGTTTCGTAAAATAAAGCTCAAACTTCTCTCGATAAGACGGTTATAACACATAAGTAAAAGCTTGGTCCCGAAGCGCAAGACATTATTAAGACTTTTTTGATAAACAAACTTCAGCTTGTCACTGGATGTTTCATCTAGAAAAAGCCACAGAATTAACTGCTGCAGCAACGGCGAAGTTTGTTACTTTTATTAAAAAGATACGAAGAGAATCCACAGCAGTAACTGATACAGCAAATTCAAGTAAATCTCAAAGTCCAAAAGCTGTTAACAAAATTAAGTAAAATGATTTTTAGTTGAATGTATTAAAAAGAACAGTGCGCCAGGTTTATAGAGTAAATTACAAAATCTACAAGTTAAAATTTAGGTATAAATAATGAATGAAAATACTGATTACGCAGGTGGAAAAGCAACGTTAACAAAACATTTGGTTCTTGCTATAACAATTGCATAAAACTAACTAACAAAAGTTATTAATGAAAAGAAATGATACTGTAGCATGGCGCAAACACCAATTAAGGAGATTAAAAGAAAAATGAATGCCAACATAAAGGCAGTAGCATACTTAGTTAAAATTTAAATTCATTCTATCTTACATTTGTAGTAAAAATATTCGTTGATCATACCAAGCTTTTATTGGGTCGTTGCATTCTACGAATTGTTAGTATAAATTATGATCTAATCGAAGACTCAAATTATTATGGATATAGTGATAGACATCAGTTTCGGTTCCCTCTAAGATATATATTTATGCTTAGTATTGTATGTTGTAGGAAGACTCAAGCGATGAGTCGTCGCAAGAATCGATGGTGACTGTAAAGGAAGAACCAGTTGGTGAATCTGAAAGTACCCTGCTGATTCCAACAACTGGCAACGTTGTTGAAGAGGTAACCAACATAACTGTTAACACAACGTCGTACTTTAAGTAAAACTATATATATATCTGTGTGTGTGTGTATACTAAGCTTTTATTGTATCATTGAATTCTACGAATTGTTAGTGTAAATAATCAGTGGTCTATATATACCATATACCCAAGTGGTGTTGCCTTAGTAATTTTATAGCAGCTCATTTTTACATAATGAGGCAAAACTGGTTCTAATCGGAGAGTCAAATTATTAAGGACAGGATGATCGACAACCGCCATCAGTTTCGGTTCCCTCTAAGATATATATTTATGCTTAGTACTGTATGTTGTAGGAAGACTCAAGCGATGAGTCGTCGCAAGAATCGATGGTGACTGTAAAGGAACAACCAGTTGGTGAATCTGAAAGTACCTTGCTGCTTACAACAACTGGCAACGTTGTTGAAGAGGTAACCAACATAACAGTTAACACAACGTCACACTTTTAGTAAAACTATTCGTTTTATTTATATATATATATATATATATATATATATATATATATATATATATATATATAAGCTTTTATTGGATTATTGAATTCTACAAATTGTTAGTGTAAATAATCAGTGGTCTATATATACCATATATCCAAGTGGTGTTGCCTTAGTAATTTTATAGCAGCTCATTTTTACATAATGAGGCAAAACTGGTTCTAATCGGAGAGTCAAATTATTAAGGACAGGATGATCGACAACCGCCATCAGTTTCGGTTCCCTCTAAGATATATATTTATGCTTAGTACTGTATGTTGTAGGAAGACTCAAGCGATGAGTCGTCGCAAGAATCGATGGTGACTGTAAAGGAAGAACCAGTTGGTGAATCTGAAAGTACCTTACTTATTCCAACAACTGGCAACGTTGTTGAAGAGGTAACCAACATAACAGTTAACAGAACGTCACACTTTTAGTAAAACTATTCGTTTTATATATATATATATATATATATATATATATATATATATAATAAGCTTTTATTGGATTATTGAATTCTACAAATTGTTAGTGTAAATAATCAGTGGTCTATATATACCATATATCCAAGTGGTGTTGCCTTAGTAATTTTATAGCAGCTCATTTTTACATAATGAGGCAAAACTGGTTCTAATCGGAGAGTCAAATTATTAAGGACAGGATGATCGACAACCGCCATTAGTTTCGGTTCCCTCTAAAATATATATTTATGCTTAGTACTGTATGTTGTAGGAAGACTCAAGCGATGAGTCGTCGCAAGAATCGATGGTGACTGTAAAGGAAGAACCAGTTGGTGAATCTGAAAGTACCTTACTGATTCCAACAACTGGCAACGTTGTTGAAGAGGTAACCAACATAACAGTTAACAGAACGTCACACTTTTAGTAAAACTATTCGTTTTATATATATATATATATATATATAATAAGCTTTTATTGGATTATTGAATTCTACAAATTGTTAGTGTAAATAATCAGTGGTCTATATATACCATATATCCAAGTGGTGTTGCCTTAGTAATTTTATAGCAGCTCATTTTTACATAATGAGGCAAAACTGGTTCTAATCGGAGAGTCAAATTATTAAGGACAGGATGCTTGACAACCCCCAGCAGTTTCGGTTCTCTCTTAGATATATATTTATGCTTAGTATTGTATGTTGTAGGAAACACCAAGCGATGTGGGGTCTCCAAAAAAGGTGATTATTAAAAAAAGAGAGCCGAGAGATGATACTGAAGATCCTTTGCTGCATTCGAGTAGAACTGCCGACGTTCGAAAAGAGGTAAATAACGAAACTGTCAGCATAACGTCACATTTGTATTAAAACTATTCGTTGATTATACTAAGCTTTTACTGCGTCATTGCATTTTACAAATTGTTAATATAAATAAGCAGTGGTCTATATCTATAGCCAAGTGGTGTTGCCTTAGTCATTTTATAGTCGTTCAATTTTACGTAATAAGGTAAGACCTTTTCTAATCGGAAAATCAAATTATTAAGCATTGTGTGATGGACAACCGCCAGCAGCTTCTGTTTTCTAACACATATACTATATTTATGCTTAGTATTGTATGTTGTAGGAAGACTCCAGCGATGAGTCGTCGCAGGAATCGATGGCACTTGTAAACGAAGAAAAAAATGATGATTCCAAAGATCCTTTGCTGCTTCCGAATACAACTTCCGATGTCCAGAAAGAGGTAATTAACAGAACTGTGAGCATAGCGTCACATTTGTAGTAAAAATAGTTATGTCGCCTTAGTTAGTTAAATTATCAATAGCATATGCATAGTTATAACGAGGTTTATTTTAATTTTTAGAATACGAAAGAGCAAGAGTGAGAAGAATTCTGTAAGAGTAAATGATTCACACACCTGAGTATAATTACTTTTTTATCCTTAAGTTCAAATATGTTCTGTCCGTCGTACACATGTTATCTGTATTTGATTATTTGCGAATAAAATTAAGTATCTGGTACATCGTTTTTATTTTGTTGTTTTAGTTTTAGAAAACATTTTTAAATTTACTGAAGCAAATTCCGTGACCGTTTTTTTACTTTAAACCTGCCGTTTGGATACGATATGTCTATGATAACTTTGTTATCTGGCATCATGGACAAGATGCGCTTCCCAAATTCCTTTTCCACATAATCAATTTCACATAAACATCACATTTATCATGGAAACTCCTGGATACTCTTATAACAAGAAAATCCTTCAAACAACAGCTTTCATCACTCTGTCAAATATAAAAGCATCCGTTACTAATCGCTACCTAAATGCCAAATCCCATCATTATCCTGCCCAAATTCATTCGTTTGCAAAATCTCACACCGCCAGCCTCACCTAAAATTTCGACACGAAATTACCTAAAATAACACTAATTGAACTATTAACTCTATTGCCACTAACCTACTAGAAAACTTCCAATAAATCTTCATCGCCAAGCACTAAAATATTAATAAAAATACTATTTCCAAATCCTAAGATATTCTTGGTTAACAAAAAAGTTTTTGCTTTATATCAGAGGCATATTAGTGACGTAAAATGTACGTGATGTATTCACGGACGATAGTAAAATGTTATCAACGAACTTAAAAAGTTCGTTACTGAATTCTATGTCTGTCTGTCGGTCCGTCACAAAATTTGAGATTTTTTAAAATTTGAAAATGGATTCTTATAGGAAATTTTACGCTGAATTCGAAAATGAAGTCGAAAAAATTCTATGTCGAATAATTTTCGAGATATTCGATTTCGAATTTCGGGAAAATTGCCAGAGAATTGTGGTCGTGATGTAACTCTTTTTAAACCGATCATCTCCGGCTACACTGTTCCATTGTTCGTTAAAAATGGATAGAAAGGGAAAGAACGTCGACTACATGTTGTAACAACGAGCGTATCTTAGTTTGGCCAAAACATAGATTAAACGAAACCGACTGCCATCAGATAGAAATGGACAACGATGTTAATCTTATTAAAGGTAGCAGTTTCTGGGAGAGTCTGACCAGATGGAAAGAGAGGGGAGTTACGAATTGGTATGGCAGATAAATATGCACTAGATCAAGAAGAACTTGGAAAAGTACTTTATGATTTGGTGGTGATTATTAATGGCCGTCCTCTAACTTACGTTTATAAGGATATGTTAATAGCTCTATGAGAAAATCTATTTCAGCCGTTCAAAATGTTTTTACAGCAATTGAGATATCAGTATCTACCTTATCCATGGCAACATAATGAGCCGAGTCGAATGAAACCAATTTTAGCTTGAAAAAATAAACGGCTGCAAAATTATAGCATTTTAAATATTCCAACGTTAAATTTTAGGAGAGTAAATTTTAACCTAATACTTGTACATCATATATTTTGCCAGTACACGTGTACAAAATGAACAAAATTACAGATTTTATAAAAATTACAATATTACAATGTTAACTATTGGTAACACTGTAGGCGCCATACTGATCTCAGTTTATTTCAAATTTGACGTTCTTACCAAGAAACGTTATTAGATCTGTGTTTAATTCAGGCACAGGTAAGTATCGCTTTATAAATTTTTCAACACAACTCATTGTACTACGCTAACTCATGGTTTTTGTCCTTGCAGCATGGAGGACGAGCAGAAATTAACTCGTCAGACTCTAAAATATTGTTATGACAATAATTTGATTGTGTGTCAAACTTGTAGTCGTAGCTGGAAAGAACAGTAAGTATAATATATAACATAGTGTTATTAATTTTAATTCCTAAGCAAACCGATGATTATACTATTTCTTTATTATTTCTATAAAATTAACGTATGATAGTGACACTAATAAGTAATTGTTGCAACTGTAAAACGGTATCAAACCAAGGAGCGAAGAAATAAATAGGAATACAGTTAAGTGGCCCCCGTGTTGATTAGTATTACAATCGTAAATAGCATGTTCCATTACTTTTATACATATCAGTTTTACTTCTTGAACTCCAAATTTGACTCTTCCAAGTACGCCTCTGTTGGGAGACAAACATCAGCTTGCTGATATCACATTTGTAACGAGCATGTTCGATTACTCCCGCATGCATGGATTTCACTCTTCGTGCCAAGTTTCAGCCTTGGGGGTACTCCGAGGGTAGATTTGAAGTCGAAATGAAAGGTAAGTTGAAACCGATGGAAAATGGAATTTTGAGATTCCTAGCCGTTTGCACGATACAAAAGGAAAAACCGACTGACCGAGTAGACATTCCAGGAAAATTATCCATAAATAGACCTTCGGTTCCTGGATAACCAGTTTATTCCTGTTCATAAGCCTAAATAGTATTCTGCACTTACTGCATTTTAGAAACTTGTCTATTTTTAACAAAGTCTCTGCTACAATGATCAAACGTAAATTGCAAATACAGATGAGTTAATAAAATGAATTGAGTTCATTATACGAAACACACTAAGCTGAATATCTGTCAATAAATCCAAATAAGAAATAATCCTCATAAGCGTTGTCAGCCTTCATCAGCTAGTCCAAGTTTCGCATATTTGATAGCATGAACATATTGACATCTTCTACGTCTGCACTTTAAATATCAAACTGCCTTTTTATTTAATTATGCAAATGAAATAACCACTACAAATTAGGTATAAAGTATTATGTACATGTGCCCTCTTAAAATGTAAGTGCAAACTATGCAGTAGGTAATGATAGTAATAACAGTTATAAGACCATCTTGAAAAGCTTTGAATAAGGTACACATATCTTATAATATTGTGAGGGTCTGTAATATTATAAAAAATAATTTTAAACGCTTGGCAACGCTTAATACATCTTGATCAAGTAAAAAGTAAGTTTTGTGTCACTTCCTGGAAGAGTGCACTGCAAGAATGATAAAACGGTTGCTTACTTCATAAGGTACTGCTTTGTATGTCTACTCTACCTTGCAACTTACTTTCGAGTCCCATTTGAATTCCTACAATAAACAGCTGCACATGAGCGGCTTAAGTAAAGATCAGTTGGCCACCACAATAATATGCGTTTGTATGATTAACAAATGGATCCATGTATCTTTATTATCACGATGTATCATATGTATTTAATTGGTAAAACTTTTACATAAGGTTGTCAAACTGAAATTCCTTCTACGATCCACTGTTTGCCTTTATTTATACAGTTTACGTAATGTTTACAGATTTTCTGCATCAACGATACGTTTTTTCGCAGGGTACCATATGAAAGTTTTTGAATAAAGTTTCCAATTTCTGACTGGAGTCCTGGATATTGTTCCACACTATGGTAGTTATCCTAATATGACCTTCCTTTTTATGGCTCTGAAAAAGTGCACTGTAATTTCTCTTTGTTTAGCTATGTGATTACATGTAAGCCCATGTTCTGTTCTCTAACAGTTTTTTCTAAAGTGGTTACCTGCTGAAATTATTATTGGTTGCAAAGTTTTAAGGGAAAAGGTCACTCTTCTTTACAGCTAACACATATAACTTAACACAAAAGGATACACCCTGGTTTACCTTTTATACCTTAAATTACTCTGATATCAAAGCCCTTGATATCTATTATATCCAAGTTTTGTAATGTCTTCAGTCACACTATCCGAGTGATTAAATAAAACTCTCCATGTTCCATTTTTAGTCAGTCCAAAGCATTCAGGTTACTGCAAAGGGGCTTTTGAAATTCATATTTATCAGTGATTCATGGTTTGCAATATGAAGGTTCGTCATAACTTACCCTAGCATCATGTAAATAATGTTTAGTTATGGTCATACCACTTTATGCACTGTATGGTTCTTAAAAAAATACATATAAACAATTACTAATGACGAATACTGTCTTCGCGTTGTCTCCGTCTTAAAGTCCTACTTGATAATTGCTTAAATGTTTTCTGAAATCCTCTACCAAAAATTGTTTAACTCGGATAAAGCTTTTCTGGGCCACTGCTTCTTGGAGGTAGGCAGCCACCCTCGCTTGAAACGAAATAATTTAATTTTCCTTCTTTTTTAGAGGACCCCTGCCACTGCTCACAAATTTTGAAAAATAAACAAGTTTTGTCGTTTTTCTTATCATGTTAAGCTTCTTAACTTATAAACCTGCATTTCACGTCCCATGCAAACCACAAATCCAAATTTGTTCCCCTTCGTTATTTCAGAGTAACTGAAACTTGTTTAATTCACTCTGTTCATTGTTAATAAGCAAGTCTTCAAAGTTACACCCCCGGTTGAAGCAACTTTATAATTAATAAGGTAACAGGCTTGCTTCCAACGTGAGGAATCTCATCTATCAATGTTTGTGGATAAGCCTACAGTTTTAAGAAAGAGTTACTTTCGATGACAAAAACCTTCTGTACGTGTAGGCGTTCACTTCTTTGTCGCCTATTTATAGGACACTTTCTTTTTATTTGAGCTTCAGGTTTAGATCGCGTGCACGCCGACTTCTTTTTATATGTTATAGGACTAAAATCCTATAATCAGAAATGACAGCGAACGAGAGTAGCGAAACACGTTATATACCAAGATCAGATTCACACTACCATCTGCTGTTCTCGGCACTTACTATGTCGTCTTTTCTGAGGTGGAAAGTTTCCGTGCCATGAAGTTTCTCCAATAATATACTATATTCGTTCTTCATGCGGTAGATGATAGCAGTGTCAGCAAGCATATGTTTAGTTTTTCTAACGTCTTTCTCTTGTTTAGTTATTCACATCTTAAACTCATTATAAATGTAGAAACTATCAGCAACCTGTTCTTTCAGCATTCTAATAGTAATATTTATAATAATAATATAATAATAGCATTATTTAAATGCTGAGACACTACTTTGCAAAAGTATTTCTATGTCCGGCTACATTTACAACAGAAGTAGAGCACAGAACGGTCGATCTCGTCGATCTCCTTGTACTGTTCATGAAATGTACGAAGATTTCGTTAAACAACGTCACACTTTTTGATACCTAGTTAACTACTCATTGCAATTTTACAATATCGATTACTAACATCGAGATTAAAGTTGAAATCAATAGAATCGTTGCACGCGTTTATATGTGGAATATATTGCAATACACTTAAGATTTTGTCTCTTTCAGTTCTTTCATATCTTTCAGTTAATTTCTTTTTTGCTCTAATTCCTTCACATCTTCTTTCCAGCGTTTTGTTTAATTTGATAGCATTTTTTGGTCGATTAGTCATACTTACGACCTCTAAATTTTTTTGTAATTTTCTCTATCTGCTTGTCGAAATTTCTTGATTGATCTTCGAAGAGCTCTTTTATTTTTTTCAGTTGATGTGTGCAACACAAAGTTTGTTTGTCGAATTGACCCTTATTTTCTTAGTGCCGTTGTATGTTCGCAATTTTCTTTGTTGCTTGCCCAACAACAGTTAGGTCTTGTCAAAATTCTCTTGAAAATTATAAAAATCAACAAATCTTCTACTGTAGATAAATCCGCAAATAAATATTTTTCCATATAGGACGAATCTGCTCAAGCAAGATAATAAACCACCAAGAAATATTTTTGCTGTATGAAAACTTTATTTGGTATAATTATGTTATTTCTAGTGACTTTGAAGGATCTTGCGGCGCTGCCGCATACTGCGACAAAAGTTTTCCGCCGACACCAGGAAATTTGTATTATAACGCGAGTGTGAACATTCTTCTTCCAAATGTTAAATGGGCGAGAATTGGCGATTTTGGTGTAAATGCAATCTTTAAGAACTTAAGCTGGAGTGCCATCGTGGATTCCGCACAACCTCAAGATGCAGTGCAAGGTATGTCTTTGTTCTTACTTTTTGTTCTTACTTATGTGGGCGGCCCTCATAGAGAAGGCCGTAGCTAAATTCTACGGCTGCTATGAAGCTTTATGCTCAGGTGCACTCGTGGAATCTCTGAATTTATTAACGGGTGCCCCGTTTACTTATACACTTCTTGGTGAAAAACTCGATTTAAGATTTAATCCAGATACGCTTTGGCAACGGTGAGAACGTCGGTTTTTCATATTTTGACTGTAGCTACAGATATTTTTTTTAGATTGAGATATTCATTGGGTGAAAACTACTTAATTTTGACCGGTTCTGCCGGAATCACAAAAAAATCTAACGCCGATGCAGAGTTTGTTAATCTTGGCTTACTAAAATGCCACGCGTACGGCGTGTTAAGTATCACGAAGGTGAAGGAAGACAGGTTGATCAAACTTTTAAATCCAAACAGTAAGTTCGCCGATTTTGTTGAACGGTCGGTGGTGTAACCGTGTATATTCAGATATCGTAGAGTACAAAGGCAAGTGGAGCCACGACACTTTGAACGACAAACCGGTCCTGCAAGAATTTCTATACGAAAAGTGTGGAGAGGGAGAGTTCTGGATGGACTACGATATTTTTGTGGAGTATTTTGAAGATGTTTGTGTTTCTAAAATTAGAAATGATTACAACAAACTTTCTGTAAAAGGGACTCTACTTCCCTTGTTAGTGGAACCCCCGTCTGGTATTTATTTTACAACTGAAAAGAGAACGGTCGTAGATTTTGTTCTACATCAAGTATGTCTCGTTTGTTCTTATTGAATTATAGCAATTATGCTACTTAAATTTTATCAAAATAAGTACTAAGGTAGTAATAGTTTTACTAGTCAACATTTGACTAAGCAGCAGTATATTACCAAAACCATATACGAGCGTATGGGGAATAAATGGAAAAAGAACGCTGGTGTATGTCACAAGATAATGTACGATTTTAAAATCTTCACAATTATTTTGAAAATGTTCGATAACTAGATTTTGTTTTGATCGTAACTGTTAGAATTCTATAATTTTTTTAAATCACAACTAACCTATTACTATTTATTTGTATTTGCCTTTTTTTCTTTTTGAGTGTTATATATCGCACAAGTTACAACTAAAGGGGATATTTTAATTAGGGTACATTGGATTTTTTATTAGTTAAAGCTTTCGGTATTTTATTTATCATTAATTTAGTTAAATATTACAGGTGTAATTTATCCTAGAAGGAAATTGATAAAGGCAAGTTTCTCATAATTTATCATTATTATCATTTGGATCTTGTTTTAGCCTACTATTGAGTGACGCAAGTCTTACTACGCTTCTTTCATTTTGCTTTACCATTTATTTTTTTGTCCCGCTCGTTAAGAATTAACAGTGACAAAGTGAACGCTGCTTAAGGACGAAATTTGTATGGGTAGTGTAACAATATGCAACTTCACACTTTAGAAATATTCTATTTTTAAGTATAGAGTATGTCAATTAAAAATTACATTAATCAACAGTGGCCCAAGAAAACAACCACATTTTGAAAGTATTCAACTTGGCTTTGATATATTTCAGTGTGATGTGACAATATATATATATATATATATATATATATATATATATATATATATATATATATATATATATATATATATATATATTAATTATATATATCATTAATTTATGAACAGCAAAACTCATTAGAAAGGCTGTACGTGACCTAATGTTGAGCAAGACTCGCTGAAAATGCTTTGGGCAGCGTTTGTTATTATATTTTTAATAATATTCAGTTATTATAATTGTCACAAAAACTAAAATAATTATGAAATATTACAGAAAACTCGGAGATGGGTCCCAGCACGGGAACGCTTCCTCATAGATTTGTTTTTTATAATACTTAAAAAGGATCCTGATGGTAACTACGTTTACTTCGCTCATAGTACTCGTGTTGTGGCAACTCTGTTGTCGCTGAATTTGGAATTGGATCCGGGAGACTACTTTATAGTACCTGTAGCTTTTAACCATTTTGGAAAAACATTCATCAGTCCTTTGTCCCTACAGTAATAACTTTTTTTTGTTTGTCAACAGAAAATTATTACTTTTATATTACAGATGCCTTTCGGAGATGTTCACTCTGGATAGGGTATTCATGGACAAAAATTGGTGTCCCTTCGATAAGCTCAGGGAAACATTAGTTAACATAGCTAAAGAAGGTGGCAAAAAAAGGTACTATCGATCAACCATTTTGTATGAGTATGCAAATGGGTTTGCTGGTGTGATTGTGGTTATAAAAAACAATGATCGTCGGCGCTCGCTTTCTGTAAAGTCTATGTATATTGGACAACCCGACAAGTACGAATCCACTCGTGGCGCAATGACAACCCAAGATGTCATTTCCCCGCGCCACACACAAATAATTGTGGTGCTTACTTTAAACCGAGGCTCGCACGACGTCAGTGACACGTATTTTCGTTATCGGATCGACTTTCTTGCTGAAGAAAATGCGTCGCAGCAGCCAAAGCATATGCCTTATATTGACTACAAAATAGACCAAATTCATGTTCCTTACCTTGCATAATGGAGACAATCAGTGTAAAAGTGCCATATCAGTGCCTTTAGATGAAAAAAAAGTATTACCTGTTACGTATTTTCTTCTATTGCAGAGTACAAAGTGTTTTATTAAACGTGTTCATTGTTCAGCATAGTTTTAGTTCCTATAATGTTGCTCAATAAAATGTTTAAACTACGTTTTTATAAATACATCGTTAATAATTTAATGTTATAGTATGTTGTTGTTGTAGATTGATCAATTTGTTTTTAAAATAAACGGACATTTTTAACAAAAATTGTTTAATATTAAAAAGAATCGCAACGTCGAATGAAGATTGGAATAGTAAATATGAAGGCAGTCCACGATACCTAAGGAACACCTTTTCGCCCAACGATATTTGTAACTGTTTCAAACTAATTATTTTTGTAACTCGCTTTGTACGCGTCGTACAATTTAATTCACGTAATAATATAGTATTTGCAATTATTTAATAGACAATATTATCAGAAGACAGATTTTTGTCGAAATTCTGAGGAACGAGTTTTTATTTATTTGGTAACATTTTTCAGTTTATTTAAGAATAGGATCCCTTCAGGACCAGTTGAGTTATTGTTACTTAAATTCCGCACCACAATTACAACGAAATTTCCAACATAATGCCTTAGAAACCATAAAGTTTCGGCTAAGTTCAAACGACATTTTCACATTATTTACACATACCTTTATCTGTAACTGACTAAAAATGACAATTTTAAATGACTGTAGCCACTATTATCGCGACAGGAATACCATCCAGTTTTTGATTTTGTGTTGTACCAGGTACAATTAAATCTTCCGCTTTCTCATAAGTGATAGTGATCGTCCAATCCGGGGTGCATCCTAAGAAATCTCGTTCCTCATTTTCTAAAGCAATTATGAGCAGTTCGTTCCTTTAGCAATTTCATCCAGTCACATTGTGAACGTTAAGGAAACAGCAAGGGCTGTTCGTTGTTATTTGTGCACAAATCAATTTAGATTTCGTTTGCTCGAGTCTGTTGTTCTAAGAAACCATTAATCCGTTAATTTGAAACAGGCTAGCCGTAAGAGCGCCGCTGATAAAAACAGTTTCGTTGCGTGAAGCTCTACTGGAAGAAAGTCTGGTCGATGAAGGAGCTACCCTGGCAGAGCCATGACTAGTAGAGAAGCATTAACAGTCGTTGAAAGAGTTGAGTGCGAACATTGTGAATGCTATAATTACAAAGTAATCTAAAAATTTCCCCAATATCGACTGCGAAGGTCTAGAAAAGTATATGAAGAAGTATTACGTGATCAAGGAAAAGATAGATGACGTCCTGGTGCGAACTTTATTTAGATTTTACGAAAAATCTAATAATGCCTGCCGTAAACATCTCAAAGGCAAGAAAAAAAAAATAAGCAAAAGTTAATCAAACATTTGCCTTTACTGAGACATGGCGCAAAATAATGCTGTTCATCAAAATATCATTCGTATGGTGGACGACATTTCAAAAGACGTTCGAATATTAAATTAGTCCCTTATCGACAGTATGCTCCTCAGTTAATCAATAATGCTAATTACCTGCAAATCCTGAATTGTACTATGCAAACTACCATAATAAATCACACTTGTTCTCCAGAGGTTGTTCTTCCCACACTTACTAACGGTGTAGCTGAGAAATAAAAAAAATTGAAGGAAACAAGAGCAACGGAGGCTACTATGGCGAGATGGTCGTTTATCAAGAAGCAATTAGCTAAATGAAAGTCATTCTTAATTTAAAAAATAAAAATAAAAAACAACCATAATTCCAGAATTTTTTAATTAGAAGCTGTTCAGTTTACGATTCCCACTTTTTTCTTCAGTTGTCATTCTAAAGAAAATGAATTAACATGGTATTGAACTTGTTGCAAATCTTCTTCTACTCTTATATAGGCTATAAGCCTGTTTCTAGCTACACATTTCGTGTAGTACTATGAGCCATGTTGGGCGTACCCCGGGCAGGTGGCTAGTCTGACCCGTTAGAAGAAGGAGAATGTACTTTACGACCGCCAAAGGTGTTTGTATGATGGCTGGAGAGCACTCGATGTTTGCCGTTATTTTGACCTGGGAGTCGAACCCAGGGCCCGCCGCGCGTTAGTCTGGCAGGCCGAAGCCTTTACGTCGCGGCTGTCGTGCTCTCAACTTGTTGCAAATGTAGCAAGATATATTCTAACCAAAGACCAAACCAATAACCATTAAGACCAAGTTTTGCTAGACCGTCATGAGCTGATCGTTTCGGGTCATAGAACAAGTAGTAGTAAAGCGTGGTTCAACAATTGACTTGTTACTGGATCTTCAATCGCCGTAGATATTTTTGAAATTGGAATCCATTTCGGATTTCGTTCAAAAACAAACCAAGGCAAAGTATATTCCATTTTCGTGAAAATATAATATGATCAGAAGACAGCGGATGCGACGTTGGATTTCTTGGATTCAGGATCATCCCCAGCTACCAAGTAATTGATATTGCAAGCGAAAAGGTGGCTTGCTTAAAGAAATTATGAGCAGTTCGTTCTTTTAGCAATTTTATTCAGTCAAATTAATTTAGATTTCGCTTATCTGCATGTTAAAGAAATAAAAGGAATTCGACGAATAACTTTATAGAAGAATAACATTTTGCAGTGACGCAGTTCGCCTTAATATTATGTGAACGATTCCCATATAGCGTTTTATCTGAATATGAAAAAAGAAAAAGATCTAAAGGAATTTTGTAGCAGCAATTACCGTAACTCTTCATAATTTTGATAATTTCTACACACATACGCTTACTTCATTTCATACGGACTAAAGCTCTGCTTATTGTATGAAGGATCACATAAACATTATTAAATGTAAGCCCCTTAATGTATAACCCAAACCTTTACCCTTTAAAACTTCATGCCTGGTTATAAAATAATCTAATTATCATCAAGTTCAAAATAGTTCATCTGTAAAGTCGATACCCATTTACGTACTAAAATATATAACCACGAAGAACATAAACTATTCTATATTTTTAACAAAAAATCACTTCATCACATCATTATAGATTTGATGCAAGCGTAAACGTAATCATAGTGCAGAAATTCAATAATGTCGAAACTCCGGGAAAAAGTATGAATTATTAGTCAACAGCGAGCAACAGAGCGATAGATTGGCAACAATTGAATATACCGAAGATTCAAACTTACCAATCCTAACATAAAATAGGCCCCCTTGCCAGAGAATCGTGGTCGTGATGTAACTCCTTTTAAACCGATCATCTCAGACTACACTGGTCCAGTGTTCGTTAAAAATGGATAGAAAGAGAAAGAGCGTCGATTATATGTTGTAACAACGAGCGTATCTTAGTTTGGGCAAAACATAGATTAAACGAAATCGACTGACATCAGATAGAGATGGACAATGATGTTAATCTTATTAAAGGTAATGGAAAGACATGGGAGTTACGAATTGGTATGCTGGATAAACGTGTGCTAGATCAAGAAAAACTTACAAATGTACTTACTGATTTGGAGGTAGTTGTTAATGGCCCACCTCTAACTTACGTTTATAAGGATATGTTAATACCTCTCACACCATTGCTTTTTACCTCTGCAGTAGGTGAAGTGGGTACAGTCGACGTCCAAAAAAGAGAAAATCAAATTGCAAGTACCTTATCTAGTTCATGTAACTTAGGTCATGGACTATTTGATTACACCTCACCATCACTAGCCGGATTAAATTGATAGTAACATATGATAGTGTCTTATTCATTGAAATTAGTACTACTTTACATGTTGCAACGTCTATTCGAAATATTCTAGAAAATGAGGCGCCTCTTTTGTTACCCACGGAATGAGCGTTGTACAAGTGATTCCATGTTCAGTTAGCTTGCTTATTGTCCGCTATTAATTTGCAAGTTTGTAATGGTATCATGTAGGTAAGGCGTTATTATCTGATCTGGAACTCCATGCCGCCTCTTGTATCACTTCTATTACATTATATTAGCCTTCTTTAATGTTATAAATTTAAAAAAAAATTTCTTCAATGCTTAATGTAAGGACAATTACAGACTACTCATGATTATATAAAAAATTCCGGTACCCGTGGGACATTGTAAGAATCGTTGCATCGATAAGTCAGTCTATTTACTGAAGTACTAAAAATTGCACATTCTTACTGTAGTTTGGAGCAAAATCTGTTAATTACATTTTAGTCATTTCCAACAATAAAATCGAAATTCAGTTTAGCAGAATATTTTGCATACATAGTTTTAGTATTGTGCCACGAAGGACTATAAATATCTGTTACTATTTTAACGTTTCTGTTCTTTACAGCAATGAATAAAATATGTTAACACTCAGCTTCCGTACTTGGATTCGCTCGCTTCGCTGTGGCAACCTCGAATATCCCGGTCGTCCCGCTTATATTTATGCCTATTCGGTGGCTTTCCAGATGGGAATCGAAAAAACCTCAAACGCCGGCATGGAAAAGTCTAGAATTTTCGCCATACACGTGTACGGCAGCTGGATTTCTAGAAGGTATTGTGTCGGCCGCCGAGCGGAATGAGGTACTGATGTCTAGTGGCCGCGTTACGGGGGGCGTTCGGAAATTCGTTACACTATAGATCGTAGCTGCCCGCTGGAGATTCTCCCTATACTTTTAACTGCAATTTTTAAGCTCTTGAAAAGGCTCTATTTTAATTTGACGTAAACAAAATTAACATTGGTATTCACCCTGTCCCCAGCAACGACAAATCGTTAAGTTTACCGTAAAGCGAGATTTGACCAATCAAGGCGTTTTTAAAATAATTTACTGTTCAGTCAGCACCTACCCTATCCTCAACATCTCGACAAGTCGAGTCAAGAAAGGCCGTTTTTAATATAGAAATAAAAGGGGTTACAAAACTAAACCACTTTCAAAGTTCCCAAATTATGTAAATTATGAGAAAATCTATTTCACTCATTCAAAATGTTTTTACGGCAATAGAGATATCAATACTTACTCTATTCTTAGCAAAATAACGAGCCGAGTCAAATAAAACCAATTTCAGCTCGAAAAAATAAACGGCTGCATAGTTATACAACTTTAAAGATCCCCAAGATAAATTTATAGAAAAGATAATTTTAGCCCGCCATACATAAAATATTTTGATAGTACACGTATACAAAATCAACAACAAACGTATATTATATGTTTAAAATAACAAAATTAATAATTTTGTAAAAATTACAATAAAAATATTAATAGTTGACAACACTGTAGACGCCATGCTGATCGCCGTTTATTTCAAATTTGACGTCCTTCCTAACACACGTTATTAAATCTGCGTTTAATTCAGGCACAGGTAAGCTTCAGTCTTTAAATTATTTCAAATAGTTTGGGTTAACATAATTTGTAGTTCATATTATAATAGTTCGCAAAATTGTAGAAGCATAGAAAATATAGAAGTACACATCGCCTCCGAATTTTTACAACATAACTTATTTTTATTATTTTGTTATTATTGTACTATGCTAATTCGTGGTTTCGTCTTTGCAGCATGGAGGACGAACGGGAGTCGGTCTGTAAGCAGACCGTAAAATACTTTTGTGACAATAATCTCATCGTGTGCGAAAGTTGCCACCGAAGTTACAAGAACCAGTACGTATAACATATAACAGAATTAAGTCCCGAGCAAACTAATGATTATGCTTTTTCCTTATTATTTCTATAATAACATTAATGCATGATACTAATAATAATAAACCGTTGCAACTGTTGAACGAGCAAACCAAAGGGCAAAGAATTAAATAAGAATACGGTCAAGAGGCCTCCCTGGTGATAAGTATCGCACTTATAAATAGCATGCTTGATTACTTCCATACATATCAGTTTTACTTCTTGAACTCCAAATTTCACTCCTTCAAGCATCCCGATGGGGTCCGTTAACAGACAAGTCGGCTTACTGATATCACATTCGTAATTGGCATACTCAATTGTTTCAATGTTTCAATCTTGGGGATATCGCAAGGATGGATTTAGAGTAGAGGTGTAAGACAATTTGAAACCGATGGTAAACAAAATTTTAAAATTCTTAGCCGTTTGTGAGATACAAGGGGAAAACCGACTGACCGAGTAGACATTCCAAGAGATTATCCATAAATAGACCTTTGGTTCATTTATAACGTGTTTATTCCTGTTTATAAGCCTAAATGATATTCTGCACCTATTGCACTTTAATAACTAATCACAATGATTTCAGTCATTTGCAAGACAAGTTAATAAAATGAATCGAGTTCATTATAAAAACCACATTAAGTGCAGCAGTCCATTGTTAAGAGCAGTCTGATATTAAACATAAAGATACTCACAGTACATAAATTAAGTGCCCATCTCCATAAGCTAAATGGCTGCAAATAGATCCAAGTAAGAAATAATCCTCATAAGCGTCGTCAGCATTCATCTGCTAGTCCAAATTTCGCATATTTGGTAGCGTGAACGTATTGGCATCTTTTAATTATGCAAATGAAATAACCACTAGAAAAATCAAAGATAATAGAAATAAAGTATTATGTATATATGCCCTCGTAAAATGTAAGTGCAAACTATGTAGTACATAATCATACTACTAACAGACCATATTGAAAAGCTCTGAACGATTTAGGCATATTTTATAATGTTGTGAGGGTGTGCAACATTATAAAAAACAATTTCAAATGCTCGACAACGAGTAAAAAGTAAGTTTTGTGTCACTTCCTAGAAAAGTGCATTACAAAAACGATAAAATGTATGCTTATTTCATACAGTACTGCTTTATGTCTTTTGAGTCCCATTTAAATTCCAATAAATGGCTGTACATGAATGGCTTAAGTGAAAACCAGATGGGCACCACACTAAAAGGTGTTTATATGATAAACAAATTGACCCAAGTATCTTTACCACCACAATATATCACATGCATTTGATTGAAAAGATTCCCAAATCACAATTACTACCACAACACATTATTTGTTTTTATTTATTGACGCTTACCTGTGGAGTTTACTTAACGTTCACAGATTTCCTGTATCAACAATACGTTTTTGCGTAGGGTACATAGTAATATTGCAGGGTATCACGTGAAGGTTTCTGAATAAAAATTTCCAACTTCCGATGCATATTGGATGTTGGATGGATATTGTTCGATACTACTGGAGTTATCCTAAGATAATTCTCTCAGATATTCCCCTATATGACTCCTAAAAAAGTGCAATGCCATCTTTCCTCATCTAATGTTCTGTTATCCAACAGTTTTTTCTGAAGTGGTTACTGCTGAAATTATTATCGGTTGCAAAGTATTAAAGAAAAAGAAAGTCGCTCTTCTTTATGGCTAACGCATATAAGTATAAAGGATACACCCTGGTTTACCTTTCATGACTTAAATTATTTCAATCTCAATCATCTTCAATCATACTATCCAAGTTGTTAAATAAAACTCCCTGACCCATTTATAGTCAGTCCAAAGCATTCAGGTTATTGCAAAGGTCCTTTTGAAGTTCATATCTATCAGTGATTCACGGTTTGTAACAGAAGGTTCATTATAATTACTTTTCTTAGCATTATGTAAATAATGTTCAGTTATGGTTGTTTCACTTTACATACCCTATGGCTCTAAAAAATACATACAAAACATTACTAATGCTAAATGCTGTTTTCTTGTTGTCTCTGTCCTAAAGTCCCACTTACTAATAGTTTTTTATTTAATCCGGATGAAGCTTTTTCTACAAAATCGACTCATGGAGATAGGCAACCATCCTTACTACAAAATTATTGAATTATATTTTTTAAATGACCTCGGACGCTGCTCACAAATTTTAAGAAACAAATGAATTTTATTGTTCTTCTTATCGTGTTAAACTTCTTAACTTATAAACCTGCATTTCATGTTCCATGTGAACCATAAATCCAAATTTATTCCCCTTCGGTATTTCAGAATAACTAAAAATTGTTGAATTCTTTCTATTAATTGTTAATACACAAGTCTTCAAAGTTACATCCCCGGTGGAAACAACTTTGTTGTTGATTTGGTAATAAGCTTGCCTTGGATTAGAAGAGTCCTATGTATCAATATTTATTTGATACTAATTTTAATAATCAGTGTTAATTGTGATTATACGTTCTCTAATTCGCCGTCTATTTATAGGACACTTTCTTTTTATTCGTTCTACACCGACTTCTAAAATGCTATAATTATAAATGGCAGCGAACGAAAAACAGCACACAAACAAATCATTTACTAAATAAATAGCTTCACATTGCTAGCTACCGACATCTGCTGTCCCGTTGACGACACTTACTAGGTAGTTTTTTCTGGTGTAGAAAGTTTCCTACAATAATATAAACTCGTTCATGGGGTAGATAACAACGTTACCAAGCACATGTCTAGTTTTTCGAACGTCATTATCGAATGGCATTTCGTCTTTCTCTTGTTTAGTTGTTCACATTCTAAACTCATTATAAATGCATACCGTTTTAGGAATCGATTCTTTCATAACACCATTGCCACCACGCCACTTTGTAAACGTATTTCTATGTCCAGCTGCTTTTATAATTCTCGTCAATCTCCTGGTAATGTTCATGAAATGTACAAAGATTTCACAGAACATACAGAGTAAGAATAAACACAGCAATCGCCAGTAACAGATCCATAAAAGCCGGGGTTACCCAAGGGAGCTTATTAGGACCAACATTATTTAAAATATACGTGTACGACTTACCAGTACTAGAAAATTCAACACTTGCCATGTAGGCAGACGACACGGCGATCTTAACTCAGAATCACAGTGCCGAAACAGCTATCGAACATCTACAACATTCTCTAAACATTACGCAGGGGTAGCTCACCAAGTGGAAAATAAGATTACACCCTGACAAATCCCATGCGAAAATGTTCACTCTTAGACGCTATGCGAACTTACCAACAATCAAAATAAACAATAGGGATATAACATGGAATCCTAAAAACTCAGCAGTAAAGTACTTAGGCGTCTACTTGGACGACAAATTAAACTGGGGTTCCACATCATTCACAAACTGAACGAATGCCACACCCGACTGGGTATGCTATACCCCTTAATGAACCGCAGCTCGCACCTCAAAACTGAATGCTCTGTCTTAATTTATAAAGCAATACTCCGGCCAATAATCACTTATGCCTGCCCGATATGGTCTCAACACTAAAAAAAACTTCAAACTATGCAGAATAAAATGCTTAGAATTGCTATACAGTGCCCGTGGTTTGTGCGTAATTCTCAAATACATCATGAACTTAGTGTCCCACAAATAACTGAATTCATAAATAACATCACTCAGAAGTTCTATCAAAACTTAAACTTATGTGCAAGTGCTACAATACTAGACCTAGGGCAAAAAGACATTCACATACGCCTTAAAAGAAAACTGCCTATAGACTTAATTCAGCTGAAATAAATATTAATGGAATGTGTAATCTTACGATAGAGGTGTGACCTGTCACATATTCCTCATTAGATTTTAAGTAAGCTGTTATATATTTTATATGTTAACCAAGATTTCCTTAAACGGCGTTAAACTTTTGTTGTTCTGTTGACGATCCGTAGTATTTTTACAATATCGATTACTAACATCATTAACGCTATTAAGGTTGAACTCCATAGACGTGTTGCATATGTTTATCTAAAAAAATCTGCTTCAAACGGTGGTTGAAACTTTTATAGTTTTGGTTTTCTCGAGGGGAAATGTCTTGCGATACACCTAGTATTTTTTCCTTTTCGGTTCTTTTATTACCTTCAATTTATTCATTTTTCTGCTTCGCATTTGATTTCCATCTCTTCTTCTTATTGTTTTGTTTGAGTAGTCATATATATGATCTTTCGATTTTTCGCTTTTCGTTATATTTTTTTGTTATTTTATGTAGTTATCGTGTCTCTATCTGCTTGTCGAAATTTCTCCATTTATCTTCGAAGAGCTGCTTTATTTTCTACCTTTTATTTTGTTAGTACGATTGTATGTTCGTATTTTTTTTTTTTTGGTGCTTGGCTAACAATGGTCATGTCTGCCGAAATTCTCTCGAAAATTATAAATATCAACGGATAATATACGTTCAATACGGTGGCTTTCAATAATAAAAACTACAAAAACTCGGTAGATGTTTTTGGCCAACTATCTGCGCATTATGACACACGATGCTTTCTCTACGTTTTTTGTTGAACGAAATTGAATGTATTTTTCTTTACTATGACAGTAAATAAAATCACATGTTCTATTGCAGGTAGATGGGCGTATGTTCACAAGTAAATATTTTTCCTTATAGGGCAAACGGTTATTTGAGATCTGCTGAAACAGCGTAATAAACAACCAAGAAATAAATTTGCTCTGTGAAAACTTTATTTGACATAATTATGTTATTTCTAGTGACTCTGACCAATATTGCAGTGATGCAATCTATAGCGACAAAACGTTCCTGCCAATATCCAGGAATTTTTATTATAGCACAGATATGAACGCTTCTCGTCCAAATATTAAATGGGTTAGGATTAGCTACTTAGTTGAAAATGAGGTCTTTAATAAGGCAGAGTGGAACGTCATCATGAATTTTGCACAACCTCAAGATGCAGTACAATGTATGTCTTTGTCTTTTACTTTTTTTATTTAAACAAGCAGAAACGTATGTTTTAGTCAGCGCAAAGGATTCCTGGCTAACTGTAGCGATGGCTCTTCTTACCAAAAACAAAAATGTATTGAGAAGTGTGTTTCCGTCTCACCAGAATCAACTCAAAGGCATATATAACGTCCGACTATACTCGTTCGGGAACTGGACGAACGTCCTCGTAGACGATTATATTCCGTGCGACAACTTTTTTCGCCCTCTTTATGCCAGGGTATGAGATGTTAATTTTCCAACAGTTCAATTTAAATATGGTCACTATTGTGAATTTTTGAGCGCGGAGCGCAAAAGAAAGGCTGTATCATACCCATAGAAGAAAAATACACAACTTTTCTGTTTTGAATTATACATAGTCATTTTAACATTTTTCCATTGTACGTGGGTAGTATTCGATACGCATTTTGATAAAAATTCTACTAATCGATTGTGTGCGCTTTTTGAATTTACATAATTTAAAAACTCACCACGATAAGTGGCAGTCTTACTTTTGCCCACTTCGCCCGAAAGAAAAGTTTGATGAGTTTTTCAAAAATATTTTAGGTTTTTCGTACGTGGGCGGCCATCGTAGAGAAGGCCGTAGCTAAATTCTACGGCTGCTACGAAGCCTTAAACGGGGGTACACCCGTGGAATCTCTGAATTTATTAACGGGTGCCCCGTGTACTCAAATATTCATTAATGATGAATTCGGTTTGAGAATTCACCCAGAGACGCTTTGGAACCGGTGAGAACGTCATTTTTTCATATTTTCACTGTAGTTACAGATATTCTTTTTAGGGTGAAATCTGCAATAGACAAGAACTACTTAATTCTGGCCGAATCTGCCGGAAGCACGAAGAAAACCAACGCCAATGCAGAGTTTGTTGATCTTGGCTTACTAAAAACGCACCCGTACTGCGTGTTAGATGCCATGAGAGTGTGTGGAAAAAATATAATCAAACTTTTAAATACAAAGGGTAAGTTCATTGATTTTGTTGAACGCTGGTGTAACCGTCTATATTCAGGTATCCTAGAATATAAAGGCGAGTGGAGCTACGACGATTTGAATAATAGACCAGGCTTGCAGGAGATATTATACGGGAACTGCGGAGAGGGAGAGTTCTGGATAGATTACACAATTTTTCTGGAGTACTTTGAAAGCCTATGTGTTTGTCAAGTTAGAGATGATTTCGAAAAGATTTCTGTGACCGGGAGTCTACGTCCCTTGTTGCTGGAAAGACCGACTGGTGTTTATTTTTACATTAGAAAGATGACGGTCGTCAGTTTCGTACTACATCAGGTATGTCTTGTTTGTTCTTATTGAATTAGAGCAATTATGTTACTTAAACTTTGTCGCAATTAGTACGAAGATAGTAAAAAATAATTCTACTAACCAACTTTTGACTAGGCGGCGGTTTATTACTAAAGCCATCTATTATAGCAATAGCACTTAAATAAGTGGAAATATAAGGTTGGAGTATATCTTAAGATAATGATAGTTTTTAAAATCTTTACAATTATTTCGAAAATGTTTAAGTTATGTTTTGATCGTAACATTCAGAATTTCATAACCACAACTAATCTATTATTGCTTAAATTGGATTTGCCTTTTTATTTTCGAGTGGTATGTATCGGACAAGTTACTATTAACAACAGAAGGGGAGATTTTAATTGGAGGTACGTTGGCTTTTTTATTAGTTGAATTCTTTTGCATTTTATTTATAATTAATTAGTTAAATATTAGAGGTATAATTAACGATGGAAAGCAGCGGCGACTCGTATCTTATGTATCTGAGAGGGCGGAGTGGTGGCTTGCGGACGTTCAAGTAGGTAGGGCCAATAAACAAAAGCCCCGCAGGTAAACAATTTTTGGGGTTTTAAGAAATCATTAAAAAGTCCGCAAATATAAATTTTATTTTAAATAAATATTATTTTTTGAAGTAAAAGTCCATTCTTCTATTTTTTCGGAAATAAACTTTTCAATAGCTTTTTCATTAAAATTTGGTATTTCTGACACCATTGACTTTTCAATGATGCAATGATGCAAGTGATGTTAATCTGTCTTTACTCACAGTATTCCTGAAATAAGTCTTGAATCAATTTTAATGTCGGAAAACATCTTTCCGTTTGACATGTCGTCGTTGGAATAGTAACCAAAATTTTTAAAACCGAAAGATATGAGAAAGTTTAATGTTTGTAAACACCCGGAAAACATCGAATTTTACTGGAATTTTCGAAATCTTGTCCTGTTATTTCTTTCCTGGAGTAAAATATACGTCGTTCCATTTTCAGAATTTTCTTATCTATCATAGGGCCACGCATGCTAGCAACTCCGTCTTATGTTTGACAAATCAGTTTTTCTTGGCAATCTGGTAAAATCGGGGAAATCTGTTCTAAAATGTATTGTGACAGTCCATATGCATTTTGACTTTTTAGATTCGCGAACCCCCAAAACCGCTCAAATATTTTTCCATTTAGTACACAACGTAATACAACTAGTTTGAGTTGATCAGCCATATGTGCAAGATACGCAGATTCTTGAATTTCTCCGAGAATGTGTTCACGACAAATTTCGAACATACATTACAAAATTTCATTCTGAGTAGAGTTTGACGTGCCTTTCTTTGAACATTGTCGCTTCTGCGATATGGCTATTAAAGGCACTATCAACGTTTGCTAAAAAATTAACCAACTCTAAAAATACCCCTCTATTTGAAGAGCCTTTTTTCTCGTCGCGACTGCGAAGGGCAAGATTACACGTTCCGCACAGTTTTAATATGTTTATTATTTTTGAGAGTACTTGTCGATTTTTTGTTAGTCTGATTATGCTTGCGCACTTGATCCGCATAAACCCTACTTAAGGGGTGTAGCAATTTTAGTCTTTCCTAAAAGTTGAAAACGTATAATATTATTTCGATGTTTGGCACTATTTTCGTTTTTTTTTAATTCTTAAAGAAAGGTGTTTTAAATCGTTTACTCCATTTTTGTCCAGTTATCATCGCCCCCAAAAAGCAGACATACAAAACAAAAGAACGAGTTTTTTTCCTCTCAGCCACAAACCCAAACAGTTTTAATGTAAATGTTTTTGTCGAACTTACGGGTAAAAGCATTTTTATTTTTACACTCTCGCTGCTATTCCACTATATTTAATTCTGGCTTTGGACGGCCATTTTGTTTTATTTCAAGTTTGTCATTTAAGCTCAAACGGCTAAACATAAGGTTTTTAATTTCACTCACTTTCATAATTATGTCCTTTGCAATCTAGCCTAATATCTGTTTTGTGTGGAAGGAAAAATGAATCCTTTTCACTCTTTTCGGGTTTGTGTACAATGTTTTAGTTTTTTATAATATAATATATGTTTTCTTGCACATAGAACTCAACTTCGCATAGTCTCTTCGATATGGTGCGTTTTTGTCGAGTTCTCAATGCGTACTCACTCGAAAAAGTTAACCTAGGTTCCCATTTCCAATTTGTATATTCAGATATAAAAGCTGTACGTAAAGCGACGTTTAAGGGAACCAAGACCCAAGGATCGAACCTTTCCCCATGACTCCTCATTAACGACAATTCTTAGAGTTTCTAGCTCGTAAAGATACAAAAAATAATGGATTAGCCTATCGATTCACACATATTATCTATATCGCAGTTTACAATGCAATATACTTGGAATAGGTATTTTTATTTTCGTGACGCAACAATGTCTAATAAAACTAATAAAGATCTATAATGTAATGTATATGCAATAATAAATGACAAACTGTTTATCGTTTATTGTTACACTAGAAAATCCAGCCAGCTACGCTTGGCTGCTATAGAGAATGCAAGTGTTACGAACTTTATGTAGCAATCGTTACTATTCTGCAGCTATTTCTTTCGATGTTCTTTGAGAACGTCGTTGTCGTCTGGCTTGGTTTTTTACTTCAACTTCCTCCGGAATTTTTTCGGCACATATACGTCGCCTAGCTGTATTTATTGCTACCCTTTCATCCGCAGTCTGCTCACTTCTCAGTTTTCTCATGTAATTTCTGTGGTGCTCAGCTGTTTGTACCCGTTCCATATCACAGAATGCTTATTTGCAAAAAAAGAATAGAAAAACTAAAACAATAGGATAAATAGTTTAATTTTAATTTAAGTTTTTAAAATTACAGTGTGCTTTAAAGATACGACGATCGTTCGTGTATTTCCGCGTGGCCCCGAACGCGTTACTCTGGCATCCAATGCTTTTCACATAGCCGGGGGACCGGAGACCGGGGACTTCCGCATCGCGCTTTAAAGATATGAGACATACATTACAGATTTTCGTATTTATAAACACGAAAGTCGCAAAACAATCACTTTACACACGTAAACGTAAAGCACAAACGAATCTACACTACAACTCACAACGCGGGGACATGGGGCGGACTAACAGGAGTCACGAGCCCAGAGGAAATCACGCGTTCTCCCACCCGAGCTTTAACCTGTTGCTCGGTGGTTGCCATGACGACCGCTGTACACATTTTAGGCAGAATATGTACAGTCCATTTCAGCGCTTTTATATGCAACTCGCAAGTGAGGATTATGGCCGTTTGTTTTCTATTATTTTTAAAAAATATTTTGTATAGCTAGGTTATCGGCAGATATGTTATTGCCATTATTATTTTTTAAATTAGGCAGGAAGTGCGGCGCCCCCGAGCCCTTATTAGAAATTGAGAATTGACAAAATGAACGCTGCTTAAGCGCGAAATCTGGATGTGTGTAACAATATGTATATATATATATATATATATATATATATATATATATATATATATATATATATATATATATATATATATATATATATAGATATATGGATATAGAGAGAGAGAGAGAGCATAATTATCAAATAAATGCATGAATAATAAATTTCATAAAAGGGCCGTTCATAAGTTGATGTTGAGCAAAAAACTCGCTGGAAATTCTTTGGGCGACGTTTATTATTTCAATATTTTATCATAACTCTCACAAAAATTGAAATAATTTTGAAATGTTACAGGCAAATCAGAGAATGTTGCCAGCACAGAAACGCTTGCTCATGGATATGTTTCTGATAATATTAAAAAAAAATGGTGATGGTAACTACGTTTACCACAGGCATAGTATTCGCGTCGTGGAAACCATTTTATCTCTAGATTTGGACTTAGATGAGGGACATTATTACGTAATACCTGTAACTTTTTGCCATTTTGCAAACATATCCATCGAACGTTCGACTACAAGGTAACGACTTTTGTTTGGTTTTGCAACAGAAAATTATTACTTTTATTTTATAGATGCCTTTTGGAGATGTTCACTCCGAGAACGATATTGATGGACAGAAATTGGAATCAATTCAACACCCTCAGGGAGACATTAGTTGGCATATCTAAAGAACATGGGAAAAAAAATCAATATGAGTCAGCCGTAGTGTACGAGTATTCAAATTTATTTGCCGGTGTAGTTGTCGTTATAGAAAACGAACATTATTTTCACTCGATTTCTGTAAAATCTACGTATATTGGAGAACCCGACAAATACGAATCCACTCGTGGCGCAATGACAACCGAGGATATCATTCCTCCACGCTACATACAGATAGTTGCAGTGCTTACTGTAAGGCGAGGTGCCCATACGGACAATGAAGCATTTTTTCGTTATCAGTTCGACTTTGATATCGATTTTAATGTACCGCAGCCCCAAGACCACATCCCGCCTATATCTTTCGCAACAGACCCCATTCATAAGCCTTACAAGTGTAATAAAGACGATCAGGCAGCAGGTGCCGCAAGAATATTATTATATGAAAACAGTATGGCTCGTTTCGTATTGTCTTCTAGAGTAGCGTAACAAGTGTTTTATTAAGGGGTTATACGCAGTCAGAAGGCCGAAAAAAGCGATTTTTCAGAATTTTTTTTGGACAGGCATTTTAATTTATTAACTAGAAATGTTGTATGCATATAACAAGCACTATGTACAATAATGTCATATTTTTTATTTGTAAAAACAATGATTTTCAAGGTCACAGCAGACAATCTCCGGAACCTCCTTGAAAAAAACGTGTTTTGCGGTGTACACGATATCTCGTGACTGGGTCATCTGAAATCAAAAAACAAGATTTCGTTAATTTGTGAAATTATCTAGAAATTCATCGAAGGAATAAGCAAAATATTTATTTTTCAGAAAAATGGCGGTGCCTCAAAAAATTTCTATTTTTAAGGAAAATTTTGGCTTTAAACTGGTTATGAAATCAAAAATATTTATTGGATTCGCAAATCATTCGATTAATTCTAAAAAATATGTTCAAAATGATTGTGTTAAAATTTGAGATCGTTCGGTTCAGCAGTTCTCGAGATATCATGTACACCGACTTTAAAAACATGGTTTTGAGAAAAACGTCTTTAAAGTTTCAAAACCATTTTACACATGAAATTTTTTTTTAACTTACACAGCCATCTATTCCAGGACCATTTAATACACCCTCCATTCTTTCGGCAGCCTCTAATAATTCGATAAAAAGGACACATCCACTTTCACTTTTTATGTGTGAACACAATAAGGTAATAAAGTCTCTGCTCCGCACACTTTCACTCGCGCCGAGGCGTCTTTACTAATATACTTATAACTCCAAGATTATTTGTCGGATCGGCCTGAAATTTTGTGTGTACAATCCTGAATATATGTACATTCAAAAAATGAAATTTAAAAAAATCGATTTTTTGAAAATCTGACTGCGTATAACCCCTTAAACGTGTTCACTGTTCCAGTTTCTATATTGTTGCACAATAAAATGTGCGTATTTATAAATACAACGTTAATAATTTAATGTTATAGTATATTGTTGTTGTAGACTGTTAATAGATTACTTAGTTTATAAAATAAATAAATTTCTAACATAATGTCTTACAAGCAATGAAGTTTCGGATGAGTTTAAACGATATACTTGCAATATTTAAAAATATTTCTATCTGTAAGATAAATAACGACTAACAAGTGATGATTTTAAATGGACTGTCACTATTATTACAGACAGGAAAACAGCCTAGTTTTTGATTTTGTATTGTACCAGGTACAAATGAACCATCCGCTTCTCATAGATGGGTGGATCATAGAAAATCTCATTCCTCATTTTTTAAAGCAATTATGAGTAGTTCGTTTCTTTAGCAATATTATCCAGTCACATTGTGGGCCTTAAGAAAACGAAAAGGACTGTTTGTTGTTATTCGTGCGCAAATTAATTTAGATATCTTTTATCTGCTTGTTAGAGTAGTAAAATAAATTCGATGAATAATTTTACACAGTATTTTGTAGTGATACAATTCGTCATAATATCAGATAAAAGGTTTTTATATACTATTTTATCTAAAAATGAAAAAAAAATCGAAAAGATTTGTATGGCAGCAATTACTGTAACACTTTCAACATTTCTAAACACATAAAGTTACTTAATTATATAAAATACATAAACATTGTCAAGTGTAAGGCCTTCAATGTATAACCCAAATCTTTACTTTCCAATAGTTCTTATCTGGTTATAAAATAATCTAATTATTATCAAGTGGAAAAATACAAAACTGCCTTTTTTCACTAATAAATATTCACATATTAATTTAATAAGTCTTTATAATCCTATAAAGATAAATCGATATAAACTTCTACTTTCTCCTGCTAACGTAATTTTAGTTACCAACAGGTTTTGCAACTAGTAAACTTTTAATTATTTTTTTGTATTTGGCTGTGGCTCTTTCAAAAGATCTGTTTATACTTACCGCCCTAAAGGTTTAAACTGTTCCTGTTAGCTCGGGGGTTTTCGACCACTTTCAAAGAATAACTAAGATTGTTTAACTGTGATAGATATTTATAAAATTACTTTCACTTTAAGCGAGCCTGTCAAAAATAATATTATATATTTCTAGTTGTAAGGAAAGCAAAAATTCCCTTCTCTTATCTTTTCTAAATTCCAAAAATTTTCACTACTTTAACCAAAATTTTAAAGTCAAAATTAGATCACAACTTCGTCTACTTCGATAGATTTAATTTTAATTTCGATTGAATAGATCGTAGTCCTTAAAGATTTAATTCCTGTTTTGTTTATCAACACGAGTTCTAGTATCTGTTCAACAAAGTACTAGCATTGTGAAAATGGTTTAGCTAGCGAAATAGAGTACCATTAACGATAAAAGTGATAAGTGAGACCTAGTAGTTCAAAATAATTTTAAAGAAATTGGAGACGAGTGAATAAGCACACGCGGCAAATTGTAAACTTGCAGTAAAAAGCAATACAGAACTATTTCTTAAATTGAAATGAAAGCAAAGACGGTTGCAAGAAGCGAAGCCACTTATATGTCTCAAAATATAAAATTGAATACTTGACTTAGGAACAACTTGCAGTTGATTAAAAGAAAAACGATGACCACCGATTTTACAAAAATCAAATGAGGCTAGGAGATTAGAAGACTAAAGACAACTTATTGAGCACAGGTCTCAAATTCAAGTTGAAGAATAAGAAGATAAGCGTTCGAACGTTATCAGCAACTCACCGGGAGGTCCAGACGTAGATGATTAGTCAACATAAAACAAAGATTTTTAGTCATTAATAGAGTTCTCCATCAAGACAAAAAATCTGCGTACAATAGCAGAATCTTTATAGCTCTTTGTTTAGAAAGAAGTTTCCGCCTCATTTAGAGTGGCGCTCGACGTATGGTGCAGATCGGTAAGGAGAAAAATAGTGACTTTATTTTATCATTTTTGAATACATTTATTAATAGTTATACTTCGTTATAGTAGCCCGACTAAGCACCGCATGAGCTGATACAGAAATAATACAGCTTGGAATCACTTCAGATTAGTACCTGTAAAGAGCTAAAAACTGATAGAAAATTTATTGCAAAGAATCGTTAACTGTTGCAAAACACCAATGCTGAAAAAATCTCTTAGGTGTATAAATAGGTTCTCAGCTTAGGTTTCACAGGACGCAAATCACCGTTTACATGTAACGTATTAGTCCGTCCTCTTGCGGTTTTAAAGCAATGACGTTTGGTCTTTCGAAACATCATGCGATTTGGCGTTTGACGCACATAACCCCAATAATCAGCTGTGTTTACGATGGCAAACACAAAAGAGCATATTCGATTTTCTATCCACTTCGCGTTTCATCTTAAGAAAAACGCTGCTGAAGCCACCGAAATGATTTGTGCTGCATATGGTGAGAATGCTGTAAGTCATGCAACGTGCAAAAAGTGGTACCAAAGATTTCGCGGAGGAGAGTTTAGTATTGAAGATCAATCACGCGCTGGACGCCCTCAAACATTTGACACGAATGAGCTGCAGACGCGTTAGGCTGGGAACTTCTCCCACATGCGGCGTATAGCTCAGACATGGCCCCTTCCGATTATCATTTATTCCGGTCGTTACAGCATCACTTGGCTGATACGCACTTCAAAACAGAAGAAGAAGTCCGAAAATGCATCGATAACTTTATCGTCTCGAAGCCGGTGAGCTTCTATCACCATGGAATTCGCAAGCTACCCGAAAGATGGCAAAAGGTCATCGATGCCAACGGAGAATACTTTAATACTTAAGCTTTTTTGTTTGTTTTTAAATAAAACTTTAATTTTGCAGAAAAAAGCTGAGAACTTATTTATACACCTATAATAGTTTAATTCTATTAGAAAATATCAAATGAGCTTTGTGGTATTTGGTGCTGCAAATTGTTCATTCCAAGTATAATAAATCAATAAGCGCAAAAAAGTTTCATAAGGAATATCCAAATACAATAGACAGCATCATTGACTGACCTACGAACTGAGAGGTGGAGGCTCTCATATGTTTGCCATTTCTGCCTGATCGTCGCGCATCATCGCTTATACGAGAGGATGTGGCAATCACCGCGCCTTAGACGACTGTTATTATTACCCCTTATTCGAAGTGAACGCAGGTGGTACTCAATTATTTTTAGTGACTGAATAAGTCACCCGCCAGGTATCCCAGAACTCCAGGAATGAGCCTGGGTGCGTCCGCACCACAGCCCAGCGCCTTAACTGCGCGGCCACGTGGATGTTATCAACTGTCACCACGCTGATGATTGTTTGGATAATTTCCCAACACCTAAAGAAACTATCAGGAAATTCGTAAATATTAGTGAAAACCCAAGATCTGAACCTGGTTATACAAATTTGAAAATGTGCTAAAAGTTGTAGAAATAAAAATAACTAGTTTGACCAAGGACGCCAAGAAAAATAAGCTTGATGGGATGATGTCTTTACTAAAATCCCAAGAAAAAAGTTTACTGTTTGACAACAAATTTTAAAGATACTCGCAATGCAATGTACTGATATACAAAACCTTCTTCTTTATATAAACTTAAATATCAATAATTTGGTGGAGCGGAATTGTTTGAAGTTAATACGTAGGTTACGCGGTATCTATTGCAAAAAACTAACAAAAACAAATGTTTAACGTTGGAAATTTATTTAGTTTTGAAAATATTCTCCCTGGCGAGCAATATATCGTTGCATACGCTGAAACAGTTTTTCACGACATTTTTTTCGAGGCGAATTAGGTGTCTCTCCGACATGGGTTTCTAACGTATTAGTCGCTTCTTTCGGCGTCGAAAATCGTTGTCCACGCAATTAGTTCTTCATCTGGAACAAGTCAGGACTGTACGGCGGATAACTCATCAATTCGACTTTTTTTAGTGCTCAAAAAATCAGTTCTTTGCGTCGATGTGTGTGAGCTTGCATTGGCATGACTTTTGTTTTTCTTATTTCTTTGAAGACTTCTGGAAAACAAATGATTGTGTACCATTTAGAATTGACCGTTTTACGATCTTCTAAAACCATAACTTGTGCGGCACACAGCTTTTTCACGGTTCAATGTTCAGGCAATATCAAATGTGTGCTAGTCGTACCAATGCCTAAGGATGCCTGAATTTTACGATAAGACGCATGTCGATCTTGCTTTATCAGTTCATGTGCGACATCGATGTTTGCCGGCATCACAGCCGATTTTGAACGGCCTTCATTGAATTCATCCGCCAGCGAATTACTACCACGATTAAATTCATTGAACCAACGATGTACAGTGGCTGTATATGGAGTTTTATCACCAAAAGTCGAAATGTGTTGATAGACGTACTGTTGTTCAGATAATCCACGTCGAAAGTCGTAAAAAATAATCACACGAAAATGTTCATCAGTTAATTCCATCTAATGACAACAAAACAGCGTCCGTGTGACAGAACGTTCCGAGTACGTATATATACAATTCGCAATAGATATCTTGTAGTTCACGTAGTCTTAAACTTAATCGATTGCAATGAATACACAGTATATATCCACATAGAATGCAAATAAGACGTAAACTTGGCTGCGATAAAAAATCTAAATGCGGAAGAATTTAAGTACATTACGAAAATTGTTGCCTTGTAAAATTCTGGATGGTATGAGAATTTTCGAAGAAAAAACTGATTCGTGTAGAGCTGGTGTTTAGAAAGTTTTTGCCGATTTTGAATTCACCTCACCTTTCATCCTCCGCCAGATTCATATTAAAACTAATATCGTTCCAAAATATTGCGCCCCAAAGTAATCTCCTCTTTGCCTAAATACCAACACCTTCACAGCTCAGCAAAATCTAAAATTTCTTCATGGAATGAGTAGAGCCGGGAAAGTCTTCGCATTTATTCGAGAAATGGCTTTTTTAACACACTGACTAGTCTCCAGGTACAAGACACGCGTAGAGGATTTCCAATTTGCTCTAAACTTTTTAGATAGCAATCTTCAATTTGGTTTTTGTAGTAGTCTTACTGGTTATCAGGTGCACGCGCTGTCACACCCAGGCTTCTCTCTTTTAACTCTAGAGAAAGATCTTCTCTTTTTCACTGTGAATTTTCTTGGCAGTAAAACAAATATCGCCTCTACTAAGTCTTTATTAAAATAGACGATGAAAACGAGTCATACATATAAATTTTCTGAAATAAACGGTGCAGATCACTCGAATACTTAACACACTATGAGATAGCACGACATTTCTGAGAATGATAACATTATCAAACGTTCTTCTTCTTGCGAGGTTAACTTGTATAATATTTTAACGTTTTTGCTTTCGACGGTGGTGGCGTAAATTGATTAAAATTACTTATTCATTTTACTTATTAATATTTATGTACATTATACTAGAATTACTAACGTAAAATTACACTCTATAACTATATTTATCTGTAACACTCTTTATGTTGTACTAGCACGGTCACTTAGTCGATACTCTGGAGCTGCTTCGTTGCGTAATATTTATCAGGATCGGTTCTGGGACCTACAGCAACCATGTGGTAAACATCTGGAACTTTTCGCATTGTTCAATTCCCACATGCGCATAAACAGCGCATCTGGAGGCATTATGTCCGCCACTCAACCACGACAGCTCGGCGACAACTCTGGGATTAACCGCGGCAGTGCGCCTATGGGGGACGTTTAGGAAATCATTACAATAAATAGCAAATTAAACATTTCAGAAACAAAAATGAATGATATTTCTAAGTTGAAAACATTTTTATCAAACAAACCATCAATGAAGATTCACCGATACTTTTTCAATTATTTGAATGATAGTAAGTAGGTGTGACAAAAAACACAAGCTATTTTAGCAACTGTATAGGGGTTATACATACATTGATAATTTTTAAACTTTTTCTTTCAATGAGTTTTTCAAAGTTTTTTGTACACCTCCTAGACATCAAGGTGAACAGACTACTGCGAGTATCGTTGGACTCGATGCTTTTCTTGTATTCTCTTTTTAACTCCGAAAGCAAAAAATCTCATTCTTTTCCATTGTGAGTAAAGTTGGTGACAAAGTAAACGGAACCTTTCGTTAGTCTGTAAAAATATATAATAAAGATCGATCACATGAATTTCCTTAAGTAGATCAAGACTAATCCTTACTATTATCTCCCGTGTAGTAATTACGCGCATACCTAATACACTATGAGACAGCATCACTGAACTATAAAATATGTTGTCCAATAGTCTTCTCCTTATAAAGTTGTTACACAAAGATAAGAACCTGAATAACAAATAGTAAGTAGAACATTTTTTCGCCAACCCAATTCATATTCAGAATATTTAAGTACAAAAATGATTGATATTCCTATATTACAAGAACTTTCTTTAAACGTATCATCACTAAAGCTTACCAATACTCCTTATATCACTATTCAGGCATGCTTTTCTGAGAAGTAGGTATAGAAGAAAACAATACCCGTTTTCATCTATAAAGTACACGATATTTTGCTTTTCTGAAATTCAAATATCTCTAAACTTCACCAGAAGCTCATATTTACATCTTGCTTTAGTTTTCGCTTTTCGAAGAAGTTCTCCTCTAAACTTCGCATTGGAATATATTTCCACGCCGGAAGATGCTCGCAGACAATTCTACATGTTGCTGCTGTTAAAGTTCTGGCTTTCCATAAGGAAACAATTATTAGTAGTAGTAACAACGCTCTCATTTTGACTACCAAAATGTTTTCTAAATGGCATCATTCGTATAGTGCAGCAGCAACATTAACAATAACTTTAGGTTATACGAATGCATTAGCATCTTTGGTTGAAAACTTTTTTTGAGTCTATTATTCCTTTTAATTGAGTGTAGCACACTTGGGTTTGTGACAACCAAAAGTTTTAGGGTACAATATAGTACCATTAGGGGAAGAAATAGTAAAACACAATATTACTGCGTTTCTTTACTGTAATGGCGCGATATCTACTTCGCACTCCTAAAAATAGGTAAAACGGCATTCTCATCACAAATTTATCAGCTAATCAGCGTGTTATTAGTAAAGGGAGTAGATAACAGAAGGCAATATGTTCCAGAAGACCATATAACAATTATAACGCTATATATAAGTAGCTTCAACTGATTTGCAATTTTATGAGTAGCAAAGATGATTCTTGAAAGCTTCAATAGAAACTATAATTTTCAACTGTTGTACCGACCCAATTGGTCGCACCCAGCCGAGGTAGACCAGGTTGGAGAAAACGCTGCTGACAGTGGGAGTTTTCTTGGCCTTTTCAATAACTACAGGAGGGACTTTTCGACGCTGACGACTAGGAGCACGAAATAACGCCATACATCAACAACCAATAAGTCTGACAAAAATCGTTATTGGATCTGCTGTTTGACCAACCGATACCGTAGATGGTGTAAACAAAATATTTGTTATCGCATATTGCATTGGCAAAGTACAGGAATCATTCTCCACCAATTTTAAATTAACATATAATATAACATTAATAGCTTCGTCATCTAAGCGCTAGCGCCAGCACTTAGCTCTATCCTAACATAAATCAGGCCTGTCATGGCAAAATACTAAAAGCTGGCGTTAAAATTATAAGCCTCAACCGATACTTTACCATATCATAGGAAAAAAATATTAGGTAAACTACATAATGCAGATTTGTCAAAAAATTCTGTACCATAGAAACTGTAAAATTCTACCAAGTGAAAAATATATAAGTAAAGAACTGGTTTTTAGATTAATTTCTATACAACTTGAACACCACTAGAAAATGGAAATTAAAAAAAAGATATGCAAAACATTAGTCAATAAAAGAAGATATCAAAGTGAGGCCAATTCAGTACGACTATTAAATTAACAAAACATTTTAGACCCAATAAGACCACTTTAATATTAAAAACTAAATTCCAATTGAAGGAAGGAAAATGGAAATACTGCTCAAATACAGTGTCAACACAAACACAAACACAAATTCGTCGTCCGCAGCCACAGTTTTTGTTGAACCCAACCGTCATTATCTGCAGCAGACATGCCATCCAACCCTGCTCTGCTTTTGCACGTGCGAGGACAATGCGAACATTCCAGACGTTTCTCGGTCCTTTTGGTAGACCCCAAATTCAAGTGTCAGAAGCAAAATCGCAACATAAATAATGGTTTTAGTAAATTTGCACCATTATGGAGAACAAAAAACGTTACAATTGGTGTCGGATGTGGGGGTTTTGCATTTGTAACGTGAGTACCAAATAAATTTAAATTAAAATGAAGAAACATGGCCACAAATAAAGTGATGTTTTTCAATCTTACAGTTGCTGACCTTAAACGAACTAGAGGAAAAGGATTTCGAAATTACTTCCTACATGTGACAGTAAAAATAAATGTATTCTAGTGGCGATGGATTATTACTACAAATGAGTTTCTACCCTATACATTACCAAATCAAGAAGCCACAACCACTGCTAAGCTGTTGATGAAAGAACTGATCAGCATATTTGGAGCAGCACTAAAATTAAATTCAGACGAGTGTTCACAAAAGTAAGCGAACTACTGGGAATTAGAAAAAACAGAACAACTCCGTTACATCCGCAGTCAGATCATAAGCGCGTGAATAGGGCAATGGGGAAGTACCTGTCCAAAATTATCGCTGACCATCAACGAGACTGGGACCAATATCTCCATCTGTTTTTGTTAGCGTACCGTTCGTCTGCTCATGAGTCTACTGGTTAAAACGCCATTCCATGTTCTCTTCGATTTCGAACTGAAACTGCCATGTGACCTACTTTTCGCAAATAAATCTGAAGAAGACATAGTCGGGAAAGACTACTTCAAAAACTTGAGGAAAAGAATGGCAGATATCCACGACAACGTGCGATACAACAGCAATATAATAGATCGTTATCATCAACATATCGAAGGTAACTCATAAAAAAGGCGACATGGATTGTCTTCAAAACTCTTACGAAAGTTCATACGAAACGCTGAAGAAAATAAACGATGTCGTATGCTAAATTCAGAAATTACCAAGTGACAATCTTAGGTTTGTTCATTACAATCGACTGTGATCCGTTGTCGGAGATGGAATCTCTGATGTCATTGAAGTAAGGGTTCAAAGCTTACATGGATCCAGTGAGTGGCAAGTGCATTGCATGGCGCCGGATCTGAAGATGTGCAGAGGAATCGCAAATGTATTTCGAAGCCTGGTTCAGTGGAAGAATTAAGGAAATAGCACCCAGAAGTCGGGAAAACATCATACGACCAAGAAATCTTCACAGAACAAACCGACCTATCGCGCATTGTGGGAATCGCTGACGAAGCCACGCGGTCAAATCGCAGGTATTACATTTTATAGTTTGAAAAAGTACTCCCATTAAATATTCAATTTCTTTATATTTGATTCTATAGATAGAAATATAATATGGGAAGGCCTAAGGAAACTAGATATCAGAAATTGTAATAAGGAAACTTGAGAGAGTATACAAAAACGTTAACGCACACATACGAATTCGAAATTCAAACAGGAGTAAAACAGGGTGATAGCCTCAACCCATTGATTTTCAACGTAATAATGGACAAAATAATTAAAAACACGAATAAAAAACACAGAACGGGAGAACATTGCTAAAACCTACGACCGACACACCTAGATAATCTTGCATATGCCGATGACATAATTCTAATGGAAAAAACACCGAGTAAACTTAACAGAAAAATAGAAATATGAAATAAAGAGATAGAAGAGACAGAAGAGAACGGCATGAAGGTGAATCTTAAGAAAACAAAAATATTGGTTATCAATAAGAAACAAAGAGAAGAAGAGGGAAATATGATTGTATGTAAATGAATACATCTGGACGAGGTAATGACTTTTGACTATGTGGGTACTAGAATTACAAATGATAGAAAGATAGAAAACAAAATTGCCAAAAGAATAACAAATGGGAAATAACATAAATTATGCGCTGATGAAAACAATATTAGGAAAGAAAGAAATCAGTAGGAGAACAAAAATACACGTCTATAAAGCAATTGTTTTTCCGACCTTAACATATTCTAGCAAAGCATGGACGAGAATCAAAAAACATAACAGTACTATCACAGCAATGAAAATGAAAATATTTAGAAAAATAGAGGGAGTGACAAAATTAGTTAGGATAAAAAAATACGAAAACAGGAGAAACTTCACAAATTGAAGTACTAGTGAACTTAATAGACAAGAAACAATTAAATTGCTTTGGCCATGTTTGAAGAATGAAAGAAGAGAGACTTCCCATAAGAGTAATGGAAGCAAGAAATATAGTCAAAAAGAAAAGAAAAAGGAAAAGGGGAGACTAAAAAAGGCGTGGATGCAGCAGATAGTGGAAATCGAAAAAAAAACAAGTAGAAGACTTTGACGGAAATGAACCAAATGACCCAAGACCGTAAAACATTGAAGAAGTAGACGAGCAGTTAAACAACAGTTCTTTCCGACGCTCTATAAAGGGCATAAGGATCATTAAAAAAAAGTAGAAGAGTTTCATTGTCTAGAGAAGTCGAGAAGAAAATTATAAAAAATTACGCCTAACTGGAACCTTGCATAGTACAATGTGCAATGATATATAAGAATATTTGTCTCTGTAACGCAATAAAACAAGAGAGACACTAAAAGTAAAATTTAGAAGAAACTATACAGAGATATGGAAAAATGATATGTTATAGTATAAGTTGGAAAACCAACATAAAAATTGTCATTTTGTTACATCAAGAAAGGCATCACATCATCATCACACAGCCATTAGAATCTACTGCAGGACGTAGGCCTCCCTTGAAAATTTTGCAATTTTGCAATTCAAGGGGGATTTGGCAATTAAACGCCACGCTTGCCGGGCGGGTTGGTGAGTGGATAGGGTGTATGGAGGATAAGAGTATGTAGATTATGGGTAGGATTAAGGTTGGGACACGACTTTTCCCCGCTGTTTGGAGATGAGGAAGAGTCAAGGCTCACGTGGGCAGGGTCGCCTCCCTGAAGTAGATCTATCCTCTATCAGATCTACCCGCTACCATATAGGCATAATATAGAAAATATGTGAAAAAACTACGAAAATAAATCTTTATAGTTTTCCATTTGCAATCAACAAAAAGTAAGTTATAAATTTTTGAATCGTCTATGGAACATTGTGCAAGTGTTTATTGCTACAAACGCAAGCGAAACTCCTATTGTACTTACAATCTCAAGAAATTAGTTCTCCTTACAATTTAACGTAATTCCAGATAATTTTTTCTCAAAATTACAATCTCATTTGTACCAGTTGTTGTCACTCCTTCATTAATCGTGAATGGTTCATCATTAAATCACTTAGATCTCAACAAATTAGAAAACAAAAATATATATTGCGCAATAGTAAATAAAGAGAATCAGGAAACATTAATTACTTCTTCTTCTTCCCCATTCCCAGTACCCTATTCGAGTTAACATTAATTATAAACATTTTATTCACTCAAATGAAAACGTTTATTCAAAACTTACAAATACTGATTGACAAGAGATGATGTAAACATAAAAAATAAATATTAAAATATACTATTAACCATCAGTAAAAATAAAGAAGTAGATAATGATAAAAGTGGAAGAAATACAAAGGAGTTCCAAAATGCATGTTATTAACATAGACTTAAAAAAAAGCTTCAAAAATCGTCAAGACTCCCATGATATTCTAAAAATGTATATACATCAGTGCATTTTAGCAGCCAAAACATTCACTAAAAACTTACAAAACATAAGCACGTCAAGTGATTGTTCATTAGTGAACCATTTCCAATAGACACCTTTTGTACATATTTTATAGTATAATAGGACTACTGTGACCTTACTCAAACTATTTTGATAAAATGATAAATCAAAGACATTTTGGAAAACAAATCCAGTTAAAGAAGTATTAAGACATCATCTTTGACAATCATTAATAAGAAACTTTAGAAAATTATTCCATACAAATTGGTACAAACAAATTTTTTATATATATCACAGTCATTAAAATTAATTTCCACTTTCACTTACCTTTTTAGGGAGTAAAGAATTTAGTTCTATAAAAAAAAGGAAGAACTACAAGATTAAATAATCTAAAAAATGCGAAGAGGCAGTAATCATCATAAAATTTATCCATTTGAATATTATCTCTCATGCAAGACTATTGAACTCCTGAATAGAAAAGGTTTCTCAACAATATTAAAAATGCGATTATGGGGAATTTATGGGAAAATGTAATTGGAGAAAATATTTTAAAACCACACATGGTAAACTAAAATAAAATCTTCAAAGAGAAAAATATGCAACACAAGCAATACACAAACGGACATTAAAGGAAAGCTATTATGCATTATCAAATAATAATGAAAGTCGGTCATGTACGGTAAATGAGGCAAAACTAAGTTTTGAAGTGCTATAAAAGGAAGATTGATCAGACTTAAAAGTTGTGCAAATGAAAACCACCAAATTCAAATGACATGAATCCCACCAAAAAAAAAAGCAATAAGCCATCAAGAAAAGGACTAATTGAAGTAGGGAAATTACATATGTACAAAAAGACGGATGTAAATGAATATTTATTGCAAATATATTTTACATAAACTATATAAACTGCAGTGAGCATGAATTGCTTTTAAATTATGTTTTATCCAATACAATAGTAAAGTAGGTACATGTGATAACCAACTAACAATGTTAGCAAGTAATGCATTACAAAAATTAAGTAGTAATTAAAAAACAACTGTTAAATTATAAACAAATATTGTGTTCCTAACTAAAGTTACTGTTTCCATAAAATTAACGTGAACAGTAGATGCAGCGCTGCTTAGATATTTGTTATATTTTACACTGAAATTCACAAAACAACTAAAATTAACTTCAAAATTTCCTCCAGCATAATAAATAATGTTTCTAAAGCAATACAATAAAATCAATTATTAGTATAAAAGTGCAAAGTGTACAAAGCACTTGAAAATCCGACGAACTGCTGATTTCTTTAGAATCATTTTGAAGTGTACAATTTATCTTTCTCTTCTAACCCGGACGATTTATTTAAAAAAGACTTATCATGATTTGGCACCTTTTTGGCTTTTAATCTTAGTTTATTTGGTATTGTGTTCCATTTACAGCAAAGTAAAATTTGTGACTGCTTCTTTTTTAAATAAATCACACAAGATTTACTTACATGCTTTATGATACAAAAGTATTAACGCTTATAACTTCTCTAACCTGTACAACAATAATATATAACTCAGCTATATACATCTACACACAACTAAACTTAACACCATCATCGCTCGAATAACAATTATGGCAGTGTAATTTCTGATTTCTGACTCTGACGTCTGTGCCCATGAGCCCATCTCCAAGCTGCGTGTGACAAACGCAGCATTTGAAACATTCCATGTGGTAGAACAAGCATAAACTCTCTATTATCATTGCTGCACCTCTTCCTGTAACAAATAAAAAGAGTATAGTTACTAAACAGTTTTCAAACATAGTAACTAGCAAGTAATTGACCTCTCTCATGTACAAACTCTTCATGAAATTAATAAAACGAAAAGCTTACAAATTAGAAACGATCAACCTCGCAAACAGTCTGGTTTTCATCTGCAAGTAATTAAAGTACATAGAATACAATAAACCATTTATTTTTATCTTTGTCACATAATACTACTAAATAGTATAAGCCAAATTGAGTTATATAGCAGTGATTAAAAATAAATCCCACCATAATATCCTATATTAGGCTTCACAAAAACAAAAAAATGTATTGAAGTTGGAGGGCAACAAAGTGAAATAATCTACTAAAAGTTGTTCAAACTGTTCATACTAGAACAACCTGGAGGTTAATAAAAGTAGTGAAAATTTAAACCATTTGAAACATGCAAACTAATCTTCTAGATACAATAGGTAAAAATATTTTAAAATCTTCCATTATCAAAAAGAGTTTCTCTCAAAATAAATATCTAAAACACTTTAAGACCAACCTTGCTATAAGTGGTAATCCTTACTGAAATGAAACAGATGACTAAGTAGTGTATACGAAATACCCAAACGAGCAATAATTAATATTTCTTAGGAATAAAACACAAAAGATAGGCATCAAAGCCATATTGTTGCAAATACAGTAAAGAACATTACTACACCAAAATGAAATTTGGTGGGTTGTATTAAACTAGGTATTAGAGGGCACCTCCACCAAATCAAATAAACCAATAACATTAAGTTTATCACATCCAACTTCGAGAAAAGTATTCTTAGGCAAATTACCATGCTACACATGAAAATATCTGAAGCAAGTACTTCAAGTTAAATGTCAACCAATTTGTGTAGTACCAATATAATATTTTACCTAATTCATTTCCGCAGTAGGAACATTTTTTCTTTCCACTCACACTAAGCATTTTGCCTTGAGAATCTTCTAAGGTAGCAGGTGGTGGGTAGGCTACAGGTGAAGCGTGGCCCATCGTATGCGGGTGACCCAAGTAAGGATGTTGACCATACTCTTTAATTGGGCTATTCTCGGATCTGATTCAGAAATAATCATAAGCTGCAACAACTTACCATAGATGCATACAACTTACCTCCTGGCAGCCTGATTTCGATCATTATGAATAGCTCTATTCTGAACTCTTTGAGTCAGAGTCTGAATAATAGGTTCAGGAATATGCTTTTCTTGTCTAGCTTGTTGCCAATTCCTTTTTGGGGATGTGTTTTTCTGCTGATCAGCTAATCTCCTCAATTCAGCTTCCTGTAGAAATCAAATAATTTATATTTTCTTACATTTACAATAAGAGTAGTTCAAATAAATGAGAAATTTTGAATACATATTATATGTGGACTACAAAAATTCTATGATGAAAGTTACAAGCAACACAAACATCAGCAGCAACTGTGTGTTAATTGTTTAGTAACTATATAGTCTCAAAAAATGTCACATTTCATAACTTCAAACATCCCCAATTTCTTTTTATGATGAAGACTTATAGGAGTTAATCTGCTACAGTTGAACTGAAAACAAATAACCAAGAGGAAATCACCAATATCTTGCAATAAAATGGTCTCAAGAAACTATAAACATTTGCTCAATAATGCATTTCCTAGTTGCCCCAACCACCCTATTGTATATAAACTTACTTGATATAACCAGTGCTGATTGTAATTTTTATTTTTATTCTCTAGATTAGCTTTTGGTTGAATCCAATTGTCGCTTGGTATATGACGAGGTTTCGGAACTGCGCTCAAAGCATGCAACCCAGGCCTTGTTATAGGCCTACTAAGCTTCGTATTTTGATAATGTGTGTTGGTGTCAGAATCCACTTGATTTAATCTAAAAAAATAAATAAAACATCAAGATAACCTGAAACGTTCAAACTATTCGTACACAAACATTCTTTCTTTGTCTCGATCTTTAATGAGAGGTCGTATGGGTTTGCCAGGCATAATAGGCTGCTTTTTGAGAGGAGGAGGAGACTTAAAGGCTGATATTTGTACGTCTTGCTGCAATTCTGGCATAGATTTTCGATGCTCTACTGGTAAACAAATATCATCTGGTCCACACTTTCGAAACTCTGGTACTGATCTGAGATAAGCCTGCTGTATATCTGGCATAGACTTGCGGTACTGCATTTCAACATTAGGAATTGATTTATAATAATATGATACATCCAACATGGGTTTATGGTGGTCATTTGCATGCAATTCTTTTTGCAGTTCTGGCATAGACTTTCGGTAATTAACTTTTTCAGAATACTTTGGAAACATGTCTGCAGTATCACAGATATTTTCTAAAGAATGCCTATTATTCTGACGGTATGCCTTAGAGCGACTATCTCTGTATACAAAATGTTCATGCTGTCTTTCTAGCTCTTCCCGTTCTAACTGTAGAAGTTCATGTTCTACTTTCAGTACCTAAAAATAAAAAAATAAAAACAATAAATAAAAAAATTAACACCTACCTCAGAGTCTTGACCATCACGTTTAAGATTGTACTGAGAGTTTTGTTGAGATAAATGAAAAGTATTAAACTGATCTCCATTTGTAGTCTTACTAGATTTATGTACTATATCACAACAATCTTTAGTGGATATATTTTTTCCCGTAGAAGTTTGGTAATCTGTAATATCTCTTGATTTTTCCTCTTTTTCTACCAGTGCAATGATTTCTCTTTCTTTCTTTGCTATTTCATCTTCTTCCGATGTAACGCTATTTGTGTGCTAAAATATTATAATGAGATAACAAACAATGGAATAAAAAAGTTAAACACATACTTCACTGTCTTGTCTGCCATGTATTGGAGTACCAGAGTCACCAAAGCTACTGCACCAAGTATCGCTAGACAATCGTCCTCTTTCACTTTCCAATCCTGAATCTTGGCTTTCCACTTCACTTAAGCACGTATTATCTCGACTTCCTTGTAATTTTTTGTACAAAGATTTTTCTAACTGTGATTCCTTTTGCAAGAATGTATTAATATCTGGTGGTTTATCTATTGAAATCTCAGGATCCAATTGATCATCTGTGGGTTCTTCTAAACCCAGAAAACTAGACCTCTTAATATGAATTTCTTTCTTTATTCTTTTGGTAGAATTTAATCGCTTTACATTTGCCTGCTTTAGCTTTTCCGTATTATCCTTATCATCTTCATCATCTGGAGGAGGTGGTGGCGGCGGCTTTTCTTTTGGAGGTTCCGTACTTTTTGGGGGAGCCAATGGAAATGTGGAATTAACAAAAACATCGCCCATTAACGTGTTAAAGCTTTTGATTTCTACATTTTCATAAATAACTGGTTTCTCCTTGGGTTCCAAAATTTTATAATTATTATTTTCAAACAATAAACTGCTAGTTTTTTCTTCAGGTTTTTCTATTGTTGATTCATTTCCATAATGATCAAATGGTTTGTGATCGTTATTTTGTGTTGGATTAACCTCATTTATATTAGATATCTTATTAGTATTCTGGGTTTTAACAAGAATATCAGAATTAGCGTGTTGTTTCATTTCGTTAAGAAATTCTTCTGTAATACGTTTTATATTCTCATGCGTATATAAAGGTTCTTTTAAACTATCATTTATATTCAAAGTTTCATCTGCTTCGTTGTTGTTAAAATTGATATCTGCTTTTCTGTTATCTGAAGCAGTATCTGCAGTTGTTACTTTGTCCAGTTTTAATAGATTTTCTTCTTTTAAATCCTTTATTTCATCTCTTGTACATATTTGTGTAGAAACACCAATCTTGCTTTTAATCAATTCTCTTTCCCTTTCCTTGTTTAACTTTTCTATACAACTAGGGATAGTAGTAGATGATAAATCAGAATATTCTACTGGTTCGTCTGCTTGACTAACAGAACAGGAAACGTCTGCTGTGTGGATGCCACTGTCTTCTCTATCAGATGATAAGCCTGTTAATTCTGTGGATGAAGTGGAATAATCCTCTAAACCGTTTTGTAAGTTGGGTTTTCTCAAAAAAGCATCTAAATCTCTATTGAACATATTTAATTTGTTCATATACATTTCTGCTTCAGGACTAGAGCACCTATCTGAAATGTCGTCACTTGTAGGCCAATCTCGTGAAAGTTTAGATGATTTCACTTCCAAGTTTATATTGCTTCCAGATTTATCTATTAAGTATGAACTGATTGATTTGGTGGAATTAACAGCTGTGAAATTCTCTTTAACAGTTTTAGTGTTAGCAGACGTTTGAAAGTTATTATTTTTGTTGTCCACGTCAGTTTGCTGATTCAAAGATTTTATTCTCGACTTCACTGAACTTGATGACCCCTTTTCTATTTTTAGCGGCTGATCTGTGTATTTTTCTAAACTTTTTAGGCGTTCTTTGATGCTTTGTGAATTAGCAAGGTCTTCCGACAATCTTCTAGAAGAGGTGGATTCAAAGTGATGGATTTCCAAAGGTTTTTCTACTTCAAATATTTCTTTACGTTTACAAACGTCCACTTTCGGAACAAGCTTTGGAGGTTCTGCCGTTTCTTTATTTTTGGTATAATCCTGCTGCTTGTTAAAAACAGCATCGTCTATATTTATTTTAGACCGAATCCGCGATCGATAATCCTGAATAGCTCCTTCATAAGTATACTGAGGCTCCACTTTATCCTGATTGTTACTTTGTAGATTTATATCTAAAGTAGATATTTTAGGGTTCACTGTTGTTTTGGTCACTACATTCTGTTTATGGGACATGTTAGAATACAGATTGGTTGTATAGCTACTTTTCGATATGTTAGTCTTTGTGACTGCTGATGCACTAATAGTGTTAATAGTTTGATTTGTTTTAGAGTCAAGTATATTATTTTCTTTATCAACCGCATTAGTTGCCGTTGTTAATTCATCTTCACTATGACTTTGGTTCGAGGCACTTGACGCATCTTTAGCGCTTTGTGAGTCGGATATGTGATCCTTATCGTCCTAATTAAAAATAAAAATAACTAAATAAAATCATGAACATACAACAATATTTCTACTTACTAAAAAGCTGCTACTATCATCTGTATCAACATCCTTAATGCTATTAGTCTTTGAACTACTACTACCAATGCCATAATCGCTCAAATCATTAGAGTCATCATCGTATATAGGTATATTTAATCTGTGTCCCCGTTTATTTCTACAAACACAAATGGAATGAATTAATCTAAGTTATTCAAAGTCGTCTGGAGTACTGATAGATTTAAAGCGCAAATAAAATAACTTGGTTTTATTGCAAAACTATCTCGTGGATCTTATCTGTTACTATTTTGAAAAACGCGCTTAAATGTAGGTTACAATGAAACAGCACTCGGTCTCTACCTTTCCTCCAAAATTTCATTGAACGTTTTGCTTTTTCGTCTGCCCCTTCCTTGCTCCTCTTGCTCGAGCTTTTTTACTTCTACGACCCTTTCAATTATGTGCTCCTGCCTTTTTCTCCTACTGCTTTTCCAGTTATCGAGGTTCTGTAAACAATGAGATAGCTAAAGGGAAAAACGAGTTAAACGAAATGTACTTGTTGCCAGTCTTCCGCGTCGTCTCTAATTTCCTGTCGCATAGTTTTGGTTTCTTCCACTTTCTTTATTTGCTCCTGAGCCTTCTGAAACAGCGGACAAGGGGCCACTCTGATGAACTGTAGGGGATTTGTTGCAGGTTTCGGAGGAGGCGGCTTCGTTATTCGACATTTCGTCGGTAACCATTCTGTGTTGGAATTCTAGCGCAACAAATTTAACGATTACTTAGTTTATCTTTATATGACGATAATGGCTATCTTTAGTATAGTTACAATCGGTGTTGGGCAAACTACAGAGGGTGTAATAACATCTTCACAGACCTTGATTGTATTTAAATAGCGCGCAGTAAAGATAGATTGAAATAAAAGCAAACTAATGGAACGCTCCAGTTAAGCTGCTTTTATTCAAAGCATTGTTTAAATTTGGAAGCCGGCCAAACATACAGCTAACACATATTTCAGATATTTCACGAAATATTTAACAGAACTGTGCGAAGTGGAAACTTCCAATGTATTAATTAAATTATGAGAAAATAAAAATCCAAAACGAGTTTGCGCTTTTACTAGGATTAATTAATAATTATATGCAACTTAATTATACTTTCACTGTAATCAGCTGCAAGTGAAAATTAGTTGCGATTAAAGTAAACATAAAAGCAATTCAATATTGTTTTACTACAAAAATGTAGTGAAAAGACATCAAGATGAAACAAATCAAAACAATGTTATTAAAAAATGATAACAAAATACAATAAAATTTGAGTTATACTCAGCAATTCAATAAAATTTCGCTTTTATTTTATCGTTGTGTAATTTCTTCTATTTCAAGGAGTATAATTGGTTGCCTAACCGTCACCTACTAATAAAAATTACTTTGATTTAGTTATATTAAAATATTTTAGTACACAGCCACAGAATTTCATTGATAATGTTGTGAAGATCTTCATCGCTTCAATAAATAGCAAAAGAATGATAAGCCTCCATAATTATAATAAGGAAAAAGACAAGGCGAATACTTATAAATATTTAGAAAAATTCATTTAACTAAAATTACTACAAAAACGCAATAGAGAAATTGACTTGGTGCTATAAGCAACATAAAACATAGAAAACAAATAAAATTTAAAGCCCTGTACAAACTATTTGCCAACTGATATATGTATGTAAATCAAAGCTCTTTAACCATATAATTTTTAGATGAACATATATATTTGCAATCTAGAATCAAATCAGCAATGTCTTTTTCCTGGAAATCACTTTATAAATACTTTTTAGGATCAGACCATCATAACACATAAAAAATATTTATTCGTTTATTTGTGTATACATCTCAAGTAATATTTCACCATCATTTGTGAGCGTCTTAAAAATAATACCCTCAAAACTTACCTTTGTGAGCCAACAAAAATATAATATTCTATATTAAATACACGAAAATAGTACCACCAAACTGTAATAACTGCAAGACTTTATTTGGCTTCTCTTTCTAAAAGAAGTCTATAGTAAAAGATGGTCCAAGATAAACATCGATCTTTGATGCATCTATTTTGTTTCACAATTTTCCAACTGGGTTTCCTTATACCTGAAGGCGGGCCTCTATTTAATCAGAGCTTTTCTAATGGCATTTTATATTTAGCAAATCATTTATAGACGTTTACTTTCGTAATGGATTAACACGAAACAAAATAGCAGCTAGCAAAAATAAGATTTCCTTTCTTCAAAACGGAGGGCCTGGAAATGGGAGCAACGCTACGAATTCGTTGAACAACAGTCAAGTAGGTAGGAAGGTATTTGACACCAGGATTAGATAAAAAGTGGAATTTATATCGAAATAATACAGGAACAATATTTAGAACATAAACTGAAAGTAAATATCAACAAAACTCTCGAGCAAAATTAATTCAGTTGAAGGAATTGATGATAGTGACATAGATGGGAAAATAGATAAATTTAATACAGGCACATAAAAATAAAATGTTTTTTCGGCACAAAGATGAAAAAGAAGAGAATCAAAATAATTTACACATCCATAAAACTTTAAAATGATTGAACATCAATAGATGAATAAATGAACTAATACTAACTATATTTAAGTAATCTTCTTAATGGCATACTTTTGAATTAAATAATAAATAGTAAAACCAAGTTAAAGACTAAGACTTAAATATGGTCAGCACTGACAGTATAATTTAAACAATGCCGGTTAACACTTCACTGTTGTTTAACTTAGAAATTATTGACTTAATCTTATAACACCAACCACGCTGTTGAACTCGACCTAATTTCAAATGGTATCTGGAATTTGACCGATAGAAGTTTTTACACATTCAGCATGGACTGTAGTGAAATTGTTTGTTACAGACAAATTTAAACCTCGAAGTTCAATAATGCCGGATAATCGCATAGCTATATTGATCTTGAAATGCTATCAATTGACGTGTAAATTTCCAAAACTCACCCGTCGCTCTGAGCCTTCTTTTTCCGGTAGATCATGATGGAAATTGTCCATGATGTCCAAGTTAACTCATACTCATCATTAAAGAATGGGATATCTATAACAAAGAAACCAATAAATAAAGAGTTAGATCAACTAATGAGCAGAATTTCAAAACTGAATAACTCTTTTAGAACTTTTTGAAAAACTATAACACAAATTTTGAAGACAAAAAGCACGTTTTGTATTTAGCTTCATCTGTTACTTTAATATTTTACATTTCTCCTGCCCGTCTAAATGTTCTTTTCAACCAATCCAAACGCCACCACTCTCACTAATATACTGAACGTCATTCTTCTCCCCCGCCATTCTTACGTCACACTATAGAAAATCCGTAATTATTTATAGGATGACCGAATACAATCCACATTGCTGATTACAGCTTACACCTGCCCGGTCGGTTGCATTGTACATTTGCAGATTATTTAGAGAATGTGATTTAACAGTTTCTCAGGATTATAGTTAGAAGCTGACTCAGGAAAAGAACACGTAATGAAATTAAAGTTACGTACTAAATCATAATTTAAAATAGTTGCAGATCGTGACAGGGCTGCAGCGAGCCACATAATTACCCCAATAAATTTCAGCGGTTGAAATAGTTTTGCAGCGAACGGTGGAAACATATTCTTTCGCTCGTCCGCACACTTGTGACTCACCGGATTGAAAAATATTTCAATGCTTTTCTCCGAAGGTAGATCGCGGCTCTTTGCCTTTGAGTCACTGAAACATGCAAGTCCTTCACAGCTTACAAGAAAAAATGCAATCTATATGTCGACTGCGCAACGAGACCGTTCTGATAAGCAAACTGCTGATAATCGAAATTAACATGATGCAAGGAATTCCGCGATATACATAGAAAACCTCCAAAAATCGCGATTTTCGTAAGCAAACGCAATATCGCCTGGAACGAAATTCCCTATATTCTTAGTACATACGCTAGTGCTAACCCAGTTTCAACAACATTTTCTGTATTGTTTTAAATTCTCACGGTTTTAATTAGACTGAATGTGGCGTGGCTAATTTTACAAACAATGAGTTTATCTCTCCTGCATCTCCAACGGGTTTATAAATATGACCACGGCTCTGCGCAACGTCGCCTTTTCTCGCAACACTCAAAACGAGCCCCGACCTTCATCCATCAACTCTCTACAGCTAGGTATTCGAGTTGGTGCCAATGAACAAACATATTCCAGCCTGGCTGAATCACCGCCGGAAATAGAGAAAAGTGTATTACACTCGAGAAAATTTTAGATTGCGACTCATCGGGTGCTGCTGTTTAGCCCCAACGACCGCTTTTAATATCTGGGGCCAGCGCTAAATTACCATCCACTTATACCGGAGTATAGTAAATATAATCGTCCACTTCAGCAGCGCGTTTCAGTTCTTAATGATTCAGTGGAAATATCTCCGGTTTATAAGTAACTCCTGGCAGTTTTGTGAAAATAGAACTCTTTATTGAAAACTAACAGAGATTTGGGACGGCAAAACTATATAAGGTTGCTCTAAAGAAAACTCTTTCAGGACTTTTGGTTCCAATTATTCAAGGTCCTGGCTCTTCCGGAAGCTATTAACCGAGCTAGGAATATATGGCAACGTGCTTGTTAAAATCTTTGCTCATCGCTCAGCTGTACGACCTTCTTATTGAATCATCAGAGATGAAGTGCATGGCTTTCTTACAAGTCTCACCTATGCACGTCTATAACCTAAAAAAATCCATATTTCAGTACAATTAATGATTTGGTACAAATATTGTCCCATTGACCTTTAGTAATACGCATTATACTTGCAGCCAATGCTTAATATAACAGTATAACAATATAACAGAACTTTTGAGTGGCATTATACTAATTGCACTATGTAGGTTCCTTTCCAATGATACTTTTCCATACCACCACCTCTAAAATATCATAACATCTTGTCGATGCAACAAATATACGGCTATATTTATAATGTACCGTGATCATTACTTGAAAAACAAAATTTTAAACAACACAGCCCTCGCTTGTTTCATGAAAAGCCTAGAATGAAACCGTACTGAAATTAAACAAACAACAATGGAAAATGAACCAAAAACAAGAACAGTGAGGGGATGAAAAATGTAGTTTAAGTTGCAATATTGAAAATTAACATAAAGATGACCAAATCCAGAACCCTAGTTGTTGATTTCCATTCTCTCTATAGCTTTATACCAAACTAAACATCTCCTTAATGATTATCAACAAAATGCGGATTAAATATTGTATGTAGACTATTCATAATTCTGTAACTGTTACTTATTATATTGCTCAATATACCACAATCCTAAATTATGTTATTATAATCCAAAAATTAGACTGTTGTGCTGAATCATGAGCACGAACGAGATCTTTAACAGTTACCTCTAAGACTGACTTAAGGTAAACCTTGACAATCTTACCCTTTCTATGTAGAATCACACCATGGTCAGAACAACACAATTGCTCCTTTGGGCTTTCAGAGCCTCTGCAGCAGCTCTTGGATAATATACCACACATTCTGTTATTTTGCAAAATAAAACTCCTCTTCTACACAACAAATATTCTTTCATGGATCAACGGATTTTTCCCACTTTTAATGTTGTGCAATGTCCTTTGTTATTAAGGCAGACATTCTTGAGTCATACCCACACAACTTTTGCTCAATGTATATAAACTGCAATAATTATATAGTTTGCTGACAGTTTTAATTTTTTTCTTAGCGTGTTCATCCAATGTGTTCATATGTCACTTTCTCACTCATTTCTATTATAGTAACATATTCACTCTTCGGGTTACTCCACAAACTAAGTTTTGTTCACTTATATAAAATACAATGACATGGTTGCTCATATAAGTTGTTCAGATGCAATCAACCCTCTTAAAACAAAAATCTGCACTAAATAAAAGGTGAAGCAAGGTTACTATAAATTTTAATCAGAAAGTCTGGTTGAATCAAGAAGCTTTAAATAATTGTGCAAAAATTAAATGGTATACTATATGCCTCCAAACAGATCTTTAAGATGGACGGAATGGTGTAGTATATACATTTTTTAATAAGAGAAAACTTGTCTGAAATTCATTGAAGAACAATATGCTAATGCTAACTATATATAACATTAAGTTAATTACTTACTATGAAAGTACAAAAATACACAAACACCAAAGAGATAGTAAATGTTTGGTTGTATGCGATTTCAATGAATAAGTCTAACCTATTTTTTATAACAACGATTTGAACATTTATCACCAATGTAAAAATCTAGGTCGTAATAATTTCTTCTGCGAATTTTGCTAAAAGTAGAAAGCTAGTAGCAACAGTTTAATTTGTACCATTATTTCAGAATACACTTTGTATAAACAATAATTATGCCAAAACAATAATATTCTTTTATAATTTTGTTTGCAAAAATAAAAATTATATAGTTAAAAATTTATAAATAAGAAATTTTGTTTAAAAAACAAAACTATAAATGATAAAACAGATGTTTTGAAATCTTGGTTGTCATTAGTCATAGTTGGGCAAATAACAAAATCTCAGGCGCAGAACTGGTTGCCTACATGATGCATTCAAAAATACAATACTTTTTCAGATGCAAATTCCAATTATGGACAAAAATGAAATGGAAATTGTCCTACCTTCTAATAATGTAATATAACATAAAACAGAATAGAGTAAGAATTAAAAAGTCTCACGGCGTGCTCTTGTAATTTAATTCAACAAGAATTATTACATGCTAATTAATGTAAAGCAGCTGATGTTATGCAACCCGAAGAAATAAAATTTTATTAGGAAATCGTGATCGATTGCTTCCGTAAAGTAATTTAAATTTGTTTGATTAATTTAATGTACTCATAAAATGAAGTCGCTGTTACTCCTAAGTTGTGTAACAGTCTGGTTCGTTATAAAATATGCAAGATGGAACATTTTAAAATATCTAAGGAACTTTCAACAATAATGCAGAATAGGCTTTTCTTCTGATACATGAGCGTTAGTAAGAAGAGTTCACCGTTACACAACTATGCGTGTAAAGAAACGATGACTACAACCTTGCTACCTCACAAATTTCAGGTTCTAACTGAACCTGATTTTGAATTTAAAATTTCCCCATTATGTCGCATCTTTCTTCGACATCTAAGTCTCTGTTCTTTTTTCTACAATTGTAGAAACTCTACCAAAGATACTATTATCCAAAAGTTGTCTCATTCTCAAATATGAACATTAGTTAACGTAGTATATTATCAGAAATATATGTTTAAAAATTTGTGTTCCGATATCGTTACATTAACTACTACATAATTCACTTGGCCTTTCTTCTTCATCTTTCAAAATACATTTCTTTACTCTGCTTCAATACATTTATCTACTCTTGCAGATGCTGCTCCTTAACCTCTCCAAAATTCAATTTTTGATTGCACTGATCTTATTTTTACAATATTCATTTATTATTCATTTTCGCCCCATATGCTATTACGCTAGACATCATCTCAATAGGTGTATTTGATCCACCTTTTGAAGTGTCTTCTTTTTTCTGATGGAACGTTTTTTGAGTTTAAATAAGTTTTAATATATACAACTCAATTCTTTCTGTGTTTTTCTATCCTCTAGTTTGGTCGTGATATTATCATCGTTTTATATAAGTTTTTACTAATACCCATGAAATATAATCTGTCTAAAGACAATAAGTAATAAGTATGTAAATATTTGAACAAAAATAAGTGAATAAGACAGTAAAATCTTGCTCGATAGCAAGCTGCTTAAATAAGCATATAACAAAACATCTTGTCCAGAGGATCAAGCCGTTCGAGTCTTTTCACTTTGGGAGTAATAAGGAGTTTCCTAGTCAAGACGTTAGAATGTATCTTCAAGCTAAAGATAACTACTCTTCCTTTACGTAAGGAATTCCTAGACCTTAATGTAAGACTTGCTTAAGTGGCGCTTTGCACAATGCTCTTAATGTTTTGTATGTTAGTGCGACTTGTGGTTCCCACAGTTGGGTTCCGTAGCTCCAGGTGGGAGCTGGATTCCTTTGTCCCAAGTTAGTTTTTGTCGAAATGGAATTCTAGGCATTTGAGATCGTCTCTTGTGGAATTTTTCTTTTCAGAGTGTAAATATACTTTTATACCCCCTTTTATTAAGGTGGTAGTGAAGAAAGTTAGAGACTTGTTTGGGATTGCGATGAAACGCTATAATCTGCCCGCATCATCAGACTACAAAAGAGTAGGCTTATCCGTGCTTCACCAGAAATTCCCTGTTCTTCAGGTATGATATCTTTACAATATGGATGGAAAAGATTGATTTTAGAAATCAGAGCGTCGTGTTAAACCTTAATGAAGGCTCCTGTGAGATTAATAAAAGTGTCCGTGCAATATTCTTGTTTTCTAGATCATTTTTTATTATCCCATCCAAATTGGTAGTTAGGCATTAGTTAGAACGTTACAATGATCTAGAAAAAGTTTCTCAAACACTTTTAATGGGAGGAGACTAACTGACCAGTATGAAGGAGCTTTGGAACGACCTTTTCCAAGTTTTCGGATGAGAATATAATTGTCGCTACTTTCCACTGGTTTGAATAATATCGTTAAACTTATAAGCTATGAACGTCAATTCTTTTAATATTCCACTTGTTATTAGGTCGAATCCAGGCGATGCCTTAGAGTTTATGCTAAAAATTTTGTTCGAGTTTCTTCCTCCCATAGTTTGTTGAATGGGTTCGTTTAAAAATGTAGCTTAGATGCTCATGGTCGTTTCTAGCCCAGTCGCCATAATTTTTCCTTACAGATCAACTATTACTTTTGGCATTTTTTACTCTTTTAATGATATTTCATAACTAATAGTCCGTGGTTTCTGATGAGGATTGGCACTGCAACCTCAAGGCCTTGTGCCTACTAATATGCAACCTTAAATACTACGAGAGAGCACGACAGCCGCGACGGAAAGGCTTCGGCCTGCCAGACTAATGCGCGGCGGGCCCGGGGTTCGACTCCCGGGTCAAAATAACGGCAGACATCGAGTGCTCTCCGGCCATCATACAAACACCTTTGGCGGTCGTAAAGTACATTCTCCTTCTTCTAACGGGTCAGACTAGCCACCTGCCCGGGGTACGCCCAACATGGCTCATAGTACTACACGAAATGTGTAGTTAGAAACAGGCTAATAGCCTATATAAGAGTAGGAGAAGAAGAAGAAGAAATACTACGTCACATACATCCGTGAGTTTCGACGAGATTTGAACTTGTCTGCGTCGGTTTCGCGAACAGAGGATCATTGCTCATAACCACACACTTCTGTGCTTGTAGTAGTACAAATTATTCACAGCGAATATTTCCGTCAAAAGTTTTCTATGTTTCTCACCTCGACTATCATTCTTCTTGCGACACTTCCATGTGGTGTTCTTATTTTATTTGTAAGTGATGGTTAGTGCTTTCAGAAATGAATACTCAAAAGTTGAGATTATTATGATTTTCGTAGAGATCTAAATTCGCTGACGTTAGGGATTTTCTACAAGAAAATCTTGATTCTTGAATCTTTCTTCTATGGTGCATGTCTTAAATGCCCAAAGAAAATTGGGCCGTCAGATATAAAAAGTTATCCGTGTGTTTAAATTCGAGCGTCTGGTAAGAATAACATCAAGAATCTACTGCTGACTTCGCTTAGCTTACTAACGGCTCCTTATCGGTTAAGTTAATTTATAATTCGGATCACAGTTTAAACATTTATTTCGCTATCAAAAAACACCTCCAAAAAAGGTTAATTGAGTATTAGTGGCAGTGTTGCAGATGTAGTAACAGGAGAATGGAATGAAAACTCAAATTTAATTACAACCTCCTCAGCTACGAAAGTCTGCGTTCAATAAGTGGGCAGTTTAAACAAAAAGAGCTTCTTAAAGCCCTGATACGTGTCCCACGAGTTATATAACGCTAAAAGAAGAGAAGGCAGCGAACCATGCGGGTGCAGCTTAAGATTGTGGTAACAGCTAAAATTATCTCTGGAACCGACAAGCAGCTGCGCCGTTTCTTCACCTGAAAAAGAAACTGAAAAACCTATCTTTCGATAACCAATCTAGGAACCATTGTTTTTTGAACACAAGAGCGGCCGGTTGCACAACCCCAGAAGTAGCTACTTTCACTCGGATTTAAATAGGAGGCGAAATTGGCGATTTAATTCGAACGACGTGACTTCTAATAAGTTATACATGATTAAGCACCGCCATGGTGCGGCAAAAGAACGGCGCAATCTTAAAATTCTGCACGCCGCACTCCCACGCGCACGCACATTTGCAGCATTCTTGGTCTATATATTGTTGCTGTCATCATCCCTAAACTGGAGCTGTTTAAAAATAGTTGAACAGTCGGGGCACGAAGGTGTACATGCGACTGGTACATAACTGTAAAAACGACAAGTAATGGACATAGCATCGTAGTGTACTATCATTAAAAAGCCTCGTTTCAGCGTGCACAACCCAGAGTTTATCCTCTAAGCTAGAGGTGGGTGACTTATCATTGCTATGATCATTAGTGGCATTATACACACATAAAAAAGAAATTACGAGCACGCAATTTGCCGACGAGCACAATTTACTGTTTTTATAGGAGCGGATATTTCTACGAATCATCAACCTCTGTTGTAAACTTATTGCAACCAAGTATTCGGAGGGTGTTATATGAGAACAATCATCAAAAGTCCACTTGATGGGTTCCACCAAGTTTTTCAGTCAGATCCAAATAAAATTATGCTCATTATGTAGTGTTAGAAGGAAAAAACGGAGGAGGTCGCGCGCTTTTACATTTCGACACGCACATACCTTTATTATGAAGATGGTTCGCATTCCAAAAGAGTACGCGTACTTCTCTGGGTATTTATATACCTGTAACTGCACCGGACTTGGTATGTGTATGTATAGATGTGTGTGCAATGTCTCCAGCAGATCTTAGCTTCCATCCTACCAAATCAAGTTTCACGAGCGCCCTTTCATCGCTGGCACGCTCGCACCTTTATTTTTGATTCTTGATTGGTTAAAAAAGTTATTTATATTGCGCGACGCCGAAAAGGTGCACAATTAGCCGAGAACCAGACACGCCAAAGAATTCGAACGCCTCTTACGTAAGCTAACTGTCTTCCAGCGGCAACATACCAGGGCGCTCCAGAACGTTCCCGCAAACCGTTGCGAAACGAAGTCGGCCGGTAAAAGTTGACGCACAAAATGCAGTTCGCCTCGTTCCAGAATGGACAGGCAGCCGCCGCATTTTCGCGTCGTTACGCGCAAATGTCAAAAATTCCAGGCATCCGCGATGCGCTGGACGACCTTTAAAGGCGAGGATGCGCACCTGTTCGCAGCCACCAATCGCGAAATCGCGCGGTCTAATGTTTACGCCAGGTTTCACTTTTGAAATTTAGCTGTAATTGCTTTCCGCTAATGACCAATGCATAAACAATTAGTGTGAAAATAGGTCAGAACATGGCGTGGAACGTACGTACATGCGAGCAGCGTGTAATTCCGCCTTATAGAATTACCGGCGCACGTAACATTTCGACCGAGACGGCCTTCGTGAAGCACTAAAACATCTAAAATAGGAAATCACGCCGTTCATGCAACCGGGTTTCGTTATGATGACATTATAATTTGCTAAACTCGCCGTGGCCGCGCATTTAATCCGAATTCCTGGCCGATTCCTAGAATCCTACATCTTCGTCGTTATAAATATTCAGAAGACGATGTCCATGTAATTACAACTAGAGAGCGCTCAAGAAGTCTCTCGAGCAGCATTACTAGACCGCAAATGCTTGAAAGTGTGATTCCTTTATTTGGATACATAATACTGAACACGTCGCTAAGGTATGCGAGAGGGAAGCGATTTTTCAATAGCTTTCAGGCCTCTCGGTTCGCAGCTCTACAGAAATAGAAATAGAGAGGGAGGTAACACAAAAGGAAGACTTTGGCGTTTGAACGGTGGCGCCTTCTCATTGAAATCAGGTCAGCATTTTATTTTTATCGTGTTGACAATGTCTGAACAACAACACGTAACAAGGTTTTTTCAAAGAAGGAACCTACAACTGCCACCAAAATTCTTGCGGTTCTTTAAGAGATTTCTTTTCAGAAAGTCATTTATCACTCCTTATGTCAACTTTTTATCTACTTAATTTACGGTATTCCATCAAAGTTTCTAAAATTTTCTCTTAGAGTTAGACTTCTATCGATTCAGATAACACCAATTGAGAAGCGTAATAAATGATTCGAATAATCTAACTAACAATTGTTTGAACAATTAAAAAAAGAAAAGTAAAAGAAAAAGACAAGCCCAGTAGGTGAGTTTTGAGTCGTCTATACGAACGTTGCCATAAATGAAAATCGTATACGTACAGCTTCTCTTTTTAAGCGTGAAACCTCAAGAATCTCTCCTAATGCCAATATTTAATTAAGAACCTTAACAGACACATTTGCAGATATTCACAAGGAAGCTCAATATTTCAGCTCGCCAGTCAAGAAGCTGAATGATACCATGATACCTTTTACTATTTAAAGGACATACAACATATAAATCAATTAAAACACCATCCCTCATTGACGTTGATCTCATATAGCGTCTCGTGCTACACTAAAGCGTTGACAAACTGCATCAAAGTATAATAATACGCTGAATGATATTTCCCCATTTGCTGAAAATGGAATTTTCCAGACCATCAGAAAGTTCAATTTGTTTCAGAATATCGTCATTTTTCAAACACATAGCACAGCTATTTGAAAAACTTCTAGTAATTATTAAATAAAGCAGTAGAACCAAATGAACAAAAAGCTCAAAATTGACAATATATGCTACCTGAAGGCTTTTAATTGACAAAAACAAAAATATCGGCATGATTCTCAATACTTGTTGCGGCAGAACCATTGAAAAAAATCAAACAAAACCTCAAAACCAAAAGGTGAGGAATAATCTGGAAATCGGAAGACCCCCTTCAAAAACATTTGTATGCTGGTCAATTATCATAAAAACTTAAATCTTATCGATTACTATACAGTCTACTTAAGAATATTGTAATATGCTATTCAAGAATCTACTTCATATTACAACAGATACGAGATCGTTCATCAAAGATAGTAAATCTAACCCAATTCCACAGATTCAGTGTATGTAAATGTAAATGAATCTCACTTAATGAAAACATTACATAACTCTCATCACTGCTATTGTTGATAGTTTGAACGAAATTTCGACTTGATGGTGTGCGATACTTAATCTAACGAATCATCTTTCAATTTAATTTTTATGAATATCGCTGTAACAATGCAATTAATGAGACTTTCCTGGAATGACATTTTTTTTCTTATATCCACTCATCTCATTCTATACTTTAATGCTTCAACTCCTACAGTTATGATTTTAATTGGCCAAGATGAATACCTGATATAGTAAGTAAACTATTTATAGATATAGATAATAGATCCAACTTTGGTACTCGAGGAATAAATTCAATCAAATCAAAAATATCAGATAACCAAGTTAACACACTAAGAAAAATTTGAAGATCAAAATAAAATAATCAAAAAAGAACCAAGTAGCGTATCAGATAAACGTTTTTAGCCAAAGGCAATTTAAAACTCAACCTTGCGAAACTAGAAATAACAAGTTGCAAGAGACTCAAACACACCATCAGAAAAAGCAAACTTAATGGGATCTCTCGAGAAAAATAAAAGAAAAAAGAACGAACAAATTGAGCCAAAACCATAATCTTGCCACGTTTATCTGACCACTTGTTCATATAAATTGCAGCAATGTACTTGAAATTTGGTGATTACATAACAGTTTATTTATCAATCAAGTAATACATTCAATCAATAAGACACTTAAGAGTATGTAGATATTTGCAATATAAGTAGGGGTTCAAGAACGACACTTGAAGGTCTTGTAAAATTTTACAAACACGATGGTTACTGTTCCTAAACTACTGCGTGGTGGGAAAACAACGCAAGTTTTGGAAAGGGGTAGTAGCTGGGAAGAAGGTCGGCGGCCACAGTGCACCGTCTGTGAGTAGTTTAGAGAGTTTAGTTCTAGTAGCAATCTCGCGTGGAACGTGGAGCAGCACGTCTTTACTGTCGAACAGTTTTTTGGACGAATCCGTCGACAGTTCAATGTTGCGCATGGTCATAGCACAATAATCTAATGGGTTGAATCGTTTCGCACAACTGGATCAGTTATGAAGAGAAAATCCCCCACGGCTTCACGCTGATTTTGTCCAACGTAAATTGTTTTGTGAAAAAATGCTTGAAATGATTGCTTCTGTTAATATAATTGTGATAGATAATGAGTGATGAGGCACATTTTTATTTGGATAGTTAAGTCAATAAGAAAAGTACACCAAAGACCTCTCTATAGTGCTAAACTTACAGTTTTGTATGGTATTTTGAAAATAGAGATCGTTGGACCTTACTTTTTTTTTGAAGAAGAGTAATTTCAAAACACTATGTCGACATGCTACATCATTTTTTGCGTCCACAACTTCGACATGGAAAGAATGTGGTTGCAACAATAGGGAACCACAGTCCTCGCTGTCAAGGTTTCGATGACAGTTCTTCGACAAATTTCTCTTCAACACTCAATCTCGTGTTTCGGCGATGTTCTTTGACCTCCCCGCTCACCAGATTTGTCTATCTGCGGTTTCTTTCTTTGAGGTTACCTCAAATCGACGGTCTACATTTGAAATCTTCGTGCAGTACAATAGAGATTGCAACTGTGCCAGAAGAAATGTTGGTAAGTACGATGCCAAACTTGAAGAGAGACCCCGGAAGTGTGTACAGCAAAAAAGGCGTCATTTTTCTGATATAATATAATAAATAATAATAAAAAATTTATTACAGATAGTTTTGGTGCTAATAATTTTTTTTATATTGAAAATCAACAAAATTACAATTATTTAAAAAACACTCATTCTTTTTGTGGCATTTATAATCTATTGAAAAGAGAAGATAAAATATACTGTGAATTGTACCCAGAAGAAGCGATCTTACTCTTATATTATTTCATACTAACCATCACAGTGTATGCCATTCAATTAGAAGTTCTATATTTTGATTATTGAATATACTGATAAACATACTTGAGATGAGGTATCTGTGAAGTCTCTTTATCCACATTTTTCCATTATTTATTTTGAAGATATGGAAGACCAATGATCTTAAAATTTGACTTATGAGTTTGGAAAGACTTCCGTTTTGGATTGCAGGTTTTTATGTATCCTTTATCAAAAGTTTGAGCCTGTCATAATATTGCTGGCAATACTTCTTTCTTTCTTTTGATGTTTGTTGAAGAATTCCAAATCGTGAATTGGAGTAGATCGCTGTTTATCGATCGTTAGAGCCGAATGGCATCGTGAGTTCTACTATACCTTTGACTTAAGGTGGTCTGGTTTGAAATCAGTTTTAGTTTACTAGTTAAAACCATTTTAAATACATCTCCTTTATCCCTTTATATTTTGGCAATTTTTATTAAGTACGTTTTGCGTTGTAATCTCTTTCGACTATGAATGATTGATAAGTTAAGATAATCGGTTTTAAAGTTCATACATTGCTTACTGTTTATAGTGGAATAGCAAACCTTGTGGTTTACATCTGGTTGACAAATGGTTCCAGTTTCCTCTAATCTATTTTGTTTCTCTTAGCTTTCATTTTCGAAATTAATTCTGATTGGTGATTACGTTTTTCTTTTTTTCAGTAATTGATGTTTTTATATTGTACTATTGGAGCTATGCCGAAAGATTTCTTCTGTTTGCTAATTTACCCAATATTAACATGAATAGGGGAACTTCTTCTTGCTAATGTTTTTTGTACAAGAGAGCAAATCATCCTTATATACAAAGGAAAACGATGCCTATAAGGTCTTTTTCTCAGTAAGTGTTGAGTATGAATATCAAACCAAATAGAGCTCCCATAGACAAAATTAAAAAGATGAGTTAAAGATGGTGTTGATTTATCTAATTGGCATGCGCCACGAATCATTTTTACCGAGAGTTAACAGCTACACATGATGGTTTTCTCAGTAAATTATAAACTGAATACATTTATTTTTGCTTTTTGATAGTCTGCACCATCAGATCATCAAAGATTTGTACCTTTTGACTAATAAATCTTCGACTTTTTCAGAATTTTTGTTGTGGAAATAGATTAATAAGACGGTAAATTTTTGAGAATATGTAGAGCGATGCTAGGTTGTTTGGTTTCTTAATTGTACAACCTCGTATCTCATAACCAACGAAATAATACCCTCCTAGAGATTTCCTACCACAGATTTTTTTATTAAAGGATCGCGTCGTTTTCACGTGTATCGTGCAATTATCAAAATAATTTGCACATTACGATTTGATAGTAAAAATAGAATTAAATATTTTAATTCAATCGAGCATGCACAATGGAAATGGATTGCAGCCCAATAACGTTTAAACAAAACAAGGCCACGTCGTAAAAGAGGGGCAATCAAAATGAAATGTAATGAGGAGTTGCATACATTGTATTCGAAATGACGTGTTGTAGTACCTAAAAAATAACAACAAACATTAACAATTAAACCGACAACATGTTGTGCAAAACACTATGTGGCTGCACTATTTGATTTGTTAATGTTTTTTTCTAGTATTTAGTATCCAAAATTTATTTTCCTACCGCCCTTCATATTACATACAAAGCCTATTCAAAAATTTCAGAGGCAAGCTGAAATGTTGACGAAATGGTGCTGTTATTTTTTAAAAGGCGGTACTTTAATAAACTGCAGGAATTTTTTATTATTATGGTGTGTATGTATTATGAAGTAATCTTATTTGAATTAAAACTTCCATTATATACCGCTCTCACGCTTTCAACGAGTGCATTGTGTGCGATTACAAACGCGACTTACTTTCAAAATTCGTAATAGTGTCATTGAATTTAGTAATCAATTTAAAAATCGTTAAAACAAAATAAAAGCTAAACCCTGTCACCTTTATCGTAGAGTGTTATTATAAACATTACCATTGAGATTCGCAGTGTTACTTAGGCAACTTGTATTACAGATTTTCCCAGGTCGAGGATCGAACCAAAGAGGGCCGCTCAGGAATCAGCGTTTTAGTTCTTTACCCCAACTCGCCTACCTTATCATTAATAATTTTGGTTTTCTCAACTTTTAGTTCGATGCATTTTAAGGGAAATACTAGAGAATCGTGAGACTAAAACACGGACAGCAAAAACACATTTTTGCGGAAAATGCAACTTCGGCCCACAGGACAGGTGCGATATGTCCTAGATAATAGTCAAAATCTCAAAATGCCAGAATCACGCAACTTGCAGGACAATGACTTTTCCCGTACTTCCGAGAAATTGCCTGCTTGTACAGCGTAGCAGCCTTACAGTAGAACTGGTCGTTATTGTAGTCACACTTGCAACCGTTATTTTTTGCCGGCTTATTTCAATAAAATTTCAATTTAAACAATATTTTGAATGACAATGCGCCGCTTTGTATTTCAACTGCAACTGGATTGGAAATAAAACCGTCATGGTACCTTTTAAAACGGCGAGCATTTTAACTTGCAAAATAAGACGCGCTACAATACCTCATGACAGCAACGGGGCTCGAACCCGCCTAGCATATGACCTAGTGCAACGATTGTACTCGTCTAAAATAACCACTCGTACGAGTGTGGCAAAATTTATATGAAAATTACATTACATTACAAACTCAAAATATCATGATCCAACAACGATGAGCTTAAACTTACAATTTTTTAATAAATGAAGAAAATAATAGTCATATAACAGTTACGAAAGAGGAAGAAAAAAAATTTAAAACCTCGATCAAAAAAGAAAAAGTAGTTGGGTATTGATTCTACTCTCTGTTAGTGAGACACATTTAAAGTTGGATTCAACACAAAAAAACAAAATTAGAGTTGGACGAATACCTCAAATCTTAATGATATTTAGATCGTGGATATTAAAAAAGCGACTAATAATCGAATTCTATAGAAGTGATGTTCCACCCATCTCTACTAAAGACTAGGGCTGGAATTCGTATTCGAACATTCAAATACTTCGAATATTCTACTCAAAATTCACCTCTAGTGATTTAAAAATTATTCAACAAAAGAAAACGAATTAGAGCACGAATACCTCAGATACTAGTAATAATTAGTTCTAGAATATTAAAAAAAATGGTGAATATTCAAATTCTATAGGAGATGTTCCACCAATTTCTATTAAAGACTAGGGCTGGAATTCGTATTCCAACATTCAAATACTTCGAATATTCTACTCAAAATTCACTTCTAGGGACTGAAAAATTATTCAACAAAAGAAAACAAAATTAGAGCACGAATACCTCAAATACTAGTGATAATTAGTTCTCGAATATTAGAAATATGATAAATATTCAAATTCCATGAAAGATGTTCCGCCCCCATCTCTGTCAAAATCGAAAATTGGGATTCGTATTCCCATATTCAAATATGTTAAAACTAATAATTCGAATATTCTACTCAATATTTACCTCTAGTGATACAAATTTAAAGATGAACAGGAAAAAACAAAATTATAGGCGAATATCTCAATTTCAAATGATATTTAGATCTCGAATATTAGAAAATTGATTAATATAATTGTATAAAAATGGTGTTCCACCTATCAATAGCTAAATACTAGAGCTGGGATTCACATCCAAATACCACAACTAACAATTCGAATAATTAGAACATTCTAATACTTCGAATACTGTACTCAATGTTCACGTGACGAGACAAATTTAAAGATAATTCAACAGAAAAAATTAGAGCGCAAATATCTCCAATACTTGTGAGTCTTAGATCTTGAATAGAAAAGTGATTAATATTAGAATTCTATAGAAATGGTCTTTCCCCTCTCTCTTTTAAATAACAGAGTTAGAATTTATATTCGAATAATCGAATACAAGCAACTTAAATAATTGGAATATTCGAATACTCTACTCTATATTCACCTCTGGTGAAACAGGTTTAACGATGAATTGAACAGAAAAAACCAAATTGAAGGTAGACGAATACCTCAAATCCTAACAATATTTAGATTTCAAGTATTACAAAAATGATTAATATTCAAATTTTATAAAAATGGCGGTCCACCTATCTCTACTAAAAACTAGAGTTGGAATTTGTATTTGAATACGTCACAACAAACAATTGAAATAATTGGAATATTCAAATACTTGACTCAATATTCACCGTTGATGAGACTAAGGATAGATTTAACAGAAAAAAATAAAACAAAGGCCGACGAATATCTAAAATTCAAATGATATTTAGATCTTGAATTTTAAAAAAGTAATCAATATTCGAATTGTATTCCAAATTCCAAATTTGCACTCCATAACTAAGTTTTGAGCCAAAAATCTACCAACAATCAGCAACGAATATCGTAAAAACACTTTCGTATGAACTAGACACAATCATTTCTATATGCTGTTCGAGTCATTTTATACATTTTCCAGTATTTAAACCAAATTCCAGTTTGGAATAGTGTGGACAGTGAAGAACCCTCTATCTTTGCATTGAACATAGATTGGTAAAATTGAGAGAGAAGAAATATGGTGGTATTAGAAACTAAATCTGTACATATTACCTTGACAAACTGTCCCAGCATAACATTAAATGAAACCCATACACCACAAAAGAATCTAATTAAATATTTTATGGTTCACATACGTGTTCATTAAAAGAAAACAACTAAGTACAAATTTTAGCCAAATTTACTGGATACTAGGTTGGAACTTTATCACTATGAGGTAAATCAAACAGAAATAATACTAAGATATCATATCATAATAGCACCAAACACAATACCACATATGATCGAAATATACCCATAGTACAAAAAATTCCAAATTCATTGGCAAGGCAAAATCGCAATAGCGAACTTGCAACTACCCTATTTGATGATTAAGATGGACCAAGTAGATTGAAAAAGTTTAACCCAGCAGACCTTACAATTCGTTTTACCTAAATAGTCATTGGTATTTCGTTAAGTATCTACATAAGATGTACTTGTAGTCTGTAACTAAAGATAGATTGAACCAAACTGAATACTCTTTTTTGTAATTTTCTTTACCAAAGGTACTTCAAGAACACTGTGAATTAATGTGCAAAGTTTTCAAAAACACCTGTTAACGAAAAGAGGTAATTTGGAAAATTATATGATCACAAAATCTAAAATAGCCCAAAAGGTTCAACAAAATCTGAGGTCAAAATTATTCTCAGTTTTATTTGATCTTTTTTTCGAATTCTAGGCAATATGGTTGACTGATTTGGCAACCTAGCTCGAAGAATCGCTATCTAAAAGGGTCCGAATGCATCTAAACTTGATGATAGACATACATACAGACCTCGATTTGCTAATTAGAGCATAGGACTCGAACAAAAGGTCTCCAAACGGACTCTATTTCCCGTTACGTTTTTTGGCTCTTGCCATTTTGTTTTGACAGTCCTCAAGTAATCTAGAACTGACCATCTTGTGTATGACCACTCTTCCGAGTTGTCGATGAACGATACTCAGTATGTTTGAGCGGTTCGATTGAGAATTAAGTAGATAGAGCTTTATTATGCTTTTTGAACATTTTGTGAGGTTTCCTTTTTTCGGGAGTACTATTATATGGGTTTTTCCATTTCCTCGAGATGCTATCCGCTTCCAAAATTTTGAAAAGAAAATGGTGGATCAGTGCAGAACAGCCCGTGGGATCTTCTTTAAAATGTTTTCACATATTGCCTTTTTTGGGGGTAGATGAATGTTACTTTGTAGGCTCTCTATTTGTAGTTGTATGTTCTTCATTTTCTTTCTGATTATCATTCAGGCCCAGCATTTCTTCTCTGAGGATGAAATTGGTTTTACTGATCTTTGATCTTATTAACGTGCGTTTGTTTCCTTCTTGCTGAATTGTTTAGTTATATTATATAATCACATGTTATGTATTCTTGCAACATCTTTTGGTTTGTAATATGAGTGTTTGACTCAGGGTGCTTAGTTTTGTTTTGCGGATTTCTAGATATTTTTATTCAAAGAGATGTAGAGTTGCGTCTTCTCTCCTTTATCCTCTTCATTGTTAGTCGTATTTACTTCTGCTTTAATCCTCTTTTCTATCCCTTATCCATTCCCAGTGTTTCAGCCGTTAGTTTCACAGATTCTGCTATAGCTTTTACTCATCTGGGTAATTGTATTCTAAGTTTGTACTAAGGATTTGTTTGTACTGTCTTGCTCCCAGTTGTGTTTCGAATTTTTCTACTTTGCATTTCGTCTTGGTGAAGTTTTTAGTTTTTTAATCGTTGAAAGAGGTGATCACTGATCACAAACTTTTTTTATATATTTTTCCAAATTTTGCAAACGATACCTGCAGTTATTTATCAGTTTTTTCAAATGCAAAGCCCCAAACGGAAAATTCCTCTGGTGTAAGCAGTACAGTTCATACACATTTGTTATAAAATTTTGAATCAACCCCCTTCTTTGCCTTCCTCGATTAAGGTCTTGCCAATATGTTCCAATTAAAAAAACTAATATTATACAAATAATATAAAATAATTCTGGAAGCGTAAGTGTTGGTTAATGTACTTACTTGTGAAATCAAACGACCAAGCGGGCATAGTAATCCAATTAATGGTGAAGTGCGAAGGAGACACCAAAAGCGGCCCAAAGAACATTTGGAAAACGACACAAGTTGGCCTAATAAGCCCGATTTAGAAAAAAAGCGGTTGGCTCGTGAACGCCTTGTTAATTACTCTGGGAGTAAACATTGCAACAGAATGCGAGGTGAACGTGCATCGCAACAAAATAAGGCGTTAAAGAGCCGACCTCCCAGCGCCGCCCGCTTCTTGGCCAAGTTGACTGGATGGCGTAATCGCAGAATAAAATACTTTCACTGCCGCACATTTTATCAGTTCCATCTAACACGGCGAATCTCCTCGACTAACCTACATACAGCGCCTCCGTTTCGCACTTGGGGTTCGTCGCAGATCACGGGCCCGGAACGCGTGGAAGTGCGGTTTCGCCATGGCGCGCCGCCACAAGGAGACCAGAGCGAGTAATCGAATTACCGCCAACAAAAGCCGGAGAAAGCTTACAGTTACTTTCAATTATTTGGAAAACAATGACAATCTTGAACCTTTACGCCATTTTATTAACAATCCGATAGTTTCCGGATAATTGAGAAATTCCGGAGAAAGGTTCCGCAGTTGCTGTGAGACCGTTTCGGGTTAATGAACAAAGTGGCGAAGTAGGAGACAGATACTTTAGTCTAGATTCGATCGAGTAACTGAAAATCTTACAAACACTATATCAATAGTCCAATTTGAAATCTCTAACATACATTAAAGAAGTCATAGTTTGTCCTTATTCTTCTTGGTTTTCTATGGTTTTGCTCTTTGTTGCCTCTATTTCTTTCAGTTCTTCGCTTTGAGGACTTAAAAATTTTACATCAGCATTTGCTTCATGTAAAATGATTTCAATTACTCCTAATACTCTGCAAGATTTTTTGGTAATTTGCTCCTAACTTCGCATTTTCATAGCAAAAATCATCACTGATCTTAGTCTACTAAAATTCGTTAAAAATACTGAAAGAAGCAGATATTCATTTGGTTAGTAACTAAAATCGGATACCAAAAATCAATTGCAGTTGCGTTTTTTGAAAACATGAAACGTGAATAAGCGCCTACTGTGGTAATAGTTTCAGTTCTAATCGATCTAACAGCAGAGTATTTCAACGAAGCACTCAACAAAATATCTGAATCTTTAATACAATCCGCTGCCTTAGATTGCCATACACCAAACCAGCAGCAGTTTTACGGCTGTAAAGGTTGTTCATTCAAAAATGCTGGCGGCTTGATTAAAATGTCGCCAGCTATCCGAGGCTGCTTTGCTCCAGAGCCGATTGGTGTGCTGTAGGTCGGCAGTCATTTACCTTTGTGCCCCAGCGTAGCATTCTCGGTCATTGTGGTAACCCTATCCTGGCAATAAACGTCCGAAGCTGTAGGTCACGCCAATTTCACTTACAGAACTCTATGGCTGCGCGCAAAAATGCCATCGCGCCTCCTTGGGGTCGCCAAAGCAATGCGTGCAACCCGAGAATTAAATCGGACGGCAATGCGGAGCGAGCCATAAATCACGAGCTAATATAGAACTGGATCGGCTTGCAATTTTATGCACTAATCAAAGATACGGCAAAACAATAAGCAATTCGAGCGAGCTACTTTAATTTTACTGCCAGAAAATGAAGTTTTGTATCGAGTGTGCCGGTACGGTGAATCCAAGTTTCGTAACAGCGGCACGTCGCGATCGATTGAAAAAATCAGTGAGCAAATTTCATAATCCACAAGATAACGACCTCGAGCCATCTAAAAGTTTATTGAGAGATTCAAAACAATTCAGAAATCCCTTCTTGTAGAATTGAGCAAATACTCGAATACCTCGAATACTACCAGTATTCGATAGACATAGATTTTTTTCTCGAATGCGTACACACGGATATATTTAATCATTTCTAGTGTTTGAGTATTCGAGATATCAGACATGGAAGCAAATACTGCTCACGAATACATGAACACTGTGAATTAACGTTATTTTCGAGTCAAATTCGAATATTAGGATATTCTTGGTAATCGAGGCATTCGAGTATTCACATATTTTACCATCTCTAATTATCCATGTGGCGTTTTTCGTGAACATTTCAAAAGAGTTGTACTAAAAAATCCTAAAAATGCTTAACAGCGCAGCGTGATATTCGAGTATTCGCAGATAATATTCGTCGATCCCTATTTCGAACATTTGGTTAATGTTTAAATTTTAAAAAAATATTTTTTTATTACACTACATCGCACAATCATGAATCACCACAACAGACGCTTCGATCGTTTTAGAACAAATAGAAATACTTCGAGCTAGAGAAATTTTGAATATTCAATTCGAATATTAACCAAATTTAAATACGCAAATACCCCGAATGCTGAAATACACATATTTATTTTTAAGGCTAAAACATGGCCTAAAAAGATGTTCTGCAAGTTTCAAGATTTTCTCAATTGACATTGTACCCGAGATATCGTATATTCGTTGCATTCGAGTATTTGCGAATAGCATTCGCTTTGTTTATAACTTTGAGTGGATATTTTTCTTATATGTTCCCAACTTATCTTTAATTATAAATAAATAGCACACATATATATACAAGTCAAGTACTGTGTCTCCATTTTAATCACATGCACTAGAGAAGAACAATACTACCCCCGAATACTCAAATATCATAAAAATTAGCGAAAATCCCCGGGCAGATTCGAAAAATATAACACGGACTTAAAATATAAAAAACTGTTCGGATTATTGGAATATTCGAAATCCGGTTAACATTCAAATTAAAAAAAATGATACTCGGTCCGTCTCTATGGAATATAAAGCCCGCTCCCCCCATAGTTGCACCGTTTCTAAATTATCACGCATGTACTGCTATATAGATTAGGTGGTTGTAGAGAACAAACGTTGAATACAATAACCTTCTTTGGTTGAGGCACTGTTTATTGTGTGAAATTGCAAACGAATGGTCTAAAATAAACCAAATCGCCATTAAAAGAAACAAACCGAGTTAAACCAGTTATTCTACCGCAACATATAACAGTAACAAATCGCAATGCATCGCGTTGTCCACATTCAGTAAGTGTCGAGTAATCTTTTATAGTTGCCATTCTGCGTGTTACACACGGAGAAATATGTAATCACTAAAGCGACGCTGCACCTGCTCTGCCACAATCTTCCCATGCAGGCTTGGACATAAAGTCAAATAAAAATGGAAATTCAAGCGGAGTTAAAACCCGGAACGGAAGAGTCGTGGCAAAATGGGCTCTGCAGAACTGAAATTACGGAGCGTCTCGAATGCCATTTCATAACGGTTTCTCATAGCGACAGTACGCATAACGAACGCGCTGAAAATGGGGAATTTCCTTGGTCGCCAGCGCGTTTTTGGGCCGTTTCCAAAGCCCTCACTGCGTAGCCTTCAACTGGTCCAAATTGGGGCGATAAGGAGCTCCGCAAGCGAGTGCCGGACGTGAAGCTAAATAAGGAAGTCCATGATGGGTTAGCACCTCTAGAAGAACGTTATGTCCTTGACCTTAGCATTTTATAGGCCACATTGGCTACAGACACTTAATCTGCGAATCGAACTGTACTCCGGTGTAAAATGTTACCGCCCATTGCCTTCCGAGTTTTAAAGGTTAACGTCGCGAATACGTTCGCTACATTAGAAGTTCCTTCTCAGCAAGGATCTTCCTTCTATTATGCAGCGCGACTTAATGATTCCAAAATAATAACGCAGTACCTCCTAATGTTTACTCACCTACGGCATTTTTATTGCAAACGTCAATGATATAAAAGGCAAACAACAAATGCAAATCAATTTTGTTTTAAAGGTGGTCTCTACGATTTATGAAAATGGTTTAACCAAAATTACTAAAGTATCACGACAATATGTCCGTATATACAGTGTTTTAAAGAATTAAATTATTTCAAAAGAAATTTTCACTCTATTTAAGAATATGCCCTTCTTTAGATCCCGTTTTCTTTTAGAAAGTTGACGTTGCAGCTCTAAACAGTCCAATAGACCTGCAATTGTATCATGTTATTCAATCAGGAGATGAGTTTTCTCTCTCTACTTCTTCCCTGTATTTTCCCTTGCTTGACATGTAGCATTTTATACCTCGCTTCTCATCACGTCATCCAGTTTTCTTATTTTAATTGTATTTAGTGTCCTCTTTCTTTCCCTTCTTCTTCTGAATACTTCATCATTAGTTACTCTGCCTATCAGCTTATTTTTAACATTCTTCGATAATCCCACATCTCAAATGCTTCTATTCGACCATTGTTGTGTTTTCATCGTTCAAACTTCCATTAAAAAATATGCCAGTGAAAACAGCATCTCAAGATTGTAACTAAGCTATAAGCTCAGATATCTTCTGAGTAATACATTTTCATTTTATTAAACATTGTTCGGCCTATACACAAAAATGAGATTCCACTGAGTGCGACAATTATAGAGCGATATGTCTTTCCTCAAGAATACTAAAAATTAACACTAAAATAATAGAAAAACGGCTAAGAAAAGAAGTGGAAGAGAAATTACAAGAGGAACAAACAGCTTTCCGGCCAGGCAAACAAACACAAGACCACATATATACAATCCGAACTATAATTGAGAAGCCACTGAATATGGATAAAGAACTCTTCCTAGTTTTCTTAGATCTGAAGGCAGCTTTTGACCATGTACCCAGAGAATATATCTGGGAAGCACTTCAAGAATTGCAAATAACAAATAAACTAATAAAAGTAATAAAAAGCCTGTATAATAAAGTAAAAGGAAAGGTAATATTAAATGGACAACTATTAAAAGAATTCCATATGGACAAAGGAGTAAAACAAGGCGATAGCCTAAGCCCACTACTATTTATAATCTACATGAACCAGATGAACATCAAATGTCAAAACGAAACAAGAAAGGGAAATCTAGGATACTTAAATATAAACCCAATTACAACAAGAGATTTATTATACGCAGATGATATCCTTCTAATAGCCAAAAGTCAAAAACAACTACAAGGGAATATAGAAATATGGAAGAACAACCTACAACAGAAAGGAATGACCCTGAACCAAGAAGCAAAATGAAGTATCACAAGAGATAATAATCGATGGAAATATAATAGAAAAGGTAGATATACTTACGAATATCTAGCCACGCAAATTAGCAAAGGGTAAGAAATAAAAGCATTAGAGAAGCACTAGAACAGGATCCCATAATACAAACTGTAGAGAAATAACACCTCCAATGGTACGGCTATCTGAGATGAATGAACAACGATAGATACCCAAAGATGATCATGGAGATGAGGATAGAAGGGAAAAGACCTAGAGGAAGACCCTGCAAAACTTGGGAGGACAACATAGAAGAAGCAGTCAGAAAAAGAGGGAAAACAACAGGACAAATAAAAACTCTCACTAATAATAGGAAAAAATACAGAAAATGGCTCAATTACCCAACACCGTGAGGTAAATTAGAAAAGATAAAGTAAGTAAGTAAACATTGTCCGAGCTTGACCAATCGTTGATCTAATTTCTCTTGCGTATTCATTGTTTTTATTGACGATTGTTGCTAAGTATTGACATTTTTGGACTCTCCACTTGTACACCTCTAATCCATAGTTTTTTGTCGTTGTGATTGTTATGAATTTGACCTTTTTGATATTCAGCGCGTCAGACCCCTTTTCTCACTGCTCTCTACTACTTAATCTAATATTTTCTGTTGATCTTCTAATGTTAATTAATGTAATCCCAGTTGACGTACGTTTCTTCTAATACCTCCCTAATTATTTCTTCTGAATATAGATCATTAAAGAGGAAAAGTGAATGTATACAACCCTCTTTGCGATCTGTATTTCTTCAGATGACTCATTGTTCATTTTTACATGAGCAAATTAAAATATAGACGAGTTATTAATCATCTTATGTATGTTTTAATTTTTAAATGGTTAAATTATATAGTTATTGCAAACTTTGCCAGACATTTGATTATAATAGAGGAAGCAAACATATTAGTTGATTGATATCCACACGTCTTTGAGTCACCACACTGAAACCAAACGGAGCCTCTATTGAACTGAGTTTCATTAAGGTCTTGTTCTAAATTCTTTAGTGTAATATCTTTATAAATATATTGACTCATTCATCTAACTGACCATACTACGTAAGTCCTATTCTTCTTCTGTGATACATTTTATTGTATCAGCTAAAGTTTCATCGGGGTCTGACGCTTTTTTGTTATGCATGGGTCACTGTCTCGTCCTGTATTATTTTCTATTACTCCTCATAGTCAAATAGTTCCTGGAAATACTCTCTTTCTAATTTTATTTCGATGTCTGGAATTATTTTACCATTTTTTTTATTTGCTTTTTATCCCCATCAGCTCTTTAATCTTCTCGTGCAAATTAAAGACATTATGTCTTGTTTGCAATTCTAATATTTCTGCATATTTACCTGTGTAACATTTTTCTTTCGCCTCTCATACTTTTTCCTTTTTTTCCTTGCGTAAAATCACTGCTTTTGCCCTTACTATATATATATTTATATATATAGTCTTCTCTTCTTCTCGATTTTAATATCTCACCTGTCATTCATGTATACTTGTTATTAACCCTTGCGTTTCTAATATTTAACTACTTGAAATCATTATTGGGTTTTTAACTGCTTCTTGTCCAAATTGGTACGGTCACATGACTAGAATAAACTCAAGCAGATTAACCAGAAGAATTTTGGGAGCAAGAAATAGTAAAAATGTGGACAAGAAAAGGGACAAAACAATAGAAGACATGAAGAAAATGTCACTGAACAGAAAGCTCTTGTACAAACGAGTGGATGGATAAAAAAAACGTAACCCAAATCCAACACCCGAAAGAATATAAGCAAGGGGTAAAAGAGGAATACTTCTCGTTTGTTAGTCTCACTTTCCATTTTGTTTAGTTCTTTATTAATTTTTACTATTAGTCGATCTTTTATTATTTGTTTTTTAGTCGTAGTTCGAATTTCATTATCACTGGTTTGTGACCAGCTGCTAAATCTTCACATGTGTATGCCTTGGATGATTTGAAGAAGTTTTATATATCAGTATATATTTCATATGTTTTCTAATGAGGTCTTTCAAACATTTACTGATAAAAAAACATTCAGTACCACCAAATATTTTTGAGTAAATTAGGATATGCTGTGTATATTAGCATGTCAATACCTTTATATATAAATGGTGCTGATTTACCATTAGGTAATAAAATGACGACATTAAATGTTTATTCAAAAGTATATCGTTATTTGTTTATTTACTGCTCTATAAAAGCAATTAACAAATTAACATAAAGGACTGCTAATTATTGCTAGCATACATTTTACCTGTTTAGTATTTCATAGCTGTTCTTAGGTTAACGGCTGTTTTCGTAACAAAGTATAACCGTTATTAGAATTGTTAATACCTAGGTATGGGTTACGAAATCATTAAAATAAATCGCTGACTATCATTTGGAAGCTACCATGATAGTACAAATTAATAACAATCACGTTGTATCCTTAACAACCAACCTTATTTACCAGATCTATCTGTCGATTATAATAACAGTCAGAAAAATAAACCAAAATAATTGATCACACTCCGTATTTTATTTAATTATAGCTATAAATTCAGAGAACGTGTTACATACAAGGGGGATTCGACTTTAACGGAAATGGTTGAATCCCGTTAGAAGTGAAACAATCAGTGAAAAACAATGGCAAATATTCGCATTCGTAATATTTGAGGAGAGTCACGCGTAGCCTTGACTTTTTCTAGAATAACGATTGAATGTCAGGCAACTATGTCGCGCAATATTAATGAGTATTAATCTGCATGAAGCTGTTTTGCATGCAGATTACACACGTGCAAAGGTTTAAGACAAAAAATCATAACGGACATCAAATAATGGAGTTAGGATTAAAAGCAGCCTTTTCATTTTATATTTGGTTGTATTTAAAAATATATCATCCTTATCTAAGGTAGACATCAAATTGGAAACAAACCATTGTTACGACCGCGTAACACATTGCAATGAATAACATGGACGGCTGAAAGTGATGTTTTTTCACTTAGAATGGAAAAACGTGACTTCAGCAGTTTACATATTATGAGGCGAAACTGCAAATCTTTTTGAACCTCCACAATCATGATAGAAAACAATTTGTTTACTCCTTTATTAAAGCGGCGAGAGATATACCAAAGAGTAAAATCGGTGAAGTTAAAAAAATAGGTAGAGAAAATGAAAAAACCAAATTTAGGATCAATTATTCCACACAAATTTATATTACAGAAAATGTGCAAAAACTGAAGGTTGACGAACATTTTCAGTTCCCCAAATAAAGTAATATTTATTACATGACTTAAGACAAACTTTCATTTGCTATGGTGATAAGCTAATGGTAGAAAAATCAAAATACGCAAAGAATAAGTAAAATAATATATAACTATCGTTGTAAAATTAACATCCAGATATATACCCAATAAATTTTCGAAATCCACCTGGGAGATCTAACTTATTAGATCTGCTTGCCGGTCCCAAGTTCGGAGAAAGACACATTGTGGCGTTGGACCATCTACCCAACACATGGAAAAGAATCCTAGCTAATTGCTTACAATACGTTACTACCCCAGATGACTACGAAAGACAGCTCGTAAACTCGCACCGATAAAGCAGTCAGACCCAAGTAATTTGAGGAAGGGGACGGTGCGACAAAGATTCACATGTAAAGAACCTATACAACATCAGACAACCCAAAATAAACTAACAGAAAATATAGCTACGAGGTATATACACCAAACAGAAAAATTAAAGTTAGAAAGAAAGATATAAGCGAAGAAAAAAATTCACAACTATTACCATACGAAGAGAAACACCTAAGCACCAACATACCAAACTGGAGTTTTCATACTAATAAGGACATAGAAAAAACATACTACCACATTCAAATAGTACAACGAACAAATGATTAAGTTGATATGGAGATTTATGAACAACCAACGACGATTATGAAAATACAAGCATCGAATAAGCGAAGAATGCTTTCTTTGAGTGACTTGACAGGTATTTTAGAAAGTATACCAAACCACAAAAAAATAATTATAACAGGCGACCTAAATAGCAAAGTAGAAGGAAAAGATACTGGTGTGGTGAGATGTTTTGGAGAAGGGATAAATAACTATAATGGAAGTCGTTTTATTGACTTTTGCATATATGGTTGGACATTTAGAAGTATACAGGGATAGACACACCAAGGAATCTAAAACCACCTATCATAGACCTAATAATCAAAAAACGCGGAGTAAAAATTCAGAACATAAGAGTTTATCAACAACCATAATGTGCAAGCAATCATCATATGGTATTAGGATATATTACATATACAAAAAGAAATATTAAAAAAATAGAAAAGAATGTAGAGAATTGAAAAGCATAAAAGAATAAAACAAGACAGTATAATGACGTTATATTAAAATATAAAACAAAACAAATGAGATATAGATAAAGAATGATCACCAGAAGAAATATATAAAAATTTGAAGAAAACCATTTGATGCAGCGAATGAGGCTAGAAAAGTTAATTATATAAAGAAATTCCCAAAAGATCTAATCAATATGATTGAGCAAAAAATAAGGCATATATAAAATGGACATATGAAACCACATTAGAACTTGGAGAACAATAGGTAATGGAACAGGCTAGTTATAGATATTGATACAATAGATATTGGATACAACGTTAAACATGACAAGCTGCTGAAGATGTTGGACAATCTACAGACATATGCATATCATATCTATCGGAGCCAAACACCTAAGATAAAGGTGGAAAACACTTTATTAGAAGAAGTAGAAATAAAGGAGGGAGTTAGACAGAGATGTGTATTGTCATTGTTGTCATTTAATTTACATTCTGATTCAATTTTTAGATAATCCTTATTGTTAGCAAAAGAAGAAGGAGGGGCAATAGTTAAAATATTACTATAAATAATCTAAAACATGCGGATAGTACTATGATCGTAGCCAACAATATTGAAGATCTGCAGAGGATGATAGAAAAAGTAAAAGTAGTAAGTGAGAGGTATGGTCTTAGAATTAATGTGTAAAATCAAATTAGAAGTGCTTACAAAAAAGGTGAACAAGTCCCTCATTACACATACTTAGAAAGTCTAATTAACACAGGTAAGAATTGCTGGCGCGCATCGAATAAACTCAACTAACAACTTTTATTAAAATGAGAAAAATGTTAACAGTATATGATTTGTCACAAAGAAACAAAAAGAAGAATAGAAAGTTTTAAAATGAGGATCTACAAGAGATTACTAAGAATACTTTGGACAGATGGAGTAAACAATACTGAAGTACTACACCGAATGAATGACAATATGGAATTACTGGTACAAATAATTATGTAAGGAGAAATCAGACGAAAGAGGATTATAGGACGACGTCAAATCTTCTGGCTACGTACCCTACGAGAGTGGTTCGGTATGACATCGATGAACTGTTCAGAACAGCAACATCTAAAATAAAGATAGCTATTATGATAAGCACGTTCAGACCTAAACACCAAGCCAAGAAGAAGATTGGATACCATAGATCAACAACAGCCGGGAGAATAATAAAAAAGAAAGAAATTGTGCACGCCATACTGCCAAAACAATGAATGGCTCATTATGCTACTCTGGAAGAATACAGAACATTATATACAAAAGAGGAAGGACTTATACAAAATGTAAACACTAATTGTGAATAACAGATGTTAAGAAAACACCCCAAGAGGCCAAAAACAACGCACCAGGTCCAAAGACCTTAAGGATAAAACTACTTAAATGCAGAGGGGATAAAGTTAGAAAATATAAACAAAAGTTCCTTAATAAAAAAAGAAAGGAGAAAATTCTCGTGGGAATGAAATAAAGCCTATATAAGCTCATGTTATACAAAAGAAGGCATAAAATCCTGCTCTAATTAAAGGGAAAACGCTTATTCCCCGTCTATTTCCCAGTGTCATAAAAAGTAAAGTGGAATAACATGTAAATCTAAGTGGAGAACAAAGTAGTTTTAGAAAAGGAAGATCATGTTTAGGTAGCCAACAGAAAAAAATAGGTTCAAACAAACAGATACATATACGACCTTTCTAGATCTTGAAAAGCCATATGGTAACGTACCAAGATATAAATTATGGAAAGCTATAAGAAGAGAGATTATACGCTAAAAGTAGATTCATGTAATTCAAAAGATATTGTATAATATATACGTTAAACAAGTATGGAACATGTGACATAGAAAATGCACAAGAATGGGATTAAAATGGATAACTCAACCTCATACTGGCTGCTATTCACAGATGATCATATCGTATTCGCGCATGATGAACAATTTGTAGAATGAATACTAAAAGAGTTGAATGAAAAATTTGAGAAGTGGAGTTTAAAACTTGATTATTAAAAAACCTGCGCAACATTCAAATATTTGGGTTCACTTCTAAGTTCAGCAGATACATAGAGAGACATAAACGAAAGAATCATCACCATGGAGCATTAATATTCGCGAAGTGTTTTGTCTTGAAATATTTGTATTGACGAGTAGATTTGACACACTACTGCATACAAGGGTTTTAGCATAGTCTTATATAGCAGGATTTTATTCTTGGTGAAAAGATTTGATTTACGGCCCATGACCCAATACATCTCTTTGGCCTTGTATTTTCAGCTTTCTTCGTTTCGTCTGAATATGTTTCTGCCACGTTAAGCGTCGCTCTAGATGTAATCCTAAGTATTTAACATCTGATTTTGCAAGGACAATTACAGAAAGGCAGATTTAGATTGATTTTTATTCACCACTTGTACCATTATTTGAAGATAGCATAGCAACATCATCCGCAAATGCAGTATTTTTTGTTTTGGCTCAGTCAGTAGACTATAACATAAAAAAGTGGGACAAGCACAAGGCATTGCGGGACACCAGATTGTATGGGATAGTATGGAGATCATCTGCATCATTGTGTTTTACAGAGAAATAATGTTTCAAGTGGAGGTAATAATTATTAACCATATTTTTAAGTATTGTCAAACGCTTAAGACATGTCTAAAAATACTCTGTTGCAATATTTCTTTTCTTAGATGCTCTTAGACTATTCTATGGGCTTGGTATATCATCGACATATTTTCACAAAATCCAAACTTTTAGCCGACAGTCTTCCTGGATTCTTTTGAGTAGTAGCTAGCTTCCCAAATATTTTAGAAAGTCTGTATGACGATGTTTCATGAGAGGGGAAGGTTGCCATTTTTATGTATTATTATTTCCGCATATTTCCATACAATAGACTTAGCACGGGTTGTGGGGAGAATGGAGATTTGTGGGGTAGCATTTCTAGAATTTATCCGGTCATTAGATTAAAGCTTTATGTTGGTTTAACTTAGCTATTTCAGCTTTAACTTCTGCCAGGCTTACAGATCTTGTTGGTAACGACATCTGGCAGGGTATGTCAAGACAGTCTTCAATCTCATCGTTTGAAATGCCGGGTGTTCTGCCGCTAGAATGACACGGGATAAGTGAATTGCAAAGGTGTCGGCCCTTTATTGTTTATGACTGACTGATCCATTTTTTAGACGTAGACTTGGTTGCCTAACTTAGACATAAAATGTTAAATTTCTTGATGCTTCTGTTGTGAGGTTTAGATAATCTGGTATATCTTTGTAGCTCACTGAAATTTTTGGCAGTGATTTAGATTACATTTAAATATATAGGGCCAAGTCTCCCCTCAGTTTTATTTTTTATCATCTTTGCATGTGTGCATGTTTTGCGTCCCTCTACCAATAAACACTGAATGGATTATTTCATCTTGCGCCCACGCCTTATTGGGAGACCACTTAATTGATACAAATCCTGTACCTGCTACCGCTGCAGCTGGTTTTGATAAAGGACAGCCAGAATTGTAATTGGTGTTCGCCTTTTAGACCTTAAGCTGCTAATTAGGACGAAATTAAAAATGATATTGCAAAAGCAGTCGAGGGCAACGATAAGGCAGGAAATCACCTTGCAGCTACCAGTTCTTCGCAAAAATGGCCACCATCTCTGGCAGGCCCAAGCGGCAAATCCGTACCCTCCGGAGCAGCTGTAGTGCCAAGGGCAGGAGCGGCGCGCTTGCACAAACAGCAGGTGGGTGGGTGCCCGCGCGTCCTTGCAGGGAAACGCGGGCTCGTCCTTTCAGCGTTCGCGCGGCCATTTTTCTGACGTCGTGCAGGCGTGTGCAGATGGGAGGCCCGACATATCATGCAAGGTGTGCTGCGCATTACTGACTGATACTTTAGAAAGGCGCGAATGCCGCGCCGCGGTTTTTTGCAGCCTGGTAGCAATTACTGGGACGCATTATACATGAGATCCTAGCATGCGAAACTGCAAATTAGAGTGAAATCGGCCGGCGCTTTCTTCGCGCGATTCCCATGCATCGCCAGGACGACGTCCCGGCGACAGATTCGCAGCGCGACGCGGGATCGGCCTGCATACCGATCTCGGAGAGCAGCCTTAAAAATAGCCATCCATCAAGCATTGCGTAAGGTATGAGCCAACAGTCTTGCAGTGACCGATGTAGGTACTGTTACATAAGCGTGTGAACGCGTCGTAAAAAACATATCTGCGCTGGCGAATGATGGGCCTTGCACGACTGTTCTCGAGAAAGAACTGCTCAACCTTCGAAGGCCGAATTCCTCGTACCTGCGGATCGATGATGTATGTAATTACGCGGCCGGACGCAGGTAAAAACCTACCCCACATCAAAACAAGTCTTGTTCTTCGGCGCATGCATCATTTAGGATGCCGCGGAAAAATGGGAGGCCCCGCGGGCTGCTCTCAACTACCACCGCATAGCAGCGGCGAAGTTCAACCATGACATGCCGCGCTTCATTCACCTCCGCGAAATGCGGTCAGCGATAAGTTATGCATCCCGGAGACTTCGATGCTGCGTCCGACTGCGAACCATAAGCAATCCGGCCGCAGTTTTTGCCCTTTTGCTTTATTTCGCACAAAAAGTAGAGAAAGTGATCGCTGCGTGCATGGCTCTATTTACGCGCGCTGAAAACCAATCGCTACAATTTTTAATATTTACCTCCAATTAAACGACACCGGCGAAAGTAAGCGACGATTAACGGGAAAGCTTTTGCGCATTTGAACATTCATCTTAATTTATACACTGAAACTAAGAACACACATCACTCGATCGTCCAACATATTTAAACAGAGAAAAATAAAACAACTGTTTATTTGTGTTAGTTTGCAAACAAATATTAATGTAAGAATTCATTAGAGCTGCTAGACAATGACAAAATTGAAAAACTACATTTCAAGGTGAGTTCAGATTCCAACCGTATACCTACCAATTCATATTTAAAGTCGGAATTTTTTGCGACCTTATTTCAAAATAACAATAGCTGGAAAACCCATAACTACCTGCATATATCGTTGCTAAGGCATTTTTTAACTAAATAACTTTTTTACCTTAAAAGTTGCAAAAACACTTTATTTTTGTGTAAATGAAATTCTTTTGGTATTAATTTTGATCAACGTCAGAACTGTCAAACGTCTGCCTACTCAAAAAGCTATTGCCAGGCGAACACTCAACGAAAAACTGCGAAAGGAAAGCTAAAAGTAATGATGTGAAAAGTATTAACTGTCAGGACAATCACCCAGCACACTATAGAAAAGAAAGAATCCCCTCTTATTTTGATCAACAAAGAGTAGCATACGGAACATAACAAAAAATGAACATCAGCCCACATGATGTGCTTCAACGATAGATAATAAACTAGACGACAAAACTAACGGAAAGGATGGACAAAATACTCAACCTGCATACAATCAAAATCAGTAAGATGAATCACAATGGTGAACATCTTAAAAATTGCTCTATTGGAACACCACTACCCTGGTCAACACAGTTAAGAAGTAAAAATGTTTTTATTAACACGCGACTTAGATATTATGTTAATATCCAAAGCTCGTCCCATTGGTACTGCTCATGCAGGAACAGGGCTTGTAATAAAAAAAAATTCAATCAGATTATGTTTACGCTGAAACCTCACAATTTTTTCTGTATAATACACCCCACGGCACAATATTAAAAAGCAGCAATTTTCATCATTCTCTAACACGCTTGTACCCTGTTTCATAGCTGGTAGAGATTATAATTCCAAAAATAAGATTTGGGAATCAAGAATTACGTTAACTAAAGGAAGAGAATTGTACAAAGCACTAATAAAGCACATTTTGCGTCACCAAGGCCGTTTCATCAAACTAAGAGCTGAATCCTGTTGGAGTCTGTCTTTCGACCACGCATCAGTACTTTGTATATACAGCACAGAAGTATTACAAATTCAAAAACCAGCATCGCTATCGTCTAAAAGCACTGATTGCAACTATTTTATGGGATTAATTACAAAAAGAATACAACTAAACATCTCATTAAAAACAGAAAAAAACCTTCAGTACCATTAAGTATTCCAATCAGACTATGCAGAAATCAGCTTGGGATGCTACGCCACACTACGAAAGCCATATATTGTCCTATGATCTGTAAGCAAAAAGTAAAAAAAAAAAAAACGAAGACTAGGAAAAAAATGGCAAATTAGTAACTAAACTCAACCAAGCTACTCGTCAAGTATAAGATCTTCTAACAAACTTAAAACCAAGGAGTGCCAGAAAACTAAAAGCATTAAAACTTTCAATCCCGCCTATTAGAAAATATAACCAAACCTGGGCAAGAACAAACCAAGAAAAAGCAGATCATTAACCTCAGTACTTCAACCCTACGACAGATCCTGTTAACCAGACGAAGAATTATTTATATTCCTTAGACTAGTAAGTTAGTACCGCTATCAAAAATCTTAATTCAAAGGAAGTTCTAGGTTACGACCCTATAACATCCAAAATCCTATCAGACTTGTCAAAAAAGGCAATAAAACTCATTACTTACGTAATTAATGCAATATTTTGTATTACGAACGTTCCTAGAATAGGAACCTGTACAAATTGTGACGATACCTTCATACCGACCCATCAGCTTGCTACCCATTTTATATAGTCTTTGAAAATATACTACCGCAAAAGTTAAAACTCATTTTAGAATAACGAAACACCATATCAAAAAACCATTTTGATTTTCAGGAAGATATGGTACGATAAAACAAGTCCATAGAGTAGCCACAAAAATAAACTACGACGTACACATAAAACGGTACTGCTCGTAGGTATCTGTAGATATTAGGCTAGGCCTTCTATAAAGTCTGGTTTACCGAGTTGTTGCACAAAATCAAGAGACTACGAATTGCTAAAAACATATATGCCCGAAAGAAGTTTTTATGTTAAAGTTAAAGTCTTACAATCCAGAGCAACATTATAGATCCTGTCCTATACCTTCTATACACAACGGACTTGCCAGCAACACCACAATCGTTAGATTGCAGATGACAACACTTTCGACATCACACAGCACCATTGATACTGCAGCGAAATCTCAAAAAAATCGGAGGTTCAAGTAACTTTTACTCTTCGAAAGGAAACCTACCCACCAGTTATATTGAATATCAATGATACCTCAGCAAGACAGTATAAAGAACTTAGAAACTCATCTAGAAGACTCGAATATTAAAAAAAAAGATCCAACTTGGATTGGAACTTCGTAAAATTTAGTAAATGATAAGGAAAAAATCTGTTATCACTACGAAAAAAAATACTTCTATATAAAAAAATTATGGACCTAAGAAATCCAAATTTAGGGGCCTGTTAGCAACTCTAATCTAAAAATATTACAAAGATTCCTAAATAAAGTAATAAGGATAATAGTCGATGCTCCTAAGTATGTTTTTAATTGATTACTACACGACATACTCGTCCTTACCGATTGAGAAAAAATTTCAGCTTACCAGCATCAGTTACAAAGCGAAACTCATTACGTAAACCAATAATTTAATATGGCAAAAGACCAAAAAACTTCATTCCGCTAAGTTTGGTTCACGTATTTAACTAAAATTAGCAACTTTAGTTATATTTTCTAGATTTAGATTAATTTTTCGAGCTAATGTAATCACAATTTATTAAATAATAAAGAAATAATGCTAAAAGATAATACTTTCTCATGTTACAAACTCATTAAAGTAATTTACTGAATTTTAATATTTAACAGATTATAAATATTTAAGAATCACAATAAATTGACTTACATTTTCTTTTAAATGATAAATTTCTCTTGACGTCAAAATGCCCACTGATAGAAGAAAGGATAAAAATTTGTAGGTTACGTTACGAAGAAACTGTCAAAAATAGTCTGGAAATGCCCAAATACAGATTTTCCATGCAGTTCTAACAACTCTCAATATAAAACGTAGAACATATTCAAATTTCCAATAAATTTTCCAAAAGATGGTGGCCCAAATTGAACGACAACATTAAACTGATGACAGAAGTCATCGACAATTCCTCCGATTAGTTAATTAATTAACTATACGAAAGAACAGCGAGTTAAAGCAAAGTTGGTGATAAATTTTCGAAGACGGTACAAGAATTCCGTGAAATATTTGGCCGAAATAATCTACCTGTCTGAAGATTGATTACCAAATGGAGTAAGGTCCCGTGAGAATATTGCCGTAGTTAGTCAAACTGTCACTGCAAATCCGAAAACAACGAATACTCGCTAAAGGTCTACAAAATTTCACTGACGCAAGAGCTTAGGCTTGGTGATCATTCTCATCCTTGTTTTTTGAAGCACCATGAAGAAGGTTCTCAGTTCAGTCAAAAATCATCTCAATTCAATAGGTTCGTCAACAAGCAAAATTGTCGCATTTAGGGTTTGGAAAATCCTTTTGTAATTCGTGAAACCCAAATGTACCCCCATCAAGCAAATGTGTATAGATAATTGTCAGAATGTGTATTATAAGTATCTTCTAGTTATTTTGTAATGGGTCATTCAACCTTATATTGGTGGTCTCGATAAAAATGTTACCCTTCCTCCACATGTGCCTTCGTTCTTAAATTAAGAACAAAAAATCAAACTCTTCTTTGAAATGCCAACTATCTACTGAATAGTTACCATGTTTAATCGTTAGAGTAATATGGGTATCTCCTTTTGAGTTTATTTATTTACAGCGTTTTAGTGGTATTTCTGATGTACTTTTATTTAACCTACTAAACAAGTTAAATTTGACTAACTGTTATTATGCGTTACTTCAATTTAGTGCTATTAACTCCATTTAATTTGGTTGGTGCAATATATCATTCTTCCAGCACAATGGGGATATAAAAGTCGAAAAACAATTATTACAATGAAAACTGACCTCCGTCAATATTGCGCGTGGTCAGCAACTTATATTTCATTTTAGATCATAAACTTCTATTAAAACCTGAATGCTCTTTGGTAAAGTAATTATTAATATACCATGAATCAACACATGGATGACCTATCGCAAAAATAAACTGCATATATATATATATATATATATATATATATATATATATATATATATAAGATAACAAAAAAATGGTAATTTTTCAACAATGACAAGCAATTCACACGCAACTCTCAACATAAAAAATTGAAAGTCTTCAGTTTCAATAAAATTTCCAGGAAGCCGTCGTTTAGTTCTCCGCTATTATTTGAACGATTTCTCTGAAGGATCAAAATGGCATTGAATATTACTCAAATCCTTGGATTTAACACTTACCGCTTGAGAAAATTCAAATTTAAAACGTCATGCTCTTTCTTACTTACTCCATTTTTAATTTCGGGACAACTACTATGTGCTTCTAGATATCTTTACATAGTAGGGGATATTGTTGAAGTTGCAAAAATGGTGGCTGCCAAAACAACTTCAAATCGAAGATTGTTGCGATCATAGGGAGTGTTGTGAAAAATTTTGGAAAAATATAGAAGTTGTGATGTTAATAAGGTGCTCATGTCCTTGAAGAGCTGTCTAATGATGAAAATGACATTATGGATTATCATGTAGACTAGGAAGAGACCTTAGACTCAGATATTGAGATGTTTATCCCAAAAACTTGTGTGGTCAAATGTGCATGGTGAAATTTGGGGCGTATTCATGACTGAATTGTCGAAAACTACTGTAGTCTTCGTGATTTTTAGTTTTTTGTAGGTAGATAACCTGGTGTGAATTTCAAGGTAAGTTGGAAAAACAAATTCTTGAGGGTTATTTTTATCCGTGCTCATTGATAATAAGCCGTTCTAAACCCTGAAAATATAAAGATGAATTCGATAGCTAGTACGTTGTGACGGACAAAATACTGTGATATAAACTATGAGGATACTATTCTTAGACAGTTTAATGTGTAGTAATAAAGAAAATGAAAATCTAGTCTTCAAAATTGAGCGCAATTTTAAGAGTGATAAATAAAACCAAGCCAGAGGGATATACACCCACAGCTGGTCTTACTAAAAATCATAATATTAATACCGTTATTCGGATTGTATTCTACTTTTGATGATAATTGCCACGCATTAAAAATCTGGAATCTATTAATGGAGGCTTGATTAAAGAAATAATAAAATTGGATAACTTGAAATTACAAAGGATTTGATGATGCAAATCAGTCTGAATTAGCAAAGATAATATTAAAACTGGATTTAATATGCCCCTTTCGTTAGTCTTTTACACATAGAAGTAGATATTAGGTCACACATTAACCCCTTTTCTGTACAGAAGGTATTATTATCTATTGTAGAGAAAATTGCATCCACTAACGTTCGTTCTTCGTTTTATATACAGATCGTGGTGCTGAAATTTATGGTTTGCTCCAAATGTTTGCCAGAACCTTATATAGAGCAAGTCCAGCCGCGCAGTTGAGGCGCTTGGCTGCGATGCAGACGGTCCTGGGTTCATTGCTGGGGCTCAGATGCTTGTCGGGGCCTTACTAGTTACCAAATATAATTGAGCACCTGCATTCACTTCGAACAAAGCGCCAAAGATGGCGCACCACAACCGAACAGTGAGGGCGAATATATGAGAGCCTCAATGCCTCAGTTCGCAGGGTTTCTTCTGACGCAAGGTGCACTACGATTAATTCAACCATATATAAATGATCTCAATGAAAATTTTGCTCTTACTATTTTAATAAAGAAAAACAGTTCCAGTGGTGCCATCTATGCATCACCCCCCAACAAATGATATTTTATGATAATATGCACGCAGTCGAAAAATGAATAATAGCAATATTATATGTTACAACAGGCGTAGCTGCCATTAATGCTAAATTTATATATGACATACACTAGAAGTAATTAAAATAAGTGTAGTTTGGATTTTCCATATCACTGTACAAATCCTACAGTGGAAAAACATGAAAGGTTTCTTATTAAAACTGTTGAGATATAGAGTAAACGTATAGTTCTGGAACTAAAATTAACAAGACAGCGATGTGTTTTTTTTTTCTTTTTCAGTAAGACTGCAGACTAGTGTCTGAACAGTTACTATAGTTAAATGTTAGGGTAATGTAGGCTTTTCCGTTTTAAGTTTGTTTGGCTTATAATTTTGTTGCTTATGTTCTTTTATTTGATTCTCATAATAACAAATAAAACCTGATTTATTTTTGGATTACTTCGATTCAGTACTATTAACGACATTTAGTTAGGGTGATGATATTATACCAGCAGAATAGACAGATGCCTAAAAAAGCAACTATTGTAACATCATACAAATTTACTGTAGTACATTGGGGAAAGGCAGTCGAAATTTTTTCCTAGAGAGGCTCTTAATATACACCATAACGTGGACGAACGAACAAAGATCTTGTGGTCGAAAGTTGATTTTGTAGCGGACGGAGAACTTCAGAGGTACTGGTTCTGTAATAAAAAGGGGAGGAGGTAAGCTTCGGACCGTGCGGATGCCGGAAAACATCGATTAGGTAAAACGTTTCATTATATAGTCTCCGAGTCTCTTCACTTGTCTATTCGTACTGTAGGGCAAATTTTGCAACAAGTCTTTCGTTTTCATCCATAAAAGGTGGTTGTTGTACAGAAACTAAATGAATTAGTAATGTGTGGAAACATGTTGGAAAGCGAACGTGTGGCCTTTACCTTTTTAGGAGATGGGCCAAAGTGTTATTGTTTATTATTCAACAATTTTTCAACTAAAAAACGTTTGGCTCCAACAGGATAAAGCCACAGCCCACGTACCAACAGCTTCCCTCCAAGTGTGTCTAATCTCAACGCGATGGTTAGCCCGTTCACTGGTTTTTGCCCCGCGTGACTTCTTCCTATTGGGATCTCAAGACTTTGGTTTACAAACATCGTCTTACGAATTTATAAGCCCTACAATATGCAATACGTCAAAAAATCTTCAAAATATTACTTCAAAGCTGAATCAAAAATGAAAAACACCACATGGCTGATATCCTCTTTAAAACATATTAAAATAAAACTTCCCGTTCTGTGTTTTTACCCCCTAAAAATAAATGTTGTATACCCCCTATTGTTTTTTCATTATTCAACCTAAACAAGAGGGAGCGAGTCTGTCCCACCCTGTATAAACGATCGTCCTAATTGTTTTTGATTATTTCGACGCATTTTAAATGCCAATTGTTTTTTTCCTGCTAAATATTTGGCCCTGTTGTTTAATATCAAACATTTAACATTTGGGAAATAGTTGCAAAAAACAAATTATAACCGCAATGCTAGCCACTTTCGCTTGAACAACGCGTTGCTTGTAACTAAAATAAAAAGCAATAAGTTTGCGGCAAGTTTGCGCAATATGCGGGCTGTACTGAATTAAGCTCTGGATACAAAAATTTCGATATGGCCAACTGAAATTTAGCCGATCCTAGACCTACCCAAAAATTAAACTCGTCCCGCCTCTCGCAACAAGCACTTTTACGATTGCACCGTATCAATTTTGTGTGATAAGAGGTGTCATTATATTTATGAGAAAAATTCCTTTCCGTTATCTTCTCCCACAAACCTCCACAGCAATATTCAGTACGCTTTCATTTGGATGAAAAAAAATTCAATAAACCAGAACAAAATGTTCAAAAGTATAATCGTCTGAAAAATGTTCACTGAAATCAGAGCTGCTGAAAAAGTATCAGTAAAGTGTGAGGTCTAATGAGACAAAAGCAAAGTGAAATCAAAATTAGGCCCAAGGACATAGAACGAAAGTAGTAATTGAGAGTAGACTCATTTGTCACGTACAATAAATCAACTTTTATTACGATTTGATGCCTTGTAAACAATACATGTGTGGTCATAAAGTAACAGTCATAACAAACTTTCTCCAGAAAAATTTGCTATTAAATAATTTAATAGTAGACACTTTCAATTTTGATAATACCGCTATCATGAAGGTAAATTTTTCATAATGTTCAACTCACGTGTGGCTAAATAACTTCCAGATAAAATAATAATTATCTGCACATGTCCAAGTAAACTTTCCTTGATAATCAGCGAAATGATTAAAGAAACTACTACAAAAGAGTCTCATTTTTGCCAAAAATTACGTATAAAAATGAGACTGTTCGTACGCCACGTTTGAAAAATCTTTCAGCGAGCAAAGTTCAAAAATTACACTCCCACCGTATCGCATCAGATGATTATTCCTGTAAATAGCATTATCAACATTTACATTAATGTCTGCGTCCAACAACAAAACCCTTGCTTTATACACAACAAAAAATGAATCAGAAGATAACTTATCAACACAATGCACACGCAATAGCAAAACCGTTGTTTCTGTGAATAGATAGGGCACGATAAGTCAGCTTGGCTTGCACAAGGAGATAATTTGATAACCGAATTCACGCCGAACTGGAGGAGTGCGGCAAAGACCTAAACATTTACTTACCGAAGTGATGTGGAAGCAAACAGATAATGGGACAACAAACGCGGTCAGAAACCCTATCGGGCATTTGGGGCGGCACGCAGTTTGGAGAAACAATTCTTAGGTGATTAGCCGGCAGCTGAGGAAATAGCAGCACGTGTAGGTGACTTATCTGTAAACTTCGGGCGAAAACAAACGTTCCTAATTAAAAAACCTGTTATCTAGTTAGGCAAAGCGGCGGTATTATCCTAGTTTCGACCTAAAAGCAGCGCGAGGCAAACAAACGGTTCGCGGTATTAATTATTGCACGCACACTCGTTTGTTTAGGTTTTAGAAAGTTTAGCAGTTTGCTGTAAAGCGTAATTTACTTAGTCCTGAAGTAACAGCAGTCATAAATTCCGGTACAGCCCCTCTTGGGTAGGGTGTCAAGAGATCAAATTTCCCTGTCAAATTTCAGAGTTAAAAAACCTCCCATTGAGATTATCAAAGCGCGAAAGATGTCTCGAGTTATAAAAGTCTAGCAAATTTCACATATAAAGGGTGGGCCAAATTGAACGCCGGATTCAATCAGTTTGCTGGCGATTCTCACCGTTGGTTTTTAGAACATCAAGAAGTGATATATTCTCACTTTAATCAAAAAATTATCTTTAGCTATGAGGCGGGTTCATAAACAAACGAATTGTCTCATTTAGGGTCCGGACAATCCTGGCATAACTCATGAAAAGCAAATACACCCCAAATGAGTCACTCTTTTTGTCATAGGTTTTGGACTGATGGCCTAATTGGTCTATATTTTCTTTACTGCGGTGCTGGAAATATCGACCGTTATCGTTACATGATAACCCAGTTACTTTGGCACGAACAGGCTAACATGACTTTAGAACAATTGTGGTTCTAGCAGGACGGCGCTCGCTACCTAGCATACAGCTTGAGCAACTACACCACCAATTCCTAGTCGCTGACATGAACTGGTCAGCAAGATCTTGTGATTTAACATCGGGCGACTTCCTTTTGTGCAGTTACTTACAATCCAAGGTTTATGCCAGCACTCCTCAAACAGTTCACGACCTCAAGAAGCAAAATTTACACTGAAGCCGAGGTGGCCATTTGTTAGACATAATTTTCCAATTTTTTTACTTTAATACTCAATAAAAATCAATAGCTGTTTCGATTAGCGCCACCCTTTATAAACAATGATAAAATTCTAACATGTTGATAATGATCCTATAAGGATAAATGCGGATAAATCCCAGTTTACTTCACTACAGGTAAAGATATAATATTTTCACCAATTCTGCCCCAGTCATGACAGATAAAAGGTGGTAGAGCGCTGAGCTAGAAAAATGGGCACTTGCACTGTAATCAGTGCTCGAAGGATTCCAGCAGAGTAGAACCCGATTTTTCCGGTACAATAAGTGGCGGATTGCATAACCTCCCCGTAATTATAATCGCTAATTTCAAAATCGAGCGCTAGCACAATTAAACTCATTTCCAGCACGTGAAATGCTCGCCGCAAATTTGTGTTATTTCGCGTCATTAACTGCCGCGCGCGGCCGTCGAATTTAGCGCCGCGTGCTCATTAGCCATTTGTTCTGTTGCAAGGTGTGTCTGCTTCTACCGATCTGCCTTATCTAATCTTGCCTGATAGATAACGCCGCTTTCCAAAAACAAACTCCACGACCACGGAGAAATAGAGCGCTACCATTACATAATTAGCGAAATTGACGTAAATAAAAACCAAGTATTAATAATAGAATGAAAAACTTACATCTTGATTGTTATTCCAACTGTACGCAAAGATTAAAAGAAGTATAATTGGTTGTAACAAACAAAAGATCGTGGAAGGTAGAGAAAACATTTTGAGGACTTATTAAATCTAAATAAATAGACAAAGAGAACAATAAAGAATCTAAAAGATAATAAATTCTCAGACTAGACAGAATAGTGACGAATATGTTGGGATATGGGGGGAAGGAACTGGAAAGTATTTTGGTTAACGTGGTATTGAACTGGGTAATAAGGAGAATACGGATAAATAAAGGAGAAGCACAAATTTTAGCATTTGCAGATAGCGAGAAGAAAAACGGATTCGAAACCAAGATGGCGCTAAACTGAGGAAGAAGAATTCCAAAGAACGCAGGAGTGGTAGACTGGAGAAAGCTTGCGATAGACAGAAAAAAGTGGAGAAATGTCGATGAGAGGGTGAATCAAATACTAGACTAAGTGGAGGAGTGACTAACCCCTACTGGTAACTTCTCCAATAATCAAGAAACATTCAGGAGAGATCATGGACCCAAACAGTCTATAAAATGTCAAGCAAAACAAATACGATATGTTTTGCTAGTAATAAAGCTAAAATAAATTTTACTACTCAATTAAAAGCATCACTAAATTGGGCTTCGAGTTTTTATCCTCTATTAATGGAAACTGTCAACAAGATGGTGCAAAGTGATTTGTGATGTTAAAGGACAAGGAACTGTGAACTATATGACTTTTTCGAAATAGTACGAGCTGTTTGATTCTAAAACTTGGAGGTTGGAGGTCTACCACGTTCCACGATCCACTCATGGTGCAACAAGAACTGAAAACGGATGGAACTGAGGTCTTGCCAGATTACGACCTGCTTAGATCTATGGCGCACTTTTTGTGCGGTCGCCGTTTGAGTCCTTCAGTGAAGTTGATGAGGTATGTCAAAAATTCTTTGTATCAAAGTTAGCAGATTGGAACCGTGAACATTTTTGAAGAAGTTGTTGTTCTTGACATCACTTAGAGCATAAAACTCAAACATTTGGCAAATGTTAAAAAATTGTAGCCTAATTTTAAATCAACCCTTAGCAGATCAATTGCTGCCCCTATGTCAATATAGAACACCAAGGTATAATTTAAAGTGTAAAACTAGAAGTTTTATTTCGATGTGTTTTAAAGACGATATCGGCAAATTAATGTCCTTCATTTCCAATTCTAATTTGTTGCTCTTTCCAACATGAGGAGAAATACGCCTGGTTCCTTGATGTGTTGCATTTCGTCGGGCTTGGGAGATCCTAAAGCAACCTCAGTCTCGAGATATTTTCATTGGAAGAAGTCCCGCGGGACGAGATTCTACGAACTTATTAGTCAAGCCACGTCACCGTGTTGAGAGATTAGGCGTCCAGGAAATACCTCACACAGCACTTACAAGGTTTTTACTGCGTGGACTGTGGCTTCATCCTGTTGGACCTAAACTTTTTCGATTTTTGATCAAAAACGGAAGCCCTCAAAGCACACCATTTCGAATGTACGCTTTGACCCTCTGTTAGGTCTTCCAGGACATATTGGTTACTAAGGGCAAAACTTCCCAACCACCAGCAGCTAATTAATCACTTCCTCCACCCTCAGACCACCCCTTGCTTTAAAATTAAAGAGAGTTTTGCCTCATCTTGCATAATACAATTCTATTGTACATAATTTTGCAATTTTCAGAAAACGCCCCCAAGTTAATTCTCAACAATTACCGCCCTCGAAATTATTCGTTCCAAAATACTATTTCTAATGGTTTATATGCGTGAAGCTCGGCAATTAAAATTAAGGCTGTTGATGAGATATACAACACGTTGCAAATTTTCATATATTAAAAAAACGAAAATACAAAGCTCCGATGGTTTAATTTTGTAGCACGCTTTTCTAAATCAGCGAAAAGCACAGTCATCCATGCTTGATTACTTCTAATTCGGCTGGTTCCTCGCTAAATAAGGACAAGGCCTTCGTATTTCGTTAGTTTCGCAACTGAACTTTTCGTCTTCCTACGTGGGCACTGCCATTAATATTCCTTCGTAACCACTAACCTTCGTTACCTTAAGCAACTAATTCTGGATAACAGTGGTTTTGGTCTTTTGCGTGGTTTGGTTTTTTACTTTGATGCATAACTAGGAAGTTGAAAATATGATGGACATTTGGCGTATACGAGAACGTGTCAGAAAGTAAAGATGTTGGGTGTTTGGTTGTAGGAAGTACAACAAAATTTGGCAAGGGAGCATCTTTAAGCAGTAATCTTGAATTTATTTTAAAAGTGGTTATGGTTCAAACACTACGCGACTGACACAAAATACAGATGATCTCAGTCTTATATACTTCACAGAAACTCAATGTATCGACCATGGCAGACATCTATACAATAATCCATTACATTCCATGCTTATTTCAGTATATCAGTATGATACGGTTGGGAAGATCCTATAGGTTAATAAGGAGTGATAGCACAAAGATGATATCTTTAACAAAACTACATATGAAAAATTCGCGGGGAATTAAATCAGGGAGCTGAATGACCATTACCTTAACACGTCGTATTGTCCATCAAATTTTGATTGAGATACTCTCTCACGTCTCTGTTGTAGCGAGTCAGAAAGCAGTCTTCATTCAACTGTGGCATCATTTGGTCAATATACCTCTATCAAAATAACGCACAAGACACTCACCTTTGGTGAGTTTCACACATATTCTTTAACTGCGCAGGGATTCTTGGTCTCCCAGATGAGCACATTAAGCCGATTCACCTTTCCAGACAGATGAAAAATTGCTTCGTCGAATTCCAAAACTCTGTTGCAAGATATCGATACACTTTGGTCTCTTAAGGAAAATTCGCTATACTGTTGATTGCAAGATGCCAAGTTCTAAACTTACGCGTGATGTAAGAGTGCACTGGTAAGTTTCACACTTTTCACTTGGTCCTGGATATCCCGACCGAGGAGTTGTCCACAAACAGCCTTCGTCCTAAAATTTCGATACTACTTCTTGATGATGCTGCTGAAAACAGGTGCTGATTTTTCTGGAATCCTGCTCGAAATCGTCGTTGCACAGTCACAATTGACGAAGTTCTTGTTTAAAACACAAAATGGCTGCTTGCGACTACTAAATGCTACGGTCGCTCTGTACGGGTTTTCTTTAAGATTTTTTCCCTCTATTGCGTAGTTTGTTGCGAATTTTTTAAATGTTTCACAGCCTACATTATCAGTACGCCATGTTTCATCCATCAGAAACAATTTAATCGAAACTAGCTTTTTATAGTGAAAGTACTAACAATATTTTTCAAATTTGAATGTATAGGTAACATAATCCTGTTGAATTCAACCTTAAAAATGAATGTTGTACCTCTAGTGAAATATTATACAACTTGCTTGCTTAATTGGTCTATAAATAAAAGTAAAACTTGGTTAAACAGCAACATTCACTTTTATTTAATAAATTGGATCAGGGATGTCAAACTCATTTCAGCTGCGGGCCACATACCGCTTTAAATTCTTTCTAGTATTAACCACACGTTTATCGTTTATGCTTTTTTATATATTTATTTCCTACAATTTTTACTTACAATATATTATTTTATAGTTTGTGTGTTCAATCAATTTATAGAAAGCAACTTCTTCCAACTTCAAGTAAATAAAGGCCGATGAGACAGTCGGACCAGAAATTTTAAAAATCATGGACGTATATAAATTGGCTTACATGGATATCAAACCTCATTTACGATACAGAAATAATACTATAAAGCTGGCTGAAGATTTTCATAAAAATCCTTCATAAAAGAATATACAAAAATTAAGGCACATCTTACTCATACGCAGTTTGGTTTTTGAGATCCTTCAAGGACTAGGGAGGCGCTTTTTGCAATCCAAATTCTTTCTCAAGGATATAAGGATGTTAACTGTATTTTATAAATTATCAGAGAGCGTTTGACAGAGTCAAACATGATAAACTCACCTCAAGATCTTAGCATCATCCGTAACATCCACTACAATCAAACGGCTGAAGTAGAATACCAGTTAACTGAAGAGATTGTAATAAAGAAAGGTGTGAGATAGGGTTGCGTATTATCCCTCTTGCTCCTCAATGTTTACTCAGAGCAAATTATGAAAAAAGCTCTACGATATATGGAAGAAAGAATATCTATAAGTAGGAATATGCGAATGATACTATTATCTTTGAGGACACTCTCGGCAATTTGTGCTCTCCTCTCAAATGCAAAATCACGATAACTAAATACACGGGCATTAGCAAAGCGCCGGTATCATTTGTACAAATTACGGTCAACTAGCACTTAATCGCAAGAGCTATCAAATATTACTGCCTGGGTAGCGGTATCAACGATCAGCGAGACTACTCAGTTGAGGTAAAACAAATAATAGAGAAAGCAAGAGTAGTATTTAGTAAGATGGGTAACCTTTCAAAAGCTAAGAACAAAAATTCATTTACTCCGCTGCTATGTTTTTACAAGTCTTCTCTATGGGATGGAAAAAGTCAAGTCTTTAAGATATGTAGAGCTACCAGCTCCTTAGTGAATCACATGACCAAAAACGAGGTCTTACTTAGAATGAACAGAAGTGAGATCATAACGAACGTAGAGTGCCGTGAGCTTGAATTTCGAAACCAAAATAGATATGGCATCTTACAACTAACTTTGCAAAAGAGTTCACAGCATAAGAGGACTAGGAAGAAGAATGTTTTGCCTACATAATCCGCTAAAATCGTTTTCCTTGACTACGACATCACTTCTTCAAGACATCAACATCCAAAATGGATAGGCACCCTAAGAATATTTCTTTGGTAATAATCTTGTACCCAATTTCCCACAAGTTACCTTCCACGTTGATGGTGCAGAACTAAAGGTAAAAAAGTATTTTAAAATTTTAAAGAATAAACCAAGATATGAGGCAAGGAATAAATTTATAAAATTTTAACTCAAATTTTCAACTTTAACCAATCCTGTTGGAAAATATAAGAATTGTCCTAAACAGAATTTAAAAATTCTGTCATTTGTGAATAAAGAACAGACCTATAGAAGGTTTCATCAGTTGATAAGAGAATTAAATTGCTGGGAGAAAAAAAGGGTTTTTTTCAGTCGAATGTTATTAGTAGGTTTTTGGACAAAATTCTCAAAATTAGTATCATAATAAAAGAACTTGTCTTCATCAACACTCCCTAAAATTCGAAGACAAAGATCTATGGGAAACTACAGTCTCAAGCTAGAAGAAGTTAAGTCCAATATGTTTTTGTTGTATCACAAATCAAAATTCATCTTCAACTTCCACTACTATGTTAAAGAATCCTCGGAAAGCCTTGTTATTTAATTTTTAACTCAAATGAGCCTCTTAACTATACTACTTAATTTTCTTTATACGAATTGACAAGAACTCAGAACAAAAAGAATAAAAAATCATATTTCAGAATTACAACCTTTACCAACCCCGCTAGGAAGCATGAGACTTCAGTTATGAAAAATGGCATACCACAACTAATTCTGCAAGGAACAGTCTATGGCAAGAAAGGACTGGTTGCACAATCTGAGAAAATAGTTTTCCTTGACTACGACCTCACTTTTCCGAAGCAGACAGTAAGATAAAAATAGCCACGCTAATCGTCTACATCCGAAACGAATAGGCACTCCTAGAAGAAGATAGTTCATAAAGTGCTGTTTCATGTCATATTTCATTTGGTTAATTGTATATTCGTGTATTTACTTTACATCAATAGTGAAAGCAGAACTCCAAGGCAAACTTCAGAAATGTCGAAGAAAATATACAAAGTAAAACCAAGAGGTCGGTTGAAAAATTTAATGTCAGTTTTGTACGAAGTAGTTGAAGTAAATTCATCAAGCAGCTCTTAAAGATTACCCTCATTGGTTATTCGAGACCTTCACACAGTGGCAATGTTAACAAGCGATGACGTGATCTGCCGTACGAACTGATCGTTGTGCAAGCTCACCATAACCTGATATGAGAAGTAGACTTGCTTTTCTAACCTCGACAGAAGCTAGAAAAGGCGCCAGATTCTCTAAAGCAATTCTTCGTAATTGATGGAATTCCAAGAGCACAATTCCCAACAGAGACATAGACGCGCACCTGTATTCAACCAGATCTGGTAGTGCTACCGCGTCATACAACTCCTTAAAAGATGGGTTAGAATCATAGAATGCAATTGTCTTGAAGTTTCAATCAAAACACTTCGCCGATTTCACCTCCCTAATCAATATGAGGGTAAAAGACTTTATATTTACCATAACATAATAAATTACCGTTGTGTTTGTAAATGCACATTGATGAGGAACCTTCGCGCAGACCATCGCGATCGCCTCATCTCTTCACCTTTCTGACAATATTTGCATAAAAATGCAGTTACGAAGCTAAAGCTATTCTAAAATTGAAAATCACCCACAACTTACTGCTCACGGGAATTCCATTAAACTTCTACTGAACGCTGTGACCTTCAAAAATTACTCAGCACCTATGCATTTAACATAACAGTTTGAAGTCACCTTCGCTGACTTTGATGTAAACAGTGAGAAATTCCTGAATCGCCACTGAAACTAATTGCATTTGAATTTATTACTTGTTAAAACCCCGTGGCGACGGCTATTTAAAAGATGGGCAATCAGACAGGGAAGGTCGAATAAAATGAGATGATTCATCTCGGAACGCCGAGAGAAACAACTGGTTTGATGATTGTTGGCGTGCGCTCGCCGGGACAACTCAACGGAAGGCGCGGAAACCGAAATATATAAATAGGGGCTCTAGAAGGCCCGTGCGTACCAGCCGGGTTCGCGAATACCGTTGGTAAGCGCGTTTACGCAGTTTAACCTGCAGGAATGCCGATTTTTCGACCCCCCTGTATACATAATCCGCAAGGCACGCCGCATTAAAACACGACTGACAGCGCTTCGAACATAATCTCCTACATTTAGCTCAAGTTAAGTAAAAATAAATCCGGTCGAGGCTCAAGCATATGAAATATCATCCCTCCCAGCTAACCTTCTGCAGGGAAAAATTCAGTGACCTATCACATATCAACTTCCTCCAAGCAATGCACGGCATACCTACCCAAAACACAGTTCGCAAAAACAAAACACAACGCTATTGTGCGCAATATGCCGCGGTGATTTCAACGATGCAGCAAGACACTAACCTATTCCAATCTGCGTCGATTCGTTCCTGAATCAAAAAATGCTTGAAAATCATTCAAATCCTTTTAATAGAACTCGTGCATTATTCAAAACTTTAGAAGAGCTCCTTTGTCAGATTTTATGAAAGACCCTGCAGGGTATCAAGTGGCAACAGCTGCAAGATACTAAATTAGTAAATAAGATTACCTACCACAACCTAGCTGGTTACGATTACGTGAAGAACAAATGGCCAGCGCACAGATGTTTCTTGATTACGTTTCCTCGAATGCAAGGTTAAATGATGGCTCTGTTTATCTTTTCGCCTAATAAAATGTGATGCTGCTAGAGAGGAATATTTCTAATATTTGTAATTTATGAATTATAGCTGCGACTATCTTCCTTCAACAGTTTGAAAGAAATATTAAATGAAGTTTCTTGGAAATTGTAAATTAAGAGTGCAAACCAAACAAACACAAAACAGAAGTCAAGTCTAAAGATAGCCGGTGACCAAACAGAAATATACTGGGTGCTTGAGCAGTTTTGCGTTGCTTATCTAAACATGAACTCGACTGAACTGCCATGGCTGTTAAAAAAATGCAGATCGTCATTGAAACGTCCGGACGTGATAGCAGTTTCAATTAGTTTGCGCCATAAATTCAAAGATCTTATGGAAATGCCAAGGAGCGAACTGCGAGCGAGCGAGTCCAAAGCAACAATTTCAGGACCAGGAAAGCTCTGGAGGCAAACTGGGTTAAGCGAAGTATTTAAAAACAACCAGTTGCTCGGCTGATTTTTGTGGAATTCGCAAGCAACGCTATTTAGCCGCGTTTTTGTTAGTACCAAACCGGTTTCCGTTTATCCGCTTCATTATTTCTAATTCGGAGTTAGAATTCCAGCGTCAGTTACAGAATGCGCACTCATTAGGATCATGCAACCCGCCCAGGGCGCTGAAATGGTAAAAAGTCCAAACCGGGCCGCGGATTGGATTACGCAAATTCCATCCGTAATCCAGCCGCGCCCTAGTTTCGCCCTTGCTGATCCCAGGCCGCTGAAGCTCCAGCCTCAAAATCGCGCCGAAGGAAACCGACTATCATGCCACGGTTCAGTGCAACTTGCGGAAACCAGAATGAATGGAAAGGCACTTCCTGTCACCCTGTTATGCAGTAGTCCTCGTCGATCGCACGGCAGGAACGAAAGCTCCGGCTCGCCGATTTCGTCCAGCTACGCCGCGACTGAAATGTAGATGAAAAGCGCTTGGGGTTCAGTACACGCGTCCAAACTCGTGAAAGTATTCACGTTCGGCGGCAAGGAATAACAAACATTCGTGGCCGAGGAGGAAGTGCGGCGGCACGGGATTAGGGTGTGCGCTTATCATAAGAAGCCCGTTCACTGTTATTTAACCCAAATGTTATCCAACTGTATCACAATGGATCGCCACGACAGTTCCTGATTAAAAACCCGTTGTTTCTGCGAGATGAATTGAAACAATATGTCGTAGGTCCGACTTTCTATCAGCTCTTGTTCACGAACCGCAGTCGAGCCACAAAACGCATACAAACGGAAACAAACGGCCAACGACACGCTCTTGTTTTTTACACTTTCTAACAGCGCATTTTACAACATTTCACGTTAACAATGCCAGTGAGAGTTATCGAAAAGCCCGCGGCCGGGCTACCGGCCGATTCGCCGCTTAAACAACGCGCAGGAACTACGAGAATATTAACAATAAAACAAGGCAGCGCCGTTTAGTTTTTAATACGGCAACTTTATGGCCCTACTAAAACCAAGCCACCGTCGGTCTCAGGCCGGCCATAAAAGCTGCGTATTTCTCGTACTAAAGCGCCATATTTATAGCACGTTTGGTGAAATTCGAAAATATAATGCGGCCGTAAAGCCGAATCCAACGACCAAATATTTTGAAACAAGTTTGGAGCCTTCGGATTTGCGCCCTGGGTGCAGGCCCGAAGCGTGCACTTCACATCCCAACGCCATTGTCGCTGCAATGCGCTAAAATACATCGATGCCATTCACACCGTACCCTGCGTGGAGAAACAAAAATAGATGATTGGAGTATAATTTACAACTTTCTCCGCAATACCAAAATGAGTGCAATTAATTCAGAAGCCTTATATAAAGAAAATATACGTGTATTAAACCACTGTCTGAAAACGATTAAAAGTCACCTTAAGATTACTTAAAGCAGTCGATCTAGACGACGCTATACAATAATAACAATTTAGATCTGATTAGATGACTAGACCTACGACAGAAAGGTTTGAAATCAATCCTATGTCTTACACACAAGAAAATAATGTACGCGGAGGAGGGTGAGTGTAAAAAACAAATAATGAAAAAGTAACTAAACAACATGATAAAAATAATCTAGCAGCAAACTGTAGCAAATCCATTGCCAATGTACCACATATTTGGTGTGCATCCCTACTATACAAAGAAGTTAGATACGAGACCCAATTTAGTAATTCAAATACACTTGTTCTAAACTAACCTTGAGATTCCAAAAACCAAGAGATTTGTTGAAGCATCAATGAGGTTTGAATGATACATTCTTAGTCATCTAATAATTATACTTTCTATATGGATCTTAAAAATGTTTGGAATCAAAGCTGACTAAAAAATTCATTATCAAAACCAAGTACATGACCATCCCTACCATACAAAGTGAGATATGAGATCCAATTTAGTAATTCACATAGACTCGAACATCGAATCAATAGTAAACTCCTACCCCGTACAAAAGTGTTCAGAAAAAAGTAAAAAACCGATACAATCTAAGCAAGACAAGAAACAACACAATAAACCAAAATAAAATTCCAACAATATTTTTGTTATGATATTTAACTCGATTGAAGTGTTGGCACTTCAACATTATAATAAAATACCATCTCACCAAATGATTCAGCAATTTAACCAATTGCGTATTGTAATCCCCTATAAACTCTAAAAAGGCATACGAAAATTTTTTCGTACTATTGAGCTAGCACAAAAGAAAGTATTGTTGTACTCTGCGACAGCAGAAGTTTCGGAATTGGAATAGAGAATTTAGATGTGATACTAAAAATGCCATATAAATCAACACATTTTTGCCTCAACAGAAGACATTTTTAGAACATGTACTACCATTCTAATCCGAAACTGTATCTGGTAAAGGTATGATGGGGAGAGGAAATATTATCATACTATAATTCTCCTTAGAAAAATTTAGCCCGTCTTAACCACGTTCGCAGAAGAGAGCATTAAAGAAAAACGAAACCAAGTAAGCGTGGAACCGATAGAGTCAGTAGAAGAAAAATGGAAGCAAATAGAAAATATTGTCGCTACGGCGGAAGAGAACATAGGATACATACAAAAGAAACCAAGAACAACATGGTGGGACACAGAATGTGAAAAGGCAATAGATAAAAGAAATGAAGCAAAAAAGAAACTGCTACAGAGGCCCACCAGGCGGAAAACCGAAGAATACGGAAAGCTAAGAGGAGAAGTAAAGAAACTGATGAGAAGAAAGAAAAGAGATTTCCTCGATAAACAAATAGATGAAATAGAACAGGCAAGGGAAGCAAAAGAGGTTAAAAGAATGTACAATATCATCAGAAACACCAAACAAGATTTCCACCCCAGACCCTCAATGTGCAAAAACAAAGAAGGAAAATATATAACACAAGAAAATGAAGTAATAGAACAATGGAGACAACACTTCGCAGAGCTCTTAACACAAGAGGAACGAAACGATAGAATACCAAAGATAACAAGAGACACCGTACAACCGGAAATTAAAGAGCCCACAATAGAAGAAGTAGCGGCCGCCATACAAAGAATGAAAAATGACAAAGCACCGGGAATCGATGGCATACCAATCGAGTTAATAAAGTACGGGGGAGACGCACTAATCAAAGAAATTCAAGAGCTAATCAACCTCATATGGAATAAAGAAGAAATGCCAGAAAATGGAACACAGGCAATTATCTGTCCGACATACAAGAAGGAGATAAACACAAGTGTAATAACTACCGAGGTATATCCTTACTGTGTGTTACATACAAAATTTTCACAAATATATTATAACAAAAATAATGCTATATGGAAATGACATAATTGAGAATACCAAGCCGGCTTCCGACAGGGCAGATCTACAGTGGACCAAATTTTCACAACAAGACAAATACTGGAAAAGCATGGAGTATAACATACCAATATTTCAACTATTCATTGACTTTGAGGAGGCATATGATAGCATAGATCGAAACAGCTTGTACAACATCATGGAAGAATTAGGCATCCCGAATAAATTAATTAGCTTAACAAGAATGACAATGGAAAACTCTAGAGCTGCGGTAAGGATACAGAATAGAATCTCCCCGATGTTTACAACATCTAAAGGGGTAAGACAAGGAGATGGACTTGCACCAATACTGTTTAACCTAGTACTGGAAAAAGTAATTAGAGAAGCTACAGGCAACACTGGCAGCACCATCATTAACAAGTCACACCAAGTGATCGGATATGCGGACGATATCAACCTGGTAGCAAGATCGGAAAGAGAAGTCAAGGACATATACAGAAATATAGAAACACAACCACAAAAGGTGGGACTGAAGATCAACGAACAGAAGACAAAAATGCTAGCAGTAAAACCCCCAAGAAGATTAGGTTAAAACTATACAATAGAGGACAAAAATTTTGAAGTGGTACAGCAGTTCAAATACCTGGGAACCCAAATAAATAGTGAAAACAAGATAACACAAGAAATTCAACTACGCGTAACAGCAGGGAATAGAACATATTTCTCATTAACATCAATCTTTAAAGCATCATACATAACAAGAGCAACAAAATTAAAGATTTATAAAAGTATGATCAGACCGGTAGTCACATATGGATGTCAGTCATGGACAATGACCAAAGAAGCAGAAGAAACACTATTGCGTTTTGAAAGGCGAATATTAAGAAGAATTTTCGGCCCAGTACAAGAAGATGGCATATGGAGAATAAGGTACAATTTTGAACTGAGACAACTACATAAGGAGGCAAATATAGTAGAATTTGCAAAACTACTAAGACTGAAATGGGCAGGACATGTAGAACGAATGGAAGCACAAAGAATACCAAAGAGAATATTCCAAGGGCGAATTGAAGGCAGAAGAGGTGGGGGCCGTCCAAGACAAAGATGGTCCGATAACATAGAAGAGGATGCACAGCAAATACTTGACATCCAAAACTGGAGGATTAGTGCACAAAACAGGGAAGATTGGAGGCAAAAAATACGGGAGGCCCAGGTCCAGATGGGACTGTAGCGCCATGAAGAGAGAGAACCACTTTCGCAAAATTCACATTTCATTCTAGACATTTGTTGAAACCAATGCAATAGTAACGGGAATAAGCTTTCAGTATCAAAATAAAGGCCAAAGCTGTCTCAACTGATACACCGAATACTGTAAATAGAAACCGATCAAGACTACAGAAAACAATAGGATTAGAAGACGTAATCTTAAAAGTGGGGAGAATTCAAGCCTTTGAAATATAAAAATTTTCTGGCTTACAAAAGGAAGATGCAACTCAAAAATAATAAGATACTAAAAATACAAAACATAAAATTTGATAGTAAAAGTGAAGATAAAAAATTAACAATATCAAAAAATACCGTAATCATAAAGATTTTCAAATTGTGGCATTTTTCTCTTCTTTCATTGGAAGTTCCAAGTCCACACATTTTCCAGTTTATTATTTATCTACTTCCCTTTTCAGAATTTTAGCGTGATCTCCATTTTTGTTAACAATATCGTTTTGCTACTTTTGGTTTTTATTTTATCAATTTTGCCAAAATGTAACCTCATGGGGTTGAACATATAAACCATCCATAAAGATTAAATTGTTTATTTACCATCAAAACTACCATTAACTCGCATATTACTAACAGTAGGTTTTCCAAAGGTGTCGATGTAATACTTTTTCCTTTTTTCTTTCTTTGGAACACTTCCAGTCGGTAAAGATCAATGCCAATCAAATTTTATCGTCATGATTTTGTAACTGCAAACCTATTTTAATACTTTTTTTCTTCAAGAAGTCTCTTCATCAAAGTTTCTACTTATAGTTGTTGTTACCATTTCCCGCAAGTTTATTTTAGAATATTAAACTTGATATATCTTCTCTTTAAAAACTACATCTCTGCCAGTTTGGGTCAAGTAATTCAAAATCCAATATTGTTGTTCCACGTTCAATACAACTCCGTTAATTATTCGGGCAATGTTTTTATTTTTTATCTGATTTCAGAATAACCTTGTGCCCATAGAAGCCATTTGTCACACTCAATTATCCATTGTTAGATGATTGAGGAAAACACTTTATTACTTCCGCAAAGACAATCTAATTGTAGTACGATCGAGGTAATGATAGTTTTAGTTCGATAGATATAAATCACATTCGAAGCCCTAAGACAAGATAATCCACATTACACTGGTATTGGAAAGTTAGTTTAGAATAACAACTTGAGTGAGCTGCTTGGTGTTATAATAAAAAATACCAACATTCAGTTTTAATCAACGTACATACATTTGACTTTTCTATCAATTAGCTAACTATTAGTTTAATTGGCTGTTTAACAACCGAACAAACCGAGGCGTTAAAGCGAGTCCTCGCACCTCGTAAGATGTTTGAAAACAAATTACGAGAAATTCGCGCAGGAGAGCAGCAGCTAAAACACCACAAGCAAACAACGCTTGTTTAACTAACTAACGAACCTAGCGGCGCACTCAATAAGGACCTCCAGCAAAATTATTATTTGTTTTCAGTTGTATTAATTCTCCAAGGGTAATGAAATAATACAATCGAATTCTTCTTGCTAGCTACGCTTCAAATTAATTCCTATCGAAAGCAATAAAACCTGGTGGGTTACTTAATAAGGTGAGTAACTATAAACACATATTAAGCCGGAGGTCCCCAAACGTCGCTCTCGTGGCGCCTTTGATGTTTCGGCCATTTTTCACGCTGCTTCCGGAATAAAAATAGTACCGGCTTTTCAGCAGTTAAGTCTCAGCAATTTGAGGCATTTGTAAAATATTCAGGTGCCTTTAAGCACATCCGCCCGGCTATTTTGGTAGCCACTGGGTTAATCTAAGAATAAATTGTATAACATCCTATTTAAAATATTAAATTCATTACGCTCTGGTTGTAGTCAACAAAATGTTGATGCGATTTGGCCATAAACCACAATTGCAAATAAAACAACAAAAATAAGTGTTTACATTTACATCTACACACAAATGAGATCTAAAAATAGGTGTACTAAAAAGCAAGCATGACGTGGATGCTTGCTTGGAGGAACTCGAGTAACAATCGGTATCTTTTGAAACAATTTGAGGCAAGAAACAATGTACGAGCGGTTAAATACATTACTACCTTTTATAGGGATATAATGATTTCGTGCAACTTAAAATTATAGAAAGAAAGAAATATTAAAACAGGTAATCGATGATTATAAAAGGGAAATTATTTTAATCAAAGAGCTACATTACAATACAGAAAAATCTGAAGAATATAAGAAAAGATCTAGAGCCTTGATCCTTTAAGGAAATGTAGTCGTTAGTTCATCAGACACAGAAAAAAAGATAAGACGGTCAACACATAAAGTGATTCTTCAGTAATGATAAAAAATGTCAAAATAGTAAACTAACCAAAGTGGGTTTTAGAATTATGATGAGAAACTCTTCGAAGAAGAAAAGAGAATTGGAGTGATTAATAACGGAATAATATACAATTTCCATTAAAATGATTAAGGAAATAGATATAATCACAACCGAAAACGGAAAGAAATAGAAACAACAGTTGATTGAAGTAGCACCTGCTATAGCTCATCTACAAATATATAAATACACCTACAAAACATAAAAATACATAGACAGATTCAGGTGATGATAATACAATCAATAAGCAATTTAAACAAGGAAGTAATGATATCAAATTGTCACCCCTTTTCTCAAAAAATTTAAACATTTTTTTAAGTAAATGATAAATATGGGAACAGAAATGGCAGGTAAAACCGACTGGTATGAAAATATCAAGTCTAAGAAAAACAGCACAAGGTAAGTTAACAACAGAGAAGACTGTAGTTGGCAACAATAAAATGGAGGAAACTAAGAAGATATAACACAAGATCGATTTAGTTATTGACAAGAAAAAACTTACATCAACGCTAAAAACGTAAGAAGAGCAAAGAACATAAACATAGAAGGTAAAATACAGATAAAAGAAGTAACACTAATGAAGAAGTAGGCTACACATACTTTTAAGACAATACATTAGTAAAGAAGTTGAAGTTAAAATAATATATAATACAATCTTAAATGAAAAAAAATTAGAGTATTCTCAAATATGGTTTATTAAGAAATTTTTTAAAGATAATCGTACAAAAAGATGACCAAAAACAAACCAAACAATATAAAAATAGAAAATAAATTAAACAAAACAAAAGGAAAATTCTGAGGAGTAACAAAGTTAAAGTTCTTCACCAATGTGAGTTAATTAAAGCATCCAAGTGCTGTTCGAATTTTATTTGGTGCAGAAAACAGATGTTACAATATAGTACATAATAAAATTCGTTCGGGGACGTTCACTTTATGGGAAAATTTATAAATAGTGCAACAGATGCGCGTAAAGCCTTTTGGTTGCTGTAACACCCCACTGTTTTACTTAGTTTTGGATGCCCTTTCATAAACACCACACAAATGAAACAAAAACAGAGAAATACTCACTGAAGTTTATTTTCTGTGGATTTTCTTTTTCTGCTCAATTTTCTAAAATAAAAGGAATTAATATATAGTTTTGTACTGCTGCTCAGTACTATCTTTTTGTCCAGTGGCGATTTTTTTTTGCTAATTTCTGTGACTATTTTTATTTTCCCCTAAACGCAATTTTGATTAAGTTTTGCCTTCAAACTTCAAAAACACAATTTATCGTTTACTTTGAGTTCACTGGAATCTTCAAAAGCACTGAAGAAAATAAGACACCAGGTTCAATCTTGGGATTAGTTGCTAAAAATAAGTACCAGCGTTTACTTCAAAGAAGGGGTAATAAACGTGATCGTCTAAGGTGCGGTGTTTGCTCAGGAATGAAGGGCTAACCTCTCAGTTCCTAAGCCATGCCCTCACGTGGGGCATTATAGAGCCCTACCGTTATTCTATAAATGATCCATTTTCTGCCCAGTTAATCTGAGTTCTTTTTGAAATAGTCGGTGTTTTGGATTTACATAAAAATTATAGTGGTTTCCTTAACCCTTAATCCAATAAGATTCAATAGTTTTTCTTATACGAGATCGTTATCAATCATATAAAAGACTCAAACATAATTTATTATTTGTTTTGAACTTTTTGGAATCTTTGGAAGTATTGGACTTTTCTTATTAAGACATTCAGTTTCGACTTCAAATAAAAAAACATGCAATATACCCATTGGAAAGTACTGAAGAGAAGTAAGAGCAATTATTTCATAAATGGTTCATCTTCTTTCTGGTCGAACCGAATTCTTCTTATTAAGGTATTTGGATTTGACTTCAAATTGTAGTACAGTAGCTTTTATACGGTTTCTCTTGCACGAGAGAAAGCAGAAATTATCAATCATATAAATAACTCCTACCACCACAGTAATTTTTTATTTATTTCAATCTAGTTGGAGGAAAATAAAACCAAGTATTTCTTAGTTCTTCTGTTTGGTCAAACCAAGTGTTTGTTATTAAGTTATCCAGTTTTGACTTCAAATTTTATTATATTTGCTGATTTAACCCCATCTAGCATGGAAGAAAGTAAAAAAATCAAGTAAAGACCCTTAAACAACATTTCTTTGAAATTGATTGCAAACTTGTTTAACTGTTTTTTAAATAGTCCAGTTTGTGTTTGCATTTATTTTTTACGCCCCACAATTCACAGACTTATGCACGTTTTTAGTTTAGGATAAATCAAAAGCTGGTTGCATCCGCTTTATCATTCGATCATTCCAAGTACACACAAAGCGTCCTGGTATTTTACCAAAGCCGACATTTACGACCTTTCCTAAATAGACGATCATCGCCCGTTTAAATGTCAGGACAATAAAAGTCCGGCGAAGATTTGCCTAAGGACTTGACCCGGGCCCGGGGCATGCCAAACCCAAATTTCAACAGCACGTCCGCAACAAAAGCGAGAAGGATTTACAACCAAAGAGGAAGAATATTTTGTGCGCCAGCGGCAGCGCCAGGTAGCCGCATAAGCCGTTAAGTGTTTGCAGCGATGCTGGAAGGGTTAAAGATACACGGAGTGGAAGTGCCACTCAATGAACCCAAGCATCTCTTGACGCCCGGAGTAGTGGCTACCGGCGTTACCGCCTCGAGATTGATTCGAGATCAAAACACGCACCGCACTTGCGGCGGGCTTCGCCGGCCCGTCCGGCAATTTAGAACAGTTGGTCAATTCTGACAGTCATAAATTACCGTGTCATACAAGGAATGGCGCGAAGCGGCAACATTCGAGATCTTCTATGCACGGAACGACCACTTTGTTCTAGCGGTCTCTCGCTAGGGGGTCATAATGTGTTTGTAACCTTTTTCATGAGTGGGCCACTTTCCTCGCCGGATGTGCTGTAGATGGCACGCCAACTGTTTCTGCTGCGGAAACAGAAAAGGTTGGGTTAGGTCTAGATATCAACATCTCAAGCTGCACCCAAATTTACTCCGACTCTCTTCATTTTATACAAATTACAGAATTAATGACAAATGATAGTTGGGCAAAGTTAAATGTCAAACGAGAAAAAGTAACCTTCTACGGACACTTTCAAAACGGCTACATTAATATTTTATGCGAGCTGCAGCTTTTTAAATTGCATGTTCTCCAACGTCGTTAAATCCCAAAAGACCTGCTATTTCAAGGCTTTTAACCAAATTCTGTAGCAGATAGTAATCGAGGTGATAAAGCTAATGGGCTTCGTATTAATTAACTAACACAGCTGTCAATTGTCACGAAGTTTCACCTTGGCAACCACGGAAAATGTTCGGCAAAAAGTGAAATGCTTGCTTGGGGATTAAAACAGCGACAGCTTTAATGATAGATAGGCGTAAACATAAATATTGACCGTGCAACATTCGCCAGACTACAAAAGACTTCTGTTTTGGAGTTATAAGCTGCTGATCACAGACGGTGCAACGCCACCTCGGCTTAGCTTTTTTTAAATTGCAACAGCAGCAACGCTCCCCGAGCTCAGCTGGAACTCCAACGCCGGGCTATTTTTAAGAGTTGGTCCTAATTCCTCCAACGAAATGGAGCGTTCGAGTGGTCAGGTCTATAGCAGCTATGCACCGAGACCAGGACGCGTCGACACAAAACAACTCGTGGCTAATTTGAATTCTCACTTTTGGAGTGCAAATTGCTGTTTTAAGAGGCACCGTGGGCGTCTCGAAAAATAAGCGACAGTGCAGTAGACATGTGCGCCACAAAGACCTGAAATTCAAAGTCCGCTGCAGTCGATGAAGGGAAGCAGATGTGCAGACGCCGAGAACCGCTAAAAATACCCAGATAAACAAACACATTTCCATAAATTTCACGAAGAAGACGCACCTAAGACACGCCGAAGGTCGGGCCGACTGATCGAAAACAATGCGAGCGGAATTTCACTTTTCTTGGGAATAGAAAGTCGCGGAGCAAACCAAACACGGCAATAACAATTATTAGGCAACGAAACAACACCAGGATGTGGAATGCCCAAGTTCGCCTGTACCTTTGCCTCTTTGCTCGCGTTATTACAGTACGTGCACGCCGCGACCGCAGTTTTTTACTGTTTTTTAAATATTAAATTTATTTCCAAATGCACCGCTACCGCCGTTACCGTTGGAAGCGTTTTCTGTTCTGATTGCCGGCAATTTATTGCTGCTAGTTGAAAACTCTCACCTTGGATGGCTGCAGCAAATCGCACCTTTTCAGTCGAAACGCGCCCGCACCGCTTTCGAACACGGGTAGCTACGACGGCACTGACTACTGAAATAACGGAGAGGACTAAGCCCCCTTTGTGCTGCCCGATAAACAAAACGTCAGTCGCCGGTTGGCTTCGCTGACTGCTCCTTATTGGAAGCTTCGCATTATTTACCCCCACTCCCCCCTGAAATCTGCATGGGGTTGCAACCAACCGAGCTTTTGAAATTTCTCCATCATAGCGACCAACAGCAACTCCCCACTCTTTACAGAACACAAGTCAACTTCCTCTTAGGTCCATTCATCAGCTTACTGAAATTTGCTAAAGCTGAAATAAATTTGGCCATTTTCCCTACAATCGTCTAGGTGAATTTTCACTCTATCGCGTAAAAATGTCCAGCGCACTTCCTTAGTACTTTACATTTTTGTAGAGTTGGATCAGCAAAATGTTACGTGGGGAAGAGCCTGCAACTACTAGGTGGTGAGCGCAGAGAACGAATTTTTTGCACAGTAGTACGATAAGAAAAAGCATCAAGCAAAGAACAACCAATAAAAGCAAATACGTACTTCCCATAGATCAAAAAGGCAACTTTTACTCGAATCGTCACCAGCACTGCCATCACATTGTTTTACATAACTCAGCCGCAGCTTCGCAGGTGTACTATGACCTTAAGCTTCTAATGGAAAAGGCCATCGCTTATTCATTAATGCGAATTTTGGCAGCGCCCAGCGCATTCTTCGGATTCGAGACTTTCAATGTCTAGGAATAAAAATGTCAGCGGCTCGAAATGGTGCAGCCACTCGCATAAATTACGCGAAAGTGTAACTCTGATCTTTGCAAATTTAGAGGCGCCCAGCGCAACTCAAATCTGCCCAGAAGGCCGCCTTGTGCAAACGGACATCGTTAATTAGCAGCCGTGTACCGAACATTCGAATGTTGATAAAAAGTAATGGTCAGAAATCCTGCAAAATGCCGTTAAAAGTAGAAGCTGATTTTGAAAGTTATAAAGTGAAATCCTCGTAAAATTTAACGACTCGCTAAACGGTCTTCATAATCAATGAGCTAACACGTATCTGATCGGTCATGTTTTACTTATGAACCTCCGTCAAGAGAAACTACACGACGCAGGACATATCGATCAAAACGTTTTCTATTCTTTTCTAAACCGCATGAATATTGATGCCTCGCTGCTGAAAAGTGCCTTGGATCATTAATGCAATCAATTACCTGTGACAGCCTGATTTTGCGCTCTTATTCTGGAATGAGGCGTAGGACGACTTTAGTGCCTGCCGGTGGCACTGGCGAAATTGCCTTTGGCTTTTTGCAGGTTATTAAAATCTTGCGGTAAAACAAAAATACGTAATCCTGCTCGACAAGCAAAACATGCCGTATTGATATTCCAAAAATCCACGCATAGCTTTCGGCTACCGAACTCTAGGAGAACTTTCTGTGCTGAAATTGTTCACGCTTTTTACTCGCATTAATGGTTTGGAAGTTTTTCTGGAGGTAAAATTAACTGGCTGTGTTTCTACACAAATTCGTGTGGCATTTTTTAATGAGGCGTATAGAGAGCTAAAAATACCCGCCTGAAAAAAACAAACACGCTCTAACTTGTAAATAAGGGATAAGACTTACATTAAATTAAAGGAATTTCTCGGTTCCAGCAACAGAGAGATACTTTTATTATTATTATTTGGCAGAAGATTGAAATAAATAAATACTAACGGTTTTTTCTACATGATTAATCAGTGCTTATCACACACTATAGGTTTCTACCACAAGACTAAATGTAGACCTTTGAGCATTTACAATTAAATAGAGTTGATTAACCACAAAAATATCTTATAAGAAGACAACGCCATATATTTCATAAATTTGTAGATTATAATAAACATTCTTTAGATGATCGTCGAAATAGCTGCGCTTGATTCGAATAAGGAATAATAGTGCCACATCACCTTGTATCAGAGACGATGCATGACGAGTGGGTAGTGAGGGCGGATATATAGAAGCCTTGACCTTTCTGTTCTAAGTGACAATACAGACACCCACAGGTGTTTTTCCACAAAACTTAAAATTTCATTTTTACCAAATAAACCACCATTATCATTTGATTTTTCATTACATAACAACGTTTGAACTTTTTTTCAATAAATTGCTTATTATTCCAGTACACAGGATACAAAAACCATAAACTCCATTTGTTCAGTTTCTGAAAACTAGCAATATATTAAAAATTTGTGGCACATCCTTGGAGTTTATTGTAAATTACTGGCGTATAAAGAGAAAATATCAATTATTATAAATAACTGTTTAAGCAGATAGAAGAAGAGTAGATAGGCGTAAATAATAGTTTTAAATAAAAGGTTAAAAGTGTTCTGGCGAAACCATTAGCAACGAGTTATAAATAGCATCTTTAAAAAGGAAAGCTACTAAATATGATAGTATTACAGGAGAAATGATGAAGAACAAAAAAAGAAGTTAACAAAAACATATAACATGACATGGGAGGAAGGGAGTGTTCCAAACAAACTCCCAGCTGGAACATCCCTAGGCGGGCTTCAGGAAAGGTAGAAGCATACAAAATTAAGCAAATGTTAGGAAGAATAAATAACAAATGATAAAATATACCTAGATTTTCTTAATCTGGAAAAGGTATTTGACTGAATATCAAGAACAAGTATAGAAGAAAGTGTGATTAATGGGAAAATTGGCATGAAACTAATAAGAGCAATAATGAGCGTGTAAAAAGAGCAGAAACATGGATAAATGAAATAACAAGCGAGGTGTTTTGGGCCCAACCTTGTTTAACTCGATACTGGACAATGTAATAAAACAAGCGAGGAAAAGATCGTACACATTAAATATGGAGTACAGAAATTTAGAACCAGTCCGAATAAGTGAATGCACATTTGCTAGCAACTTCGTTATCGAAAAATTTACAAATATGGAAAAGAAGACACTAAAAATAAATTATTACTGAGAAATCAGATAAATATTAAGATAGAGCTAAATGGAAAGGTAATATAGGGTTTGTTTATAAGGAGCGTCGAGGTTTAATCAGGTGGCATTCTTTTTAGTTTTGAAGTTGGCGTTTTTGTTATCTACTACCACTCCGTTGCATTTAACATTGGGTGTTTTTCCAGTACATCAGTTTGTTTTAGTTCATTTTCGTTTGAAGTTGTTAGCAATGGACGTTGCCGTGACATGATATCAAACCGGTTATGGCCACCTTTGAAGATATTGAGATCGACGATCTCTGATTTCAGCAGGATGGAGCGACCTGCCACACTTCGCGCGAGACAATTGCCCTACCCCACGAAAAATTCCTGCAACGAGTGTTTCTTTGCACAGTTACCAGGAATGGCTGGCAAGGTCCTGCGATCTTACACCTTGTGGTTTCTTCTTATCACAGGTGTACGCTAACAAACTAAGCACAATTCTGGAACTGAAGGCGTATATCATATGCCTGATTGGAAGCATCAGGCCAGACATCTGCGAGAGAGTTATCAGTAATTTTGGGGAACGTATAAATGCATGCACTCAGTGCGGGTGGACATGTGCCTGGCATTACGTTTCATACGTAAATGGTAGATTTTACTGATTACAAGTATGTTACATATAACCTTTCGTGAAAGTTTGACTTATTTATTGAATTTTCAAATTCGGTGCCTTTTACGAAACACCCTTTAGAACAAGTTGCAACTTAAATACTTGGGAGTTCCCCTCGACAATAAGGGAAATCATGAAATAGAAATCAATGGCAATAGAAAGTGAAGCGAAGATGTATCACAGCCTTAGTAATAGTTTCTTGGGAAAAAATAAGTTTCTGTAAAAGCATAAATGAGTATATTTCAGCAAAAACTGGGTGCTAACGGATATATTAAAGACCAAGGTTCAAAGTATGGAAGTGAAATATTTTAGGCGAGTGTTAGGAGTCACCAAAGGAGATCAATTACAGGTGCAACATGGAATCGAAATAGAGTATGTAGTAGAAGACAGGGGACTCACTATGTAAAGCATCAACTATGGAGGAAAAGGATTGCAAAAAGTTTATTTATAAGAAATAACATATATGTATAGAGCCGCGGTGGCTTAGTGGATAGATCGCTAGACTACGAAACGAAGAGTTGCGGGTTCGAATCCCGCTCTCGCCAATTAGATCGCTGGCATTTTTACGGCCCAGCTCGACTCAGGCTGCAATAAATGAGTACCTGGAGGTCAAACTCTGGGGTAATAATAGGCGGTCGGTACGTAGCGCTAGCCACGTTACTACCCTTGTGTACCGTAGGCTCTAGATTGTAGCAGATCTATCCTGTTACGACCCCAAAGGGCCTTCAAGGCCTGTTACGGGGAACTATTATTATTATTACATATATGTATAATCATAAACATTAATGAAATGTAACGTCTTACAACTAAGAGCAAACAAGACTACTGATTATGTATGTACAATAATAAAAGGCAAAGGCATTCTGGGGTGTGTGGTTACGTTGTAGAAGTAGCATCTTTAACCGTGGTCGGTTACACAGTTTTTGGCAGAAGATGCCATACTTCGCAAGGTACTCACTCAGCTCTCGTCTATGGCTCCAAAGGCCACACCCCGAAAAACTGATTTGATCTGCTGGCTAAACTAGATGAGAACAGCTAGGTATGGTAAAGTGTAGTATCTGATCCAGAGTGGGCGGTTACGAACAGTGTTTGCTCTCCAAGTCAGAGAGGCCGACTTCAAACCGGGGAAGTTAACGAAATACCACTCTGGTGTATAATTCCCCTTAGATAGGCAAGGGGTGCAAAGAATCTCTCGGTTCAAAGTAGTAAACTTCGAAATCAGAATAAGTGTCTTTGTTAAACCAGAATTTACAAAATATATCAAGAACTTCACATCAATCTCCGACAAAATCGTATCCCTTTGACATAACATACTCCAACATCGAAAGAAAATACGATGAAAAAGTAAAAAATGCTACAACACAATTAAGAAAGACCTTAGGTCAATAAATAACGGAAGTATAACCTTGGTAATTGGAGACTACATATAATGCAAAGGTCGGGGAGGGTCAACGAGCGGCTTGGATGAAAGTAATGAAAGAGGATGGTTATACCCAATATATGGTTGAAGCTGCTAAAACACCGCATATACACGTAGAAAGCACCTTAGAATAATACAAACAACCTAGAACTCCTTCAAAAATCAAATTGATTGTATATTAATAAAAAACGCTAAAATAATAGCATCAAGAGAGTAACACCATATTTAGGGGTGGATATTGACTCAGATCACAATCCATTAAGAACCAACATGGAACTAAAACTAAAGGTCGTAAAAAGAAAGACTTTTACTAGGGACATCAGTGCTTCCAGATTATGCAATGCAGACGCCAGAAAGAAAATAATAATAGACCTAAATGATACCTTAAATCGGATATCGAGGACCCAAACTACTGCTGACTGTCAATGGAATAACATAAAGCAAAGTATTCAATACTTGAAACCAACTGAATGTTCTAAAAATTGATGCTTGATAGACGAAATACTTTACCATATGGAAGAACAAAGATTGCCCAAACAAAACAAAACAGAATATAAAAAGCTTCAAAATACAATACGAAAGAAAATAAAAGCTACAAAGCTAAACAAATAGAAGACATGCGATAAATGGAAAACTAACCTAAAAAACGATATATTAAATATACATAAGAAAATAAAGAAATATCTAGATTTTAACCGTGATTGTAGTAATCTTGAAGACCCGAAGTACTATATCCCATCTCACTAGCAAAAATTAGAGAAGCTATTGACTAATGGGGTTCATATGAAAATAGTAAAACCTAATAAATCTATTCAATAAGATACATAAATGGAGGAATACTGGAAGTGATTGAAGTCAACTTTGGAAAAACAGCAGCCTAGAAAATGCAGCGATTATCGGCTAATTGGCCTATTGAGCCATATATTAAAATCTTTCCTCCATTATACATGCTCGTATACGGCCAAAATGTGAGTTTGATTTAGACGATTAACATTTTGGTTTCCGGGAGATTTTCAGAACACGCGAAGTATTGTTTGGTTCCAATGTTTTACTGCACAAATGTTGTAATCAACGAAGAAATTAACTCGCATACTTTGTTGATAGGGTAAAAAAAGATTCGACAGAGTACAGCATACCAGATTAGTTGAATTTCTACTTCAAGAGTTCGACATGAACAGAAAGAACATAAGAATCATATAAAAAACCATCCAGAAGTCCAAAGAGGAGTGCAAAATGAACGTATTCTTCCTTTACTGTTATTGAATCTCTATTCGGACAAAATTAATACCATCAAATGCGCAGATAGTACAATTAACTGAAACCATAGATCTTCAAACACTTGCAAACTGCATCTCTGTGGACAACAATTAGACTTAAATATAAATATTACAAAAACAAAATTTATGGTATTCAGTCATCAAAGTTATTACTACCTTAATGGCAAGCAAACTGGATGCGTAGAAAGACTTCAAATATCTGGGAAGTTGAACAACGTAAAATTAAGATTCAAATAAAGAAATTGAAAGGCGAATTGAGATTGTTCACATTTAGCAAAATGTGAATATTTTTCTGTAACAACAGTATAAATTTTAAGCTCAGCGAAAAAATAGTCAAATGTTATGTACAGTCTACACTGCTACAACATATTCTGAAAGGTAAAATTGAGAGCCGGCGTGGAACCGCGAGGAAGCAAACATCCTTGCTAAGGAACATCGGGGTATAGCAGAAGACAAAGCACGCTACGCCAAAGTGATGGCCAACATCAGAAACTTGACGCGGTACGCGAAAGAAAGGTGTTCTGACGAAACGATTGACAGTGGGACATAAACAGTAGGTTTAAGATACCAGAAACTGCGCATAGTCTCTTCAAAAGGAAATCCACGAATTCAAATGAGATTTTGCATATTTCATGTGGTTAAAATTCTGGGAGTTGGGCCTATTAAATAAGTAACAGTAGAACCCAACCACAAAATAAAAATGAAAGTCAATCCAAAGTCATCTGACAGCAAATTATGTATTTTACAACTGAAAGAATTTAAAATAAAAACAGGAGAAGCGATAGTGGTAGATATAAGAATTAATTTATAAGAAGAAACGAATCAGAACAACGCAAAATATGCTAGAGAATTTAAAATTCCAAAAAGTCTCGAGTGTCCTGCAGACCAGGCTCTATAATGAAATGCTACAGTGAGCTGAAAGCAAGGCGTAAATCTGGGGTTTTTCAGGTGGATTACTCAGGTTATGTAAGCCGCACGGACAATTCAGGGGAACGTCTCTTGATATGATGTGAATTAAACGTGAGATCGCTACTAAAATTGACAAAAAATATAAAAATCCCGAAGAAGAGCACCCACAGGTATGATGCTGAAGATTATTAAGATTTACAAAAGTCAAAAAAGTTAAAGATTACCTTTGAAGCTATAAAATAACAAGGAAGCGTTAGGTCTTCTATCGCGCCGACTTAATAAAAGTTGACTGTTTTCTTCTTTGCTGAAATAAAGCACTTTTCATTACTGATATTTATGCAATTTATGAGCTAAATTTGACATCTCATTAAAACATTCATCAATTTGTGTTTATCTGTGTAAATGCACCAGTTTGTGTACGCATTCAGACATTCACATAACTTTTTTGCATAAGTAGGAACGCAACATCTCAACCAATTTTTTTCAGCGCTACATAAATCAAGAACACTCAAATTATGTTATGGTTTTATGTTCCGAAATATTTTCGGGAATGGATGTTGTAGGTACTTTTAACCTACCAGTAAAAGAATTTTTTTCAGTATCAGATAAACCAAGGAGGCGTAAACAATACTGTAACTTATATTCTGAAAGTTTTTAGGACAAGTATGCTGATCATTCTAATCTACTATAAGTCATAAGTGCATTTTTAGAAGGATCTTCGCATTCCAAAACAAAACCAGCCGAAAAGGCAGGCAGAAGGACGTCTTATATATATCTGTATAAATGCCCCGTTTTGCTGCAGTTTGTGTATGTATTCAAACATTCACACATTTTTGTATAAGAGGGACGCAACACCTCCAACTTTTTTTAGCGCCACATAAATCAAAAACACGCAAATGATGTTATGGTTTTATGTTCTGAAACCTTTTTTTGGATGGGTGGTTTGGTTACTTTTAACCTACTAACAAAAGAATTTTTTCAGCATCACATAAACCAAGGAGGCGCAAACAATACTGTAACTTGTATTCTGAAAGTTTTTAGGACACTCTAATCTACCATAAGTGACAATGGATTTTCAGAAGCATCTTCGCATTCCAAAACAAATTCATCCGAGAAGGCAGGCAGGCGAATGTCTTTCAGCGAGTTCAAATCGGAATTTCCTGAATATCATCGACCGGCGGCAACGCAGTCACGCAGGAATGGCCGGGGCGAAACGGGTCAACTACACCCCCGTGCAGGCTCTTTGTATAATCTCAATTGTACACGAACAATAAAGTGGTTTCATATTGACATATGCGTTTTTTCGGGGAGTAACGTGGCATTGTTCCAGGCCGATAACAGCGACAATTAAATCGCGTCTGCAGAAATCCGATGCCGTAGACAATGGCATAATTTTCAATAAATGTCAATTATACATTATTCATATTGTAAGCCGATGCAGAATAAACACAATTTATGGTTCCGTGCGAAACAAATTGCCTCTGTATCTGAAATCGCTCCCCGGTTTATTGTTCCACCCACACGCACAGTTTATTGCAATCGGCGCATACGCGTAATTGAAAAGGCAAATGGGATGAAATAAAAATGCGCCGCTGAAAACAGTCGTGATCCCAATCCATAACAATGGCGAGTGGCTATTGCAAAGCAGAGAGTAACTGCGTTTCTACGTGATTATATTATAAACAACGCCACGGCGCGCCAGTACGCAATTAAAAAGGTAAAACGACCCCAGCCATTTCAGGCGAATAAACGCTGAAATGGCCGCCGCTCGACGCAACACAATTTAACGGCATAACGATTCATACGGAGCTTGCCGTCCAACCCGGCAGCTAGGCTAAGAGATGGGAAATTCGGTGGAAGCTTAGCCACGAAGTCCGTACTTAGACCCCAAACTTCGAAGCTCGATCCTTAAGACGCTGCTGCCTTCCGTGCAGGTGGCTTTTGCACAACACTATAAACGTCGCCAAAGCAGCATTCGAAAACTAATAAAGTCGCGATGCGAGTAATGACTCACGAGTATTTAATCGATTCTGTGGTTTACGTCCCCAAGTTAATTTCAAGGTAGTATAGACTTGTCAAAGTTAACATCGCAAGAGCCAACAAACTAAAGAGCGGCTAATTAAAGCCCCCCTCGTTACATATTTGGCGAAGCCACACAAGAGGGCAATCAGAATTTCCATTCAAAACGCAATGTTTCGCGATTACGGCGATTGGCATATTGGAGATTTATTCCCTACATGCTATGACATTCATGAAATATTTCCAATAAGCGTACGGCGATATGCGCCGCCACTCCAGCCAATAATACGGAGACATTTATGGGAACGTATCAAACCACAGCATTGTTTAGCACACCTGCCTTCTGATCGTCACAACGAATCGGCTCCATTTCATCCACCTCCAAATAAAGACGTTGATTGCCGAACATCAGATGATTATTTTTCCATCCAAGGGTTTCTCAAGAACTACCAATTCTATTCAAAGCAGTGCTAAAAATAATTGTTATCTACCACAACAGAAACCGAATGTGAATGCTCATTGCATTTAAAGATATTATTAGTCATACAAAAATGAAAATTAGTCCTGAATAATCAGTTTTCATTTGCAATACAAGATGCAATCACAAAATAGAAGCACTATTACACTCCGCGCAACATGAATAGGACCAGATACTTGACTGGAGTTCTAAAAAATATAGCAGCATCCTTTGGATACGACCATTCCATAAAACACAATACTTATTGATTGGTAAGGAGTACTTCAGCCATTGTTTCTTATAACCTCAAATATACGGGATGGAATAGAATTATACAACGTCCTCAGACAGTCGATGTTGTAGTTCTTGGGAGGAACTGAATTGTTTGGCATTTGAATAAAGTTTTCGTGACAACTATCCCCCAACTATGACGTTAAGTTAGGGGGAGAACGATGTCTAGTCCAGAACGTCTAAGTATATAGAAAGGATAGGTAAAATTTTCATTGTGACCATGTATATAAGGTTAAATTCTTCACTAAAAATTCCTTATTTAAATCCAAGCACACATTCCTGCTGAGTTAATATAAACATTTGGAACAAATCGTAAATTCCAATACTAGGATATTTAGACTTTCTTTGCCCCGTTACAGCGGAAAGATCAAAACCAAGAACGGACGTTGGTGTATATAACCTGCTAATGGAACATTTCTTCCATTACCTTCTATAGGGAATGAAAGTGACTTGGTTTCTATATCTATGTACAAAAGACTAACAATTCAGGTTGCTTGCAATTTCATTACTTCTTGAATCAAGTTTTCAATGAACAGATTACAGATTTCTAATAGATCGTTTAGGAGAAAGGTTGTTCTATATCAAAGTTGTGCTCAATTTCGAAGACCATATTTTCATTTTCCTTACACTGCACATTAAAATATTTAAAAAGAGTATTCTCGTAATTTATACCATAGTATCTTACTTGTCGCAAGGTAATAGCTGTTGAAATCATCTTTATATTCCTGTGCTTCAAAAACGCCACCAATAGTTAATTATCAATGAGCACGGGTAAACATAACCTCCAAGAATGTGTTTCTCCAAACTACCTTGAAATTCACCCTGAATCATCTACCCAGAAAATATTGAAAGCCACAAATATCAAACAAGTCTTCGATAATGCCACCAGCAAAACAACATTCTTCGTGTTCATAGCGAGCATTGCTCTACATTTCAACAGCAGCGTAAACGCATTTGACGGCATAAGATATTGGGGTTAATATTGTCCAATAAGAAGTACGTTGTGGAAAATATAATGTTGTCTTTTTTATTAGAGTAATATATTGAAATTTTAATAGGCCTCCGCTAGTTTTTGTGAGGATGTTTGATCAACATTATCGTAAAAATCTGTGTCCTCACTCTATTCCCTAATATCTAAATCTGACGTTCCGTCCAACTCGACATGATAATCTATAATGTCATTTTTATCATTAGACATTTTTTTTTCTACTAATAAACATTCTAATTTTAACAGAAATTTATAATCCCAGACAATAAGTTGCTGACCACGCGCAATGTTGGCCGAGATCAGTTTTTTATTGTAATCATTGTTTTCCGACTTTTATATGCCTATTGTGCTGGTAGAATGTTATATGCACAAACCAAATTAAGTGGAGTTAATAGCGCTAAATCGAAGTAAGACATAACATTCAGTAGATAGTTGCTATTTCAAAGGTCTGGGATTGTTTCGTCCTTACTGTGAGGACATAATTTTCTTTTGGTCGATTATAAATATGGCAGGCTGGACCCTTATCCCAACTTTGGTGGTAGAATCTCTCGCTCTCTCTGTATATTTTATATAGATGTAAGCTCTAATGGGAATTACGTCTGCTATAACATATAATATTATTATTTGCGATTGGATGAGTGTTATACGTGGGCAGTCTGAAAAGTTTTAAACCAACATGAAGACGGGCCTATTCGTCAAAACTATTCTGCTACTACAATCGTATATGCTTTGAAAGATCTCTCTACAAATTTCAGCCATTTTGGACGCTTAGTTGTTTAACAGTCGTTTGTATCAGTCGATGTCAGTGCTTTTGTAAAAATGGAAAAAAATCGAATATCGTGCTGTAATTAAATACTTGGATTTGAAAAGAAATACGCCTACGCAAATTAAAGCCGAGTTAGACGCCGTTTACGGGGACTTTATCTCATCATTTATAACAGTAAAAAGATGTGCAGCTGAATTTAAACGTGGTCGATGATGAGCGTTCGGAATGGCCCACAATTGCGACCTTCATCGATAACATTGGAAAAGTTCACAAAGGGTACTGGACTACCGTCGAAATCAGGTTAGAGAGATAACAGAGGCTGTGGGCAAATGGAAAGAACGCATTTGTCATATATGGACTGAAGAATTGCATGAGAAAGCTGTCCGCGCATTGGGTCCAGCGCTTACTCACTTCAAACCAAAAATTCATTCGAATGAACATTTCCAAAGCCCTGCTTAAGCGGTTTCAGCGAAATTCATCACTGTTGATGAAACTTGGGTCCACCGTTACATTCCTGAGACGAAGGAACATTCAAAACAGTAGACTGCGAAGGGTAAACCTGCTCCAAAAAAAAAGACGAAGGCGGTTCCATCGGCCGGGAAGGTGATGGTGAATGTTTTTTGGTATAGTCAGGGAATTCTGTCCATCGACTACATAGAAAAAGGGAAAACAATAACGGGGTCGTACTACGTATTGTTATTGGACCAGTTTAAGACAGCAGTTGCTGAAAATTGGCCCCATTTTGGAACGAAAGAAAGTGCTCTTCCATCAAAACAACGCAACGCTTCACACTTCGGCGGTCACCATGGGCAAAATTAACAAATTGAAGTTTGAATAGATTGACCACCCAGCATATTCACCAGATCTGGTCCGCAGCGACTATTTCCTGTTTTCTACGCTCAAAGTTTGGCTCGGTGGTTGGAGATTTTCATCAAACGAGCAGGTCATCGCAATCGTAGACGCCCATTTGCAGAGCAAGACGCCAACTACTATTTGTATGGATTAAAGAGGTAGGAGTATCTCTGGAAAAAGTGTATCGACTTAAAAGAAAAATACAATTAAATTTGACAGAAAAAATACCTGATGCATCGTGTGGTTAGTTCTCGGGTTATAAGGCCGTGGTCGGAGTTCAGAAACTCTTGACGATTCGTCCACAGGTGCGACGGACATCTTCAGAAGAATTTTTTTAAAAATTAAGTGACTGTCCCGTGCGTTTTCGCTACATCAGCAGGGTTACGGACCGGATAGAAAAAATTCTCAATAAATACAAGGTGGAAGCCATCTATACTACCACCACCAAGACACGTGATTTGCTTAGACCAGCCAAAGATACAAGAAACCCACAGGATACACCAGGGGTATACTGCATACGTTGCTCATGTGAGTAAGTCTACATTGGGACTACGGGCCGAACGATTACCACCAGGACAAGGGAACATAAACGTCATCTACCTCTTAATCAACCCGATAAATCAGTAGTTGCTGAACATGCTTTTGAAAATTCTAACCACCAAATTGAATTCGGGCAAACACAAGTTTTATCCAACTGTAGGAAATACATGAGGCGGTGGAGATTTATAAATATAAAAATAATTTTAATAGGGACGACAAATTCAATCTACCTAGGTCTTGGTTTATCAAAAAACAGACCGCAATGTTACCTGCAACATCCTGATTGACGTCAGCAGCTAGCCCGATCACGTTATTTACCATCCCGGTGACGTCAACAACGGCCCCCAACACCATTCCTACCATACTTGCACGAGTATAAAAGCGAAAATGCAGGGGACAGTCACTTAACTTTTAGAAGTTTTTCATCTGAAGATGCCCGCCGCAGTTGTGGACGAAACGTCAAGAATTTCTGAACTCCGATCACGACCTTATAACCCGAAAACCAACCACACGATGCACCATAACACCGGCCGTGAAAGCCTTCGCAACTATTTGAAAAAATACCTGTTTCTATGTTAAGCTTAAAACTTTCCAGGCTGCCCACGTAAAATATCATTTGCATAGACGACACCACTAGAACTGTTTTTCGTTTTTACAGGCACATACGAAGGTAGTATCTTTAGTGGAACCATTTATGGTATATAAGGTTGAATGATTCAGAAATTTTAAATCCCCGCACACATTTTCACCAAACGAATATAACATCTGGTAATTACCTATAAACGGTTGCAAGGAACCATTTCAACACTAAAATCTGTAGATTTTCTTTCCCCGTTGCACTGGGATCATCAAATTGAAGAAGAAGCGTTAATGTATACTGCTATACTATAAAGAGTAACGGAATATATTCCTTTCAGTACCCTCTGTAGAATATAAGAATTAATATTTTTATATCCTAATTTATATATCTCTGTGTAAAGCACTAAAAAAAGTTTTATTAATATCTTTGCTAATTCAGACTGAACTATGTTACCAAAACACACTGTAACTTCAAATTCTCCAATTTTATTATTTCTTGAATCAGTTTTTTAATGAATGAATTCCAAATTGCTAATAGGTCAAAATTATCATCTAAGGTTAGCACCACTCACGTTTAGCTTCATTCGTCATTTCCTTGTTCTATATGGAATTTGTCTTTGATTTCGAAGACCACATCTTCATTGTCCTTATTTTTGGTCATTAAACAATTTAAGAGGAGTGCCTTTAACTTCTCTACCGAAGTATCTTATCTATGTTAAGGTATTAGCTACCAAATTCATTATTGTACTTTAAAACTCACCAAAAAATAATCCCTAAGGAATTCGTTTTTTGACACCAGATCACCTACCTGGAAGATACTGAAAAGCACAAAAACCGAGGAAGTTACCGATAGTAGTTCATAGCTATAGCAAACCTTGCTCAGAATTTTTTAGAACATGCCCTACATTTTAACATCAGCGCAATGCATTCGATAGTACAAGATGTTAAGGTAAACATTGTTTTCTAAAAAGTGTATGTTGAAAAAAAACAGGTACTTTCTGTGAAGATGTTTCGTCAACTCTATCATAAAAGTCTGCGTACTCACTATATTCCGAAACATCGGGATCTGAAGTTTCTTCCAAGGTTTATAGAAATTTCATTAGGCAAATCTTCAAGAACCATTAGCACCTTTGGCTTTCTCCTTGCTAATACCACAACTACTAAACGTGGAATTGAAGTTGTTCTGATGACAAAATTTCCGCAACTGCAGAAATATCCCCCAATCATATTTTGAGATATCTAGAAGCGCAAGCTAGTTTCCAGAAATTAAAATGGGGGCATAGATTTTTAAAAAGTGCAATGTTCTAATCGAGTACATGTATTCTCAAGCCTTAAGGGTCAAATCTAAGGACTTCGAATAATATTCAACACCATTTTCGTAATTTAGAGAAATCGTTCAAACAATAGCGAGGAAATAGATTGCGGCTTCCTGGAGTTTTTATTGAAATTAACAACATGTTCTTTTTTTACGGTGATAGTGTGTGTGAATCAATCTACTGTTAGATAGTTGTCATAATCGCATACCACCGTTTAAACATTTGTATCTACAAATCATCCACATTAGCTAGGAAACCTAGATATTTTTTCTTTTCTTCTACCAAAGGGCATTCTGATTTTGACAAATTTATGATAAAAAATATGTAAGTTGCTAACTATGCCCACTTTTGACGCTGATCAAGTTTTCATTGTAATAATTGTTTACTTACTATAATTCGCCAATTTTATTATTTCCTAAATCAAGTCTAATAAAGAGGAGATTCTACATTTCTCATGGGTAATCCCAACCATTGTCTAAACTTATAACATGCTATATTTGACGGACTGGTAGCCCCCTTGGATCTATTTTATAAGTATCACTCATGCCCCGCTTTGTTCATCACTCCCTTCGCAAAAAATATTGCTCCCCATCATAGTCATTCTCAATTTCAAAGACCAGATTTCCATTTTCCTTATTGCTACACGTTAAAGCATTTTAGAAGAGTAACTTCGTAGTTTCTACTGCAGTACTTTACCCATCACAATGTACTAGCTATTTAACTCAGCTTTATATTATCATGTGTTAAAAAAGCAACTAATTACTAATTATCAATGATCACAGGTAAAATAAGCATGAGGAATTTGATTCACTATTCTACCTTAAAATTCACTTCGGATAACGTATTCAGAAAATATCGAAAGGACAAAAGTTAACAATAACAACACTCTTCATGGCCATAGCGAACATTGATCAGCACATTCAAGAACGCGCCCCAAATTTTAACACCAGCATAAGCGCATTCGACCACACAAGATGTTAAGGTAAACATTGTCCTGTAAGGAGAGCACATTCGATTTTTTTTTGTTGGAGTCATGTATAGAAATTTAAGTAGACATCTAGCAGTTTTTGTAAAGATGTTTGGCTAACTTTATCGTAAAATTCTGTATACACACTACATTCCGTAATAGCTCTATCTGAAGTTTCTTCTAAGTCGACATGACAATGCATACCAAATGTCATTTTCATCATCAGAGAGGTCTTTAAGGATCATTAGCACCATTCGCTTTCTCCTCACTAATACCACAACTACCAAACGCAGCTAAAGTCTTCCTAATATGCCCTGTGGGTAAAGTGCTAGCTAGTTTTTCAGATTACATGCGCACATTCTCAAGGGGTCAGGGTTAAATCTGACGATTTCGAAGAATAGTCAACGCCATTTTGATCATTCTGAGAAATTGTTCGAAAAATGCCAAGGAGACAGGATGGCTTCTTGAGAAAGTTAATGAAAATTTGCCTGAAAATTGCCATAACCACACATCACTACTAAAAAATCACCATTTTTGTATGTAACGTGCAATTTAATTACTTCTCTCTCTCTCCCCCTCTTTCCCCTGTCTCATTTGTTTTCGATTTGATGAGTGTTACCATATTTATTAAACAAAGTTGTAACCAATCAAAACTAAAGTTTCGCTGAAGGCATAATATTAGTCTCAAACAAAGTCTAGTCTTTCACAGCTTCCAAAAATCTGTAAAATTATTTGAAACTACCCTAACGATGGCTGAAAAACTGCGCTGCCGAAAACTACATATTTGTGTATCATTTAAGACTTCAACTAGCAGTTAGTTTGTGTTTAGAAATTCAATTAGCAAATTTTATAGTTTTCAAGTACATTAAATGATAGTCGGACAAAATTCAAATACAAATTCCATCTTGAGAAAATATAAAATATACATTTTTGTTTAGTGAAATTGTAGTACCCTTAAAAACAAATTATATTGCCTTAAAACTTTTATATTAAATTAAGCATACTATAATCAGAAAACCATTAAAGTGTGAGAATCATATTTAACGTCTGTCCGCGATTTGGTAATCATGGGGAAGTAGTAATATAAAATAGGCATACTCAGTCATTCGATTTGGCACATGTAACTTACACGGTCTAAGACTGCCTCGTCGTCGACAAACAGTTAGAATAAGGGCGTATTGTTACCACACATGAAGAGAGCGTTTCTACGAGAAATAGGCGCGAATATGGAACCAGTGAGTCGAAAAAGGTACTCATTCGCGTAGATGATAGTCTAAAACAGTACTTAGGAGAGCCAACCGAGAGGATTGCCATCTCCAAAGGCTTGCGATTACAGACCGCAGCGCGATTTTAAGTATGAAAATAATAAACCATTACGGTACCAATTGTTTACATCCTCTTTTTGATGCCAATTACTAGGACTAACAGTACGGCGTCCTTTCTTGCGACTACTGCTAATTTCTCTGCATCCGCAACGGAGGTAACAATGGATAACGGAAAGGCGTCTGTGAACACACGATTGTCATAAAATCACCTTTTCTGTTGAATTCAGAATTCAGATTTTGAGACAAATATTAATAATCCTGCATTCGTACGAAACTACAAAGCCAACTATGGGTATGATGGTATAGGGAGCTATCAGTTATGATAGCAGATGACCTCTAGCCAAAGTTAAAGGCACCATGCCAGTCAGACTTGCATCGACGTGGTATTACAGCTTGTAGTACTTCCTTCCAATCAGATGATACTCCAAATAATCTTTCAACAAAATAACGTTCAACCATATGTGGCAGGTAACACATTAAGCTTTCTTCAACAAAACAGAATCATGCTGATACCTCAATCTCATTTCACAGACAAAAATTATCTACGAATTCAAAAATTATATTACACAAGATATTGAGAAGGCAAAGCAGATGGCAGAACTGCTATAATTATAAGAAAGAATATCAGACATTATGAAAGAGAGAAATTCAAAAAAAACTTTTTACAAAACCACTAACATCACTTTGAAGATAAACACAAACTGACAAAAATATCTGCCAGTTATGGTCCACTTAAATATAGTACCAAAAAAGAACACATTGAAAGATTTTTCAAGACACCAGGCAATAAGTTCTTCGCCAGACGAGATTATAATGAAAAACATCCGACATGGGGCTCAAGAATTACAACTAAAAGAGAAAAAAAATAGTCAAAGCAATGATACCTTTAGCAAGTCAATAAATTGGCCGTCTAATAGAAATAAAATTCTAGGTGCTGTAGGCTTCTGAATTACCAAAGGCTTTGATACATCTTCAATGCTATACTGCAGATAAACTACTTCCCTAACACCTGGAAGATCGTTCAAGTCCGAGAAAAATCAGAAAATGTTTCTACTTACAAGCCCACTTCCAATGATTTCCAAAGACTTTAAGAAATTATACGTCAAGAGACTCAAAATGGAAATAGACGAAAAGAAGAAAATTCTAGAGCATCATTTTCGACCCCACAACAAACACGGAAGTGTAGAGCAAATACACAGACTAGTCAACCAAATCAACAAGAATCTGAATACCAAAAGATACTGCGCTATAACCTTCCTAAACATGCCTTAGGCTTTTGATAAAGTGTAACACAGTTGACTGCAAGTCAAACTAAAGAATTTCCTCCCCCATTGTCACTATCAACTACTCAAATCGTAACTAACATATTTCTTAGTGAAACAAGACAAGGACTATAGCGATTTATATCCTATACCTTCAGACGATCTGAAGACAACTCCATTAGATCAATATTACATCTTCTGTATGCAGCTGACCTACCAACATATGCGGATGACGCTGCGGTCTTGGCATCTTACATTGGTCTCATGGAACCGACAAACCAACCTGATCAAAATTCAGCACTAGTTAAAAATGTGTTGAATTAAGGCTAATTAAATAAAATCCACCCAAGTGACATTACATTACATACAGAAACATGTTCTCCTGTAAAGGTCAACAAATGCCAACTCCCTCAAGACGATGCAAAATATCTCGGTATCAATTTAGACCAATGCTTGATATGGAAAACACATATTCACTAAGATGAAGCAGCCAGGTCTTAAACTAAGTCGAATGTACTGACTCATTAGCAGATCAAAACTGTCTCTAGACAATAAATTGCTACTATACAAAGCCACCCTGAAACCAGTATGAATTTGTAGTGTCCAATTGTAAGAAACCCCTAGTAACTACAATACTGCCATCTTGCAGAAGTTCCAAAACAAAATGCTACGTTTTCAACGAAGTCATCCAACATGACATGAATTCGTCAAGGAAATCATCCATCAGCTTATGACAGGTAAAGTGCAAAAATATCTTGTACTAAATCTGCAAAGTGTTAGTTGTTAATTTGCATTTTTCTTGGTTTAACATTTATTTAGATTACTTTCGAAGGCAATATGCAAAATTCTAAAATTTTGTAAAAAAAGTTATTGTCCCAAGAAATCTAAAACATATAAGAAGTGGGCGTTGCCGAGCAGACCAAGACGACAGCTGTCTCAAGATTGGCTACAATGGGGGGAGGGGGAGTTAAGTTCTCAAACTTTGATAACAATCGTTACATATTTAGAATGCTCCAAAATTTTAATTTAAATTACCAAAAATCAACAGATGTAGGAACTGGAAAAAAACTTGCCAGGGAGAAAATTCAGAAAATCAACGGAAGGTAAGATTAACATATAAAAAACAACATTACTAGACATATATCCAATTTCACAAATATCCAACGCTTCAACTTCCAACTTTAAACTGAGGTTCATTAGTTGCATAAATGATCCAGGAAGCTCCCAACAGTTTAAAGCCAGGGTTATTGAACTAGCCTGGTTTAACCAAAATGCGCTCCCCCCTCGGTTACCAGTATCAAATAAGAATGGAAAAATGAAGATAAGTAATACGACATCCACCACCAATGACCAAGTAGAATCCAAGCGAACACATTTCACAAAAAATGTTGGCAAGCCAAAAATAAGATGTTTTCGGATGTAACCCTGCCGAAATTACCATCTACCTAAAAGAAAATATCAGTGGGCAGAGGGTAATAAAAACCGACAATTGTGAAAAAATTAAGTTTGCTATAGAATCACACCCTCAAGTTTTATTTTATTTGAAACACAAAATACGTTCAAGTCCAAAAAGAGAGTGCTTGTAGTAAGTAAAGAGAAGAGCCGCGCCCTATTAACATTTTTCAAAAGAGGAAAAGGGTAAATTTTGCTAATCCTCGCTTAATTTGCAAAACTCTCGGAAAATACCAGAAAAGGTTTTACCAACATTGGTGAACCGTTCAGACGGTTTGTGACAATAGCGAATAATGGCTTGTCAAGACTTATTCAACAAATTTTGAACAAGCCTTATATATGACTCAAACTTGATATATGCAAAACATGCGATAGTCTAATAAGTGTGCTATTCTAAGAACAAAATGAAACAAACTGATATAGTAATGTATGATGCAAAAGAATCTTGGCTATAATTAAGTATCTATATGAGCAAATATTTCTTATGAATATCGTTCCAACAAGTTAAAATAAGTTGGTACTTCAAAATAAATTAAACAGATATTGTAGAAAATTTTTTTTAAGGTTGTCAACAACTTATACATGACCATAAAATTGATGAAATTGTATTATACATAAGAGAATTCAAGTATAATAGAAGAATAGATTTAGATATAAAAAAGAGAAAACGAAGATACAGACCCATCATGGTTTTAGAACTTTCAAAATTACCAATCTTTTGAAAACTTTTGTTAACTCAACTGTCTACGTAACATAAAAGACTATTGTAGGAGAACGAGGAATTTAGGCCAACAAAAAGCCAAAAACGAAATTGAAAAGAAGGAAAAATAGATAATTCAGTGCAATTCTGTTTTCAAAATGATACAAAATAATAAAAGAAATGAATGTCTGATATAAATTTGGAATCGAAAAACATAAATTCCTTCAGATATGGTGAATTTAAATATCTGCGTCCTAACGTAATCTAGCATTCTATATTATTATGCGAAGAACATGCTGTATGGTTTATTTCTACTCTATACCATAACAGCTAATGAATGTGAACAATCTAGAAACGAAGAAAAAGAGTTGTCGAATAAATTACCAGAAAGAACATCCATGAACTTAAAATATGAGAAAAATTACCTTGTGACTCTTAAGTTCGAATTTTATAGAACATAGTCAATATTTTTGATATAAGCATACTTTTAATATGTTCATATACAAAACTGTAAATAAAAAAAAACAATTTGTCCCACACTTGATCTATACTCAAATCAAGTGGACATTGCAAATTCGCTACAACCTGAGCAAAATAAAATTGTTATTATTTTAATGTACTCGTCAAAAATCTTCAAACCAGAGCGATGTTCTGGAAAATGTTCAGAAAGTCTTAATGGGTAGGCTGTTGATGATACAAAAAGAACACATAAAATGATATTAGTAAGACAAAGACGAGCACCATGAATCGTAACTTTCTAGAAACATTAAATGCTACAGTTTAATATAAAACTCGCACAACCGCTTTATGCTTACAAACGATGTGAGAGTTCCGATAACTAATTGCTTCCAGATATTCCCAGCTGTAGCAACAAATACATTTATTTTTAAAAACCGGATAGCACCAGACAATGGCCACAAATGATGTAGTTATAGCTTTCCTGGGTTCAAATGCTTTCAAACTATATAACATTTTAATCGGCCAAACTATTATTGAACTATCAAGCATACGGATAGATAGAAAGACGCTATAAAAATAATTACTTGTTTATCGAATATTTAACCTGGGTTTTTTAATCGTACTCTGTCGGATTTGGGTGGACATTTACAGAATATAATTTTAATATATTTATTGCAATGCATTAAATAATGGCTTAATTACAAAAGTCCATCAAAATTACCAGGTATTCTCGTTTTTGTTTCAATTTTTAAAATGCTCTAAAAAAATTTGATAAACTACATTTTATTTTAATACCACAAGCCCCCATTTCTATTTATGGTATATAAAAAGCTAGATATATAGTCAGAGAACTAAAAAAAAATAAATTAGAACAAAAAATACTGTAACGACTCCCGGGAGATGAGCCTCCTTGGCAGGACTGCGGGTAACCGCGGCGAGGGACCAGCGCGTAGACATCGGGAAAGTTCGAGACGCGTCGCGAAGGAAGTTTCCATTAATCTGCACAGAGCGCTGACACGAAAGATTGTGTGGGGCATTTAAGTATACGAGGAACGGTCAAGAAACGACTCCTAGTAGGTGTCATTGTGGACAACACGGGGGTGTTGTCCAGTTTGCTGAGATCAACTCTAGTGGCAAGACGGCTCTAGGAGAAACTGGACAAACTCTAGAATATTCGGAAGTGAAATATTCTTGAAGGAAAAGCTCAGAACTCAATTCTCCCTCACTATCGGAGCCGAATGTCAATACCATCCTCCCTATCATGACGTATGCGGCTCCATGTCACCCAGAATCAGGCTTTCATATCCCATCTTTGACGCCCCGTAGTTCGTGATAAACCTAAACACATAAGGCCATGGTAACTCCAACATCCGTGGCCCCTACAACTATGAGGTCGACAGAGGTGATCGTCATAAGTAAGCGAGGTGTGAGGCGGCACGAAAACGGCCTATGGCCACATCACATCAAGAGGACTGAAATTGGGGGCTCCAGGAACCTCAAATCTCGCCAGTGCAGTCAACATCAACATCAAGAAGGCAGTTACAGTGAGGGACAACTCGCGTAGTAATCGAAGTACGCCGGAAAACAGATCGGCCAGCACAATAATTAGTGCATTTTTTAATTAACTGCTAACCCACTGTAGAAATAAATGGTGCATATGCAATGTTAAGCAATTGTTACGTGGAAATGAATAATCGAACCCATAAACCGAGTTCATTAAAACTGATGTGAGCAGTGGAAAAACACGAAGAACTATTTAAATAAATTAAAGTACCCGTGCAAGTCGAGCTGCACGAACTAAATGGCGGAGTTAAAAGTGAGTTAGAAGAGCGAGATTTGGAGACAACGGGGAAGCAAAGCGTGCTGTAGGAAAGATTAAAGCAGACCTTGTTAAACGAGATGTGAACCCAGACACGTATTTGTTCGAAACTACAGATCTAGATGTGTCAGTGGAGAACATAAGAGCAGAATTGGGAAAATATTTCAGCATCTTAGGAGAAAAAGGAAAGGAAAATATCAAAACTTTCAGCAAATAACAAATCAAAAATTCAGTACAAGAACTTGAAAAAAGTTCCTTAACAAAGGATTCGCGAGAAGCACGTACGAATACTCTAGAACATTAAGAAAATAATAAAGAAGGTAATTATAAAAAATAAAATTTCGAAAACTCCAGTGAAGAATCCCAAACCAATACAAAATAATATTCCACAAATTTGATCGGAGAATTAAAGTTACTAGTAGCAAAGACAGAAGCTTCTGCAGAGCGTTTGAAGAATTTTTAAAAGTTTAAGAGAAGAACTAAAAAGAAGCGCCAAACACAGTCCGGAAGTTATAGAGAAGAGTTACAAATGCACACCATTCCAGAAACCTGAAGAAAGAACTGAAAGTAAATGCAGAACACATTGAAAGTTTTAAAAATGAGAAGAGTTAGATTTCTCGTCGAGAAAACCATATAAAAATTTGCCACCGGAGGAACCAGGTTTGTGAGTTGCGGGAAACTGCACGTTGGTTGCTACAGGAACTACAGACTATGGTGTTGGAATCGAAGCGCCAAGGAGCGAGACAACAGGCAAAAATCAGTGTACTGAACCAAACGATAACAGTTATTAAAGACGGTGTTCCGGAAAGAAATCTAGGTTACGGTTCAAAAAACCGAGGAGGGCACTTTCAGGTTAAAAGACGTTGCAAAAGGTTCAACAGTATTTGTAATAGGTGAGTTGCAAAGAAAACATGAAGGATAGTGCATTGGGAAAAAGCCACCATGAGGCAACTCCATTTAGAAAGTCCAGGAAAATGAAGATAATTGACATTCCTAAAGATTGAGATGGTTAACAATGATACCCTCATTATTGTGGATTCAAGAGTCATCCACTCACTGCTACTTATACCATCACCACATGCAACTTTTGGGTGACATATATAGGTCATCGTGGTTCTGTCACAGAACTTGTTCAAGAAGGAAACAATGTAACGGTCAACCCCCAGGGGCTGAGCATCCCTGCTATAAATATCGAAGCGACGTTGGTATCGTGAATCTCTATCCGAGAGATGTGCACTAAGTACCGTTAGCGGAATACAATGCGGAGAAAACAACCTGGTAATTTTAGGACTTAACTATAATGAAAAAATTGTCATACACATTGAGTGAGTGACAGCGGCAAAAAATTTGTCATTGAAGCTATCATCAACAATACTGTAGCTGTCACAATTAAATGTGAAGCGCTGAAATGAGTGGCATAAGTAATCGTATTTACTAACAACGAATCTTTCAGAAGGTTTAACACGTAGGAAGAATTTTAATATGCCCCAATTCGTTCACAGCTGCCGTTAGAATATTTAACCTAAGTAACCTTGGTCGGTAGCTTTAATTTAAAAAATAGACACCAAAAACAACTTATAAAATGAGAAGAGCAGATTCAATATTTAACTCGTATGAAGGTCTGCAATGATAAAAGTTTGCTACAAAGTCTTGAAAGAATTGGGCTTTGAACTCGAGTTATTGTGAAAAATGTAAAATTAAAATTTTATACCCGATGACACGACACCTGAGATTTTTTTAACATCCAAAGCGAAATCGATTGGCATCGCCTTATTTCATTATTTTTGGTGACTTAACCACCTTTTAGTTCATTCTACTGTAGTTTTGGAAGAAATAATTACCAGCTAATTTCATATTGGTTGCTAAAGTAATGTTTATAAAAATTTGGCTTCTTGCATATAACAAAAGATAGGAGCCATATATGGAAAATTTAAACTAAAAGAACTTTTCCAAGGGACATTACGATATGTAAGATGACTCAAAAAGCCAGGAGTTTAGAAAATTGTATTATCTATTTACTTCAATTTGTAATTGGCACTTATCAAATAATTCAACCAAATTATCCTTTCTTAAATTTGTTTCAGCAGAATAAAAGTAAAAGGACGAGATCGAGAAGTTATAGAATGGAAGTGATGAAAAAATCTAAAAATATTACATCACGTGGGATATTACAAAAAGAAAACATTCGCGAAAATAATATGAATAAAAAAGTCGTAAACTCCCACAGAATACCATATGAAGATCGCATTCCATTTTAAATTAATATCTAAACACAATGGGTTGTAGGATTGTGTTTCTTGGCTTGCTCGTTGAAAACTGTATAGCAAGTTAATTTACCATATAGAGTTTAACTCCTTATCAAGATACACACATTCATTGAACGATTGTCTCCAAGGTCAAAACTTTCAAAAAGAACGAACCTGTTAACTTTATGTTGGCAATTGTACATGATAAAGAGGTGACGAACTCTTTATGCCACGAGTGAGGTGAAAACGACAAAAAACCTAAATATTGAGTTAAGTCACTTTTACCATCGTATCTTTTTTGAAGAGTGGGACAAAAGTAAAAAATGCTTAAGAAGCATAAAATACAATTTTCTCTGATTCAGCCATATTACACATTATGAAACGTGAGAGAATGAGTATGATATAAAAACCAAACGCAGTCAACTGAAGAGAAATCACGAAGCTCAAAGGAACTGGAAAAGTACATCAGATCAATGTTGATTTGTCTTTTTAAATCTCTTCCGCAGGAGAAGACAGTGAAAAGTAAAAATTATGATGTTTGGGAAAACGTTACTGTTGTCAAATCAAACGTACTTTTTATATCATGACAATCCATCATTCTTAAACACCCTACCAATTCTTCTGACTCTTTTTGTCCTTTGAAACAATAGTGAAGCCAAAGAAAAAAGACTTTATGCATAACTTCTATCACCTCGTATCTCTGTAACAAAATATAATTAGAAAAGTAATTTAAAAAACTAAACGTAAGCAATATTTTTAGACAGTCGGATTTGGAATAGAGTCCACAGTTCTAACAGCAACATCCCAAAGTGCTAGTTTTTTAATTACGTCCTCGAGCAATACAAAAAACTCGGAAATATAGCTCTTTAGTTGTACAAGGTAACGGCAAAAAATAAACCTTGTTCTATTTAATATTCATGTTAAAATGTAAACGTCCTGTAGCCCACGCATATAATTATGGCACTTAAATAAAAATTCAACGTTAGACTGTAATTACAGTTACCATAGCGTGGAGCAGAAAAAATTAAGCTGAGCTAATTAGTGGTGTCATAATGAATTAATGTGTTCTAAATTCAATGAAGGATAAACATGTTCCTATAATATCTAAGTCTAACTGCTTTATTCCGGTTGAAACTCCCAATAATATAATAGAATACAAAAGTTGAAAAGCAGGAAATGAAAAGAGAAAACAGTTGTAGTATCAATGACAACAGTACTTATCTGACGCTAAAGAGACGGAGGGCGACGATTGCCTCTTTTAGGTCTACAACAGTGTCAGCAACTTCGTAAATTTGCTTTGGAAATTATGAAGAACAAGACACTAAGCAGTTACCAAATATTAACAAAAATTCAATATCCCCTCACTCCAACAGTTGGAGGTATTGGTGGAAGAACAAGTAGTAAACACTAAAGAGACCAAGAAATCAGCTTTCTTAGGCCTACAACAATTTTGAAAACTCATAAGATTGCTGGGGATGTTATGAAATTGCCAAATGTTAGCAGAAATTTAACATTTGTTGACTCCAACAAGCAGTAAACACCAAAGAAACCAAAAGCAACTATTCGTTTTTCCTAGGTCTACAACAATGTTACAAACTCCATAGCTTCACTTTGAAGTTTATGAAAAACATTAAGACACCAAGCAGTTACCAAAATTTAACACAAATCTAACATATTTTGTCTCCAACTACAACAAAAACGTATTAGTGATAGTACAAGCAGTGAACACTAAAGAGGCCAATAGTAAGGATTAACCTTTTTATGCCTATAACGATGTTGATAACTTCATAATGTTGCTTTGGAAATTATAAAGAACAGGCACTAAGCGATTATCAAATATTAACAGAAATTCAACATCTCTCGACTCCAACAACGATAGAAACGTATTGGTGGTAGAACAAGCAACAAGCACTAAAGAGACCAAATCAATTAGCTTTCTTGGACCTACAACAATTTTAACAATTTCATTAATTTTCTACCAAATTTAACACAAATTCAAAGTATCTCGGTTTCAACAATGGCAAAGAAGTATTGGTGGCAGAACAACTAAGAAACACTGCCCAGACCAAGAGCAACGATTAGCTGTTTTAGGTCTACAATAATGTCGATCACTTCAACAACTTTGCTTTGAAAATTTGAACAAGGCACTAAGCAAATGCCAAACTTTAACAAACAGTCAACATCTCTTGACTCCAATGATGAAAAATTTTTACTGGTGGTAGACTAAACGCTAAATACTAAAGAGACCAAGAGCAATGATTGATTCTCGACTCCAACAATGATAATAGAGTATTGGTGTTAGATAATAAAAGAAAATTCAATAATAAAGGGACCAGAGCAGCAATTGGTTTTTTTAAGCTTACAACAATTTTGACAAATACATTACCTTGCTTTGGAAATTATGAAAAACAACAATGCACTAAGTAACTACCAAATCGGTTTTAACAATGTCAAAAAAGTATCGACTTTTTAGGTATACAATAATGTTGACAACTTCATAACTTTGCTTTGAAATTATGGAGAACAAGACATTAAGCAATTGGAAATATGAACAAAAATTAAACATCTCTTGACTCTAACAACGAAAAAAAGGGTACTGGGGGTATAAGAAGCAATAAATACTAAAGAGACCAAGGGCTACAACTTTATTAATGATTTCATAACCTTGCTTTGAAAAATGCGAAGAACAAGACACTAAACCAATTGCCAAATATTAACAAAAATTCAACGTACATAACTCCAAGGAAAAAATGCTCTGGTAGTAGGCTAAGCAATAAATACTAAGGAGACCAAGAGCATCAACTGAATTTTTTAAGCTTGTAAGCTTAAGTAAATATCGAAGACACCAAGAGCAACGATTGGTTTTCTTAAATCTACAACAATGTTGACAACTTCTTAATATTGTTTTGGAAATTTGGGAGAATGTTTCTTCATTCTATTATTGACAAAAAGATATTAATGATAGAACAAACAGTAAATAAATAGGCAGGAATTTATTAACATTTAACTCATGGACACACAAAGTCAACAAAAATAACAGCACAATGGCAGACGGAAAATGAGTAAAACAAACAAGGAGAAACATTTATACAAAGAAAACTTACTGATCATAGCCTATAAAGAGAAAAAGAAAGAAGTGTACAATATAGTCGATAATCTTAATGAGTAGAGGTCCAAACGGGTCGACCAGACCCTAGTCTCTTACGCTGTGCTATCATGATGTTTTTCGTAAAATCTTATAGCATTTTTTTCTGTTTAGTAGACGTTACTAATTAGTTTAAAGAAAAGCTGAAGGGTATTTCTTCCTAGATATACAATAATATCTGCTAATAATTCAACTAATCCCAGAGGTTTTCCATTTTTTAAATTTCTTCACTATTTTGTCAAAGTCTTCTTTCTCTTTGCCCAGTTATACCTTTCAGGGTTGACGGGTTTATTTTTAGTCCTCAGTGATCTGGATTCTCTATCCACTTCTGATAGTTGTTTCTCTTTCCATTCTCCGTACTTTTACGATTGTTTTTCCTTTTTCCCAAGACATTATGTGTTCCTTCTATATCTTCCGGGTAATCTCGTTCCTCCCGATTTTAAATAAACCATCTTTTTGAGAATCTTCATGTTGTCCATTCTGGATAAACCATACCATTTTCGTTTTATCGACTGTTATTTACGGGTATTTCACTTCTGTTGCTGTTATTTTAGCTCTGTTTGTTTAACGTTGTTCACAACTCAGCGGCGTAACTTAGTGGCCTTCCTGTTTAATTCCTGTTTCCCTATATGTATTATATATATTGTAATATATCTTATTTGCCTTTGCTATTCTATTACTTATCTCTTGGTCTATTTTTCGATTGTTTATGATGACAGTGCCTAAGTATTCGTACTTCTACATTTTCGTTCTGTTTTTTCTTTTGCAATGTGTAGAACTTTACATTTATTTTCATTTACCTTCATCCTTTTTCCCTTTTTTGGCAAATTTTTCCACCGATGTTTATATTTCTTTCTAACTTTTCTGTTTCCTGATATTAGTACAATGTCATCTGCATCTACTAAATCTTGTGCATATGTTACAGTTAAAAGGTGATTTCAGAGTATAGTGGATGTCGTATCTTTCTTACAATGCTTTATTATTTGGTCCATATATTACGAACATCAGTGGGCTGAGGTTATCTCCCTGTTTAATTCAGTTTTCCATCCTAAACTCTTCGGGGATCTCTTCATTTAATTTAACAGCTCCCCACAATTGTATATAGACTTTTTATAACTTTCTGTAGTTTTGGATGTATATTAAAGTGTTCCATTGCTTTCCATATTTCTTCCTCGGTACTATCAAAAGTTGCTAGGAGGTTTAAAATATTTTTAACATGTTTTTCTTTTGTCTAGGAGTTTTTCGATTATAGTTCTTATGGTAAATATGTGGTTGTTTACTTGCCTTCCGGGTGTAAAGGATTCCTGCTCTTCTTCCAATTGCGGTTCTGCTTCTTCTCTTAGCCTGGTTTCTAATATTGTTGCATATATCACCATCACGACTCACGGTAGTTATCAGAATTTGTTGTGTCTTACTATTTATGAATGAGTAATACTACGTTATGTTACTAGTCCTCTGGTATCCTTTCTGTATCTTACGCATTCTAAAATATTTTCTATAGCCATTTGTATAGTGTAGTTTTTACGACATTTCAATTTTCTTATGAATGTTCTCACTTCATCTTGTCTTATTTTATTTTCTTCCTCAGCTAATTGTCGATCCTCTTCTGATAATGTTCCTTCCAGATTTGTAGCATCTCTCGTCATTAATTTACCTTCTTTGTTTCTTATATTTATTATCGGTTTTCCTTTCGTAGCGCGTAATGATGTTCCAAAACTGTTTTTGATTGTCTATCTATTTATATTCTATTTTTATTCCGAGTTCTTCCCACACGTCCCTTCTGGCTTCTTTCTTCGTTTCTCTTTTGTATATACCTTGTTTTTATCTTCTGGTGTATGTAATATTCTGTTGATTAGGTGCTACAAGTTAGTTTTTTTTCTTTCCTACACATATAATAATCTGCTAATAATTCATCTAATCTGCGAGCTTCAGTATTTTTAAATTTTTTACTGTTTTGTCAGTCATCTCTTAGTATTGGATCTCCTTTTTCGTCTTCCTCTGCATTTTTTCTTTTCTTATAGCAGTCTTCCTTACTTGTTTCTTACAGATTCTCTATTTATCTCTTTGCTCCATAAGTATGCTTTCTAGTTCGTTATTCATTGCAAAGTTCCTTGTTTTATGTTCGTTAAGAAAGTTTTTTATGCCTCTTAAGACTTTGTCCACGTTACCAAGCTTTTATAGATCTCTTTGCACTTATTTTCAATGAGTTGGTCTTTAGCTTTTCTAGCTTCTCGATTAAGTCTGTTTCTCAATATTCTATGCTTTTCCTGTTTTTGTCCTTTATGTGGGTTGTTATACTTTTGGCGTTCTTCTATCATTTTTACGATTCCTTCTATAAACCATGGTTTTCTATTTGGTCTTATTCTTGGACCTATCACTGTATTTGCAGCTTGTATTGCATTTCCTCTTGCTGTTTCTTCTGATATAATTTCTTCTTCTACTAACTTCTTTAATTTTACAATATTCAACCAGCCATTTTTTAAATGCCAGTTTTCTTTTTACCCTAACAAAATTATGATTGCTGTCTAAGTCTGCACCTGAATAATTTGATTTTTAAAGCTTCACTTTGCTATAACCATCAGTTTGATATGTTCCTCTATTTTTTGGCATGGTTTAAGTACACCTTCTATAATTAAGTTGTGTACTGCACAAAATTCAGTTAGCCTTGTTCCGCTTTAGTTCCTTTTGCCTAGTCCGTATCTATCTATTATTTTGGCTTTGGCAATATTGCCCACTATTGCATTCCAATCTCTTAACAGGATCATAGTCTTATCCCTTTTAGTGTCTTTGTAAAATCATTGGATTTTATCTTCTTGGTAGTCGGATATACTTGGTTTTGTATGTAGTGTTACTATAATAATACTTTTATAGATTATAGCCTTTAACATGATTTTTGAATTTTCTACTGAAAAGTATCGTAACTATTTTTCTCACTTCAGAAGTCACTCTTCTGTGACCATATGTGTTTATTAACGCTTAGAAGCAGTTTACCAGCGTTGAAACGTACGGAAACTAAATCATCTGTGGTCTCTACAACTATGAGACAGCAAAAGTTTTGTAAAGTGGTAGAGGGATGACCAAATCTGGCCCCTCACTAACATAATCAGATCATCGCAAAAGAAAGGAGTTGATTGCTTTCAATAGAGCGAACAAAGGCAGCAAAAAGCATAAACTAAGATGTGATTGTACGCGAAACATCAATAGTTCCAACCAATGTCTAATCTGCAAAAATGTACTAGTGGATTCGCAGAAATAATCTTCTTATACCTCACTCTACCTATAAATATATAAATTTTCCTAATCTTAATACTCAATACATGACCTACTGAATTGTCTATTATGTCTGCCAAAATAATTGATCTCTATTTGCATAAAAATGACAGGCTCTAAGTTCAATGTGTACAATGAATAGTATCCACATAAGAAATTGAAACAATTGAGAATTGTAGGCTGTTATTGAAGACATGCAATTAGAATTGATGAGGAGCGAGGTGTGGTATAACGTATCGACACTATAACGGGAGACTGGCTCACTCACCATGGGTTAGACGAGTTGAATCATCCCAGATGCCATAAAACCCTACTCCCCGACTCGCGCTCGCCGGAGTTGCACCTTTTCAGGTCACGGAAACCATCGAAAAAAATTTCGGACAGCCATTTGTCTTTAAGATGCCATCCGCAGATGTAGGCCACCGCCGACTGGGCCCCGGCATTTAATGGTGGATTGAATTAGCTCTAATTTGTTAAACAAAACGTCCGCTGTCAGCGGCGCGCGGAAACGGTCACCTATATTCAGCACTCGCGTTAAGAAAAATAGCGAACCGATTAGCATACAGCCCGCATTCCGCATTCGAATTCGAAAAGGCCATTTGCACATGCCTGCGCGGCTGCATTGCCTCACGTTCGCTAATCCCGAAACTTACGTGTAAGCTACTGGCCGTGAGGATTGCCGCGAATTAACAATTCGATAGACCATCAATGATATCTCACTAATTATGTAAAATGTATATTACGTGCAGAGCTTCTGTCAGGCGAACCACAATAAGAATGTGTTGTCCAAGTAGCGAGGTAAGACGCGAACGTTGAACTCGCGAGTTCTACGCGATGATACACAGATCTATCTGTTCCTGTATATTAGTGCTATCTCTTATATTTGCTAATAGTCTTAGCCACTTTAACGAGGTATTTGACAAACAAAGGCATTTCGGGCGGCGAGCGCTGTTTGCGCTGCGTTACAGTTGATTCGTCTGCAACGAGCCGTTTCGTGCGGATGATTATCAAATCATTACCGCAATTTATCGTTTGCTCTCCTGTTTACAGAACGATGCTTGCTCAAAATCCACACCGTTTTTTGTGCCGCTCCGCGCCGCCGTTTCGTGCACGTTAGCGGTCCCGTTAGCTTCGGACGGTCTATGAATTTATCAAATTATGGAATAGCTCCGGCAAAAGCTGCACGACCATTAGCATATTTATGCAAAACTGTAGATTCTGCCCTCCTACACTCATGCCCCCGAATAACCGATTTTTCCTGACACTTAAAATGTTCAGAACACCCTATCAGTGATATGGATTATAAAATTTTGTATGCAAGATGATTTCAAAATTTAATTTATTATATAGAATACATCATAACTGAACAAAAAATACAGGAATAAAGCTTGAAACTCATATAGAGTAAATCAAAAGAATTTGAACCAGTAGATTTTCACTCTTTTAAGAGCTGGAAAAGATCGTTCTCCAATCCAGTTAGTAGCTGCCATACTTAGAATTCTTTGAACGAAGGCACTATTGAAAAAATCAGACTTCGCGTCCCATGACTTCCATAATGCTGAGTCTTTGTGGTTCCAATTATGTCTTTGGTTTGGTATTCTTATCTTCCTTGTCGATACTTTTACTAATTCTTAAAAATGCTGTTAAATGAACATATTCCTCAAGGAATGTTTTATCTGAATCGGAAGCATACTTTTCCATTTGAGTGATTTCTCATATAAATCCGAAACCCCTACGTATTTCTGTCTAGATTGTTCTTTTTTGTACTTAGTAGAGCTTCAGATAATCAATTGCGAAAGAGTGTTGTCTAGAAAACTCGTGATTTCCATCTTTGTTTTCTCCAAAAGGAGCATTTCGTTTTCCCTGTCTTGTAATGTCTGTTTTATAAACGCCAGTTTCACACATCGATTTGGCTTTGTTTTCTAGATAGCTTTTAAAACTCATCTTGTTTTCGAAGAGTGTTTATAAAAGCTTTGTTGCGTCTGTACTTTCTCTTTGAAACCTTTTACTTGCCTCTCGAGACTTCACAAGAACATTGTTACAGAAACACACCATTAATGCCATTTCAAGACTCTTTAATTTTTTCCATTACCTCATTTGCTACTATACGTCCTTGGTCTGATCACTATCGTGGGTAATGTGTACCAGACCATCAAGAATCTCCTGGTGCGATTTTTATAATGCTTGAGTGGTATCAGTATGGGCACTCCATAGGTTGTCGAGAAAGATTTTAAAGATAATAAGTCCTTTTAAGATGAAACTGCAAGATATCCCATCTTTTGGTTGAAGAACTAAAAAAGATAGATTTGTTGAAAAAACTCAACGAAGTGCTTGCTGCCCTCCTCAGTTGCACAGCCAAATAGTTGGTAGAGTGGCTCGCGCAAGAGATGTATGTGGCCAGACTTTTGTATCACCCCAACATATTGCTAGCATTGTAGTTCTGCCCTCCACGGTTATTTAGATCAAGACCTACAAAATATACGGTCGACATCACAGCACTCGCCATCTCTCCACCTTTATGTCCTCAGTTAGGAATAAACGTCAAAAATCGTTAAACAGGAGTTTCCGTAGGTAACACAAAAACCAACTAGTCTATGTACCTGGCGTTGAGTCCACAATTATGGAATAACACCCGGCATATACATTCTCTTGGATAATCTCTACTTTAACTTGGTGCGCTAACTGTATAATTAATTCATTAAGAGTTGTACTTGATAAGTGTGAGGGAACACATTTTCCCTATTTTCAAATTTTGCTACATATTCGGCCACAAAAACAATCAAATTTTAAATTAATTGTACACAGTCAAGAAAGTTGCCACTTCTTACAAAACCTAATATTTCATTATCACCATGAATTGGCAGCTACAAACTTCACAACATTAACAACTAAGAGAACATTTTGCCAATACAAAACTTCTTTGTACTGTTCTGCTATTTTACAATCCACTCTTTATGAAACTCGATTTCTGCTAATAAATTTTGAAATGCACTCTTTGTGTTTAGAGTTGTTGCCATGATCGTTTATTATGTGGTTATTTTTCCAGTTGTCAAACCCCTTAGTTCTTGGGAACGTCGTTCCTCAATACGAGTTTACACGACACACAAAATACTCGTCCGGTTGATTTCCAATAAACCAACCAATTTCTCTTAATGTGTTCTTCATTCATTATCTTTTTCTAAAACAACTGATTGGTACAAAATATTTTTCGAGTATCACATTGTCTTTTAGATTGCTATTCAATGCCACGAAGTTCATATATACATCACAATGCCGGGTAGTCGAGTAATATAATTGAGTTTAGCTCTTTAAGAGTATTTTCAAAGCTCTGTGAACTGGAAGCTTCTTGCAATTGTACATTTGATACACTATAATTTTGGCTTGAAATCGCCGAAGTCAATGGAATGTTTGTGGTTGCCGCACACTACGTGAGAAAATTATCTGATTTTGGTATTTTCTTGATCACAGGATCCTGCCGTTCAAGACGCTCTTTGGAACGATTTCTGAAATCTCTACCATCTTTGCCACTTATTCTTTAGCCTTTATGATAAATTAAATGTGAACTGCTGCACAATAATTATCAGTTATAATACTATTAACGCAACGATCAACGGTTACTACAACAACACCAATTTATTTGCACCATTGTTTATCATTCATGTCTTTCTCTATTCGACTGCCATCAAAGCCAATCTGCTCCGTCTCATCTTCGAATCAGGAGATTTTCCAATATTGTTAGCTGGGATCACAGCATCATTCACACATCTCAGATTATTTATAAGAAAACCGTTAAGTAGTATCCCTCCTTTTCCTTCCGCTGGGGTTCTCTAAAGATTTCCTCAGGACATACGTTAAGCAGCAATAGTGATAATGCGCGTCTCTATCCAACTCCCTTTATTTCTACTTATAAATTTTTTTTAAATTTTATTTTATAGATTGTCTAGTATCTTCACGAGCTTGTCATGTTTAACATTCTCGAGGTTTGTGTAGTCTATGAAGTATCCAAAATATCATTGTTCCTATCTTAACACCTCTGAACTAGTACATTAAAGGCCTCTCTGGTACTAAAATAGCTGCGAAATCCGAAGTAGGTGTTAAAAATTTTGCCTCGCTCTTTTTGTATAGTCTTTTGTATATCACTTCAAGAAAGAACTTAAGGACATGGCTCATAAGACATAGTTCTATATCAATTCTTGGAATAATAACAAATGAAGGTGTTATCCGATCGCTTTTAATATAACTGCGTGTTATACTTCGTTTTGTTTGCTGTTGGACCTTCATCATTTGATTCTATGTTGTATATTGTGGATCTGTCGTCATAGAACAGTTCTTTGATGTATCCATTCAATCTTCTGAACTTCCCTTCTAAACCCATAATGCTGTTTCCCTTTTTGTCCTTTAAACGACTTCTATCTTTTTTTCTGATTTGGTTGTAGATTTCTCTGTATTTATCTTTATTTGTGTTTTGTATTTTCGGCGTTTTTCAATCATGGTCAGAATTTCAGTTATCATAAATTTTTGTTTGATTTTATGTTTAGATTTACCGATTTCTTTCTCAAGAGTTGTTTTTTGTCAGTCAAGGTTTTGCTATGCGTTAGAATTTCATTACCAACTTAGAATTCCTAATTTATGATAGATGTAATTCGGATACTTAATGATGTGATATTTATTTTTTGTTATTATTTACTCTATTTTCATTTTTCCTTAGTCATACTTTTAATATCATGGCTGTGACCAGAATCTACGTCGGCACCAGGATGTTTTTACCGATTTCACAGTTTTTTAATTTCTTGTATATAAGTATATAGTCGATTTGGTTTCTGACAATATTTTCATTATTGTTACGCGGCGCGTTAGTTATTATCAACTCTTCCATACGAAACTTCCCAACATTGTCTCCTTATGCATCTCTGCATATTTTGGCATTGAAATTGCCCACGATAATGTTAACATCTCTTGATTTTAGAATTTTTTTAATTTATTTAGTTGACTATAAAATTCTTAATTTCGTCGTCATCTTTATCGGCAGTTAGAGCATAAGCATGTATTAAATTTAATTTACCGATGGAAGTCACTAATTAAATTAAGGTGGCTCGTTCCGAAAAAGGTATAAAATTTACTGACGTTTTTGTTTATTATTGTTGCTATCCCATTTTTATGATATTGGTCATTGCTCTCGGAGTAATAAATTACACCATTTTCCGCTTTATGGCCATCGAACTTCGCTGATACCAAGTAAATCAATTTTCAGTCTGTCCATTTCTACAGTAACATTATGCATCTTTCTTCACTGGAATAGACTAAGGACGTTCCAAGTGCCTTATTTTATCCTTATCAGCATCTCCCCTGTAAAGAGGTGCTCCGGATTGACAGTTATTTGTATTCGGTTTTCAGCCACTATGAGTGGTCTTGGCATGCTTTCCATACCGCAGTATAACAACCATTAAAACTGCTAGTCATGTCTGTGAAAATCAATTGACAAACCAGTTTGGGATCATTTCCTTTGCGCTTTGCCTTGGTACTGGTAGTTACTGCTGCCCTCCACCACATCACCATATCTGGCTATTCTTACTTAGTTTGGGCTGTAGGTCAATGTAGTTTTCGGGATGTGGCACGTGGAGCCATAAGTGAGAGCTGCTAGCCCCGTGCGATCTTCAGATATAACCAACCACTGACATTTCTGTTGCAATATAAATATTTTTAAAATTTATTTCTATGTCGATGAACGATGAATGTACGATTTCAAAGTTTAATAGTTGTAACCCATTCAAAATTTCTCTGATTGAGCTCACCTTTTTCGCTCAACTCAAAATTTTGCGCCTCCCAAATCCTGGCGCCCTGGGCCGCAACTTACTCGAACTATGACCTTGGATGAGCCGTACTCTAAAAATCTTCCGTATGGTCATACATAACAGAATATATATGTTAAGACTGAAGAAAACTTAAGTAGCGCTCAGTTCGGGTTTCGAAATGGGCTTGAAATAGCATAAATGTGTTACAGATATGTTCAGACATAAATCAGAAAGTATATATCTGTTATATGGATATCGAAAAAGCATTCGACAAAGTCTGCCATGAAAAACTACTGAAACTTCTCAACAAAAAAAATCATTGCTAACTTGTACTGAAAACAAACAGCTAAAGTAAAAAAGGTACAAATAGCTAAAAGGAGTACAACAAGGCTACGTGCTGTCCTCTTTTTTATTAATTACTTTATTTTCGACCGAGTTCTTAGCGGAGAATCGACCGGAGTCATCATATATTGAGAAATCATAAACAATATACGTTACGCTAATGGCATATGGCATATGGCGAGCTTACATCTAATTGAAAAAACAAACATTTACTGTAATCGATACAAACTCAAAATAAATTCAAAGAAAACCAAAATGATGATGATACCGAAATCAAACATCAGAGCGACCTTACATATTCAAATAGCCCGATTGAAAGGATTAGTTGCTATACATACATGGGGCTTTGTTGAATAAAGCAGCTAAAAACCAGACTACTCCGTTGTTGCATTTCCTCGATCTTATTGTATGGTGTAATGTCATGGACCTCAGAACAAACAGATATGAAACGGCTTGCCGCATTTGAGATATGGTGTTATCAAAGTATTCTACAAAGATCATGGACAGATAAAATTGTGTTGAACTACTACTACGAACGTAAAATAATAAACACTTCGGACATGTAATGCGGGAAGAAAAATATTCGTTTTTGCGCCTCATAATACATAGAAAGATAAAAGAAAAAAGAGGTGTAGTAAGAGGAAAGATGTTCTGATGAAGAAGCCTAAGATAGTGCCGCAGCACAAAAAAAAAATATTTAAAATGACAATAAATATAGCTAGACTTGCTCTGATGATCTCCAACCAAAGCAGAGTGATACTGGGAACATATACGACTTTCCGAGCCCAACTTTATATCTCTTCACTTTTACAGCCCATTGATAGCAAAAAGGATCATAATGGGGATGAGATTATCAATTGACGACTTCCTTAAAAACTCAGTAGACATTCACAAGCAATAGCTAATTCAATCAATCGACACTGACGAAAAAGATAACTCGAAAGACTAGATCACCAAGCCCTAAGCCAACAGTCAACAGATCTCATATAGTGCCAAATATCTCTGAACCAACAATAAAAATCGAAACTAAATGTAATAATATTTATACGGTTTCCAGACATTCGGTTTATGACTTTGTTGGAAAGAGATCCCTATATTTCCACTCGAACTGCTCTCTTATAATTTCGTACAGGACATTTGAGCAAATGGTGACATCTTACTGTAAAACTATTTATCCTCACCAAAGACAAGGAAATGCTGTCATGGCAAAAACAACAGAATTTTTTAAACTTTGTGCCAACAGCATAGTGAGCAATGTCACTATAATTAAACATTGTATAGATAATGTGAATGTAATAAAGTTTACACTCCAACTACGGATAAAAGGGCCAACAGAACACCTAAAAAACAAAATTAAAAGTTATATAAAAGCTATAGGGATAACATCTAACATTTGGTCATAATTCTCATATGCAAATTACTGACGAGATTCAAGGAAAATCAATTGATGCAGGCAAGTTACATCTCAAAAGATATATGAGATAATAATGGCGAGGTTCTAACCTCCTGCGTCGGAGCATGGCCTTTGCGAACTGAGAGATCGTCGCTTACCATCTCTACTACACGCTATACGACCGTATTACCCCTTGTTCGAGTGAACGCGGGTACTCGATTATTTTTGGTAACTGAGTAGGCCACCCTTCAGACATTTGAACATGGGATTGAACTCGAGTCCGCCCACAACATCACTCAAACATCTCAACCAATTGGCCACACCGGCGATTGTATAAGGTAATAAAAACTAAAATTATTAGGGATTAAAAAAATCAATAAAAGAATACACTGGCAAAAGCATTAACAAAAATTCTCTAGAACACATTTAACTAAACTTAAACATTCTATTACAAAAAAAGTGAAAAAAATATGAATATAAGAAAAAAGTATATGAAACAGATATTGAAAATCACAAAATTGCAATACACCCATTATTAAATCATTAAAATAGTTGAACATCTTGACAAAATATCGTTGAAATATAAAGACTTTTAAGGAAATTTTCAAAGACCTCGCCCACCTGGTGGAATCGCGATACCTCCTACTTACTAAAAAAACCCTCATATTCATGATACTTTACAGAACCGCCTTGCGGTATAACTTCAAGTAGCATCATTTTTTTTTTCAGGCGTTTCTTCCCTGTTTTTATTTCTGATTATAGTATTTACCTTTCTCTGAACGCGTGGCCATTTCTCCTCACTTGGAATATATATCCAGCTTATTGTACTCAAAAATTGTGTGCACTTGAGTATCGTTTTCCTCAAAAAACCGAGTCTACGATACCAAATATATTCAGGTAGCTACCACCAAATAGCTTACTTTACCATGTTGTCTCGTTACCTATGAGATGACATTAAACGTTTCTTCTTTTTTTTTCCGCTCCACTGTGTTCTGTTCTTTTACACAATTGTTTCTTTAATCATTAAGGAAAATGATAACGTTATTTTGATCGCTAATGTTCTTTACTTTTAAATATTCACGCCAAATTGGTGTAGCATGTAGTTTAACTGAGTTTGCCACACTAGCCAAGAGCCTACATTCCCACATTAATCTGCCGAGTATAGATACTATTCTTTCAAAATTGACATAAGATGCGTGCCCATACGATTGTTGTGATATATTTCAAAACCTAGGTATTTAATACTCTACGATACCAAATCATTTCAGGTAGCTATCCAGCCCACCAGAAATTGGGCCATGAAGTAACTCTACTGTATTGTCTTTGTACTCACATGATGATATCGGAGATCAGTTTTTTGTTCACCATGCCTTAGCTTGCTGATTTTCCCATTCTACTAGCCATTCCTTAAGTGTAACTTCTTTTTTTCTTCCGCTCCATCGTGTTCTGTTCTTTCCCATAACTTTTTTCTTTAACCATTAAATGGAATGTACCACACCAGAAATCACCTGTAAGGTAACGTTATTTTAATCGCCTTCTCTCTTTAGACGTTCTTCGCTGTGTTTTTATATTTCTTTACCTTGAAACATTCACGCCAAATTGTTATAACATACATTTGGCATCAACCTGCAAACTACAGTTACTACTCTTTGTCCTAGGACTTGCAACCATAATATGCGTGTTCATACATGTGGTCCATTTCGTGGCCTAGGTAATTAATATTCCTTTCGTTTCTAATTACGGTATTCTGCAGTGCAGCTGCGACATGTTTCAGAAAGTATCTATATGTCATTACAGCCATTTTTTGTACGGTCAAATTCACATTTTCTTCTAAATTATCTCCGTTTTAACCGCCATGACAAGCGCGATATTATCCGGGCATCCCACTATTTCTTTCTCTCAGAGAGGCGTAGCCTAAGGACACTGTCGTGGTACACATTCCAAAGTATTTCACATAGTATTTGCCTTTTGGTGCGTTCGTTTACTATAATCTACTTCCTGCTGAGATAACTACATATTGATTTGATTAGGTATGGTTTCACTGACCTCTTTAATTCCCCAGTTGTCTCGGCGAAAGCATTTTTAATATCCAATATGATCAGGGTGACTGATAGTTATTAGGATGTTTTTTTGTTGTTGTTGGCTATATCTTGAGGACCTTACAGCGCATCAACTATAGAACAATTTTGACTTAATCTAGACTAGTTTATAGGTAAGTGTGACCTTTCCTATTTATCCTTCCTGTCATTGTAATTAGGAGTTTTGTTAGCCTTTACGGGGTTTCTCTATTAAAATTCCCTCTTTCCATATATCTGGACATTTTTAACAGCATGTTGATAGTTTCTCCGATTAGGTCTGGTTTGTTTATTCGTATTAGCTTCGTAAACTCAGGCTAGGCCCCATTTGGATTCGCGGACTTCTTGGTTGTAATTCTTTTTGTTGCTTATATAATCTATACAATATCAGATTTCTGAAAATAATTCCTTTCCTGTTGATCTTCGTCTAATTTTTTTTGATGACAGGGAAAATCTTGGACAAGATGGAGAAAAGAAGAGTAGTAAAAAATGTGAATAAAGAAAGATAAACAAATAAAAAAAGGATCAAGATTCCAAATACAAGATGTTGGAGGATGTATGTAATAAAATAGGAGCCCTAGAACGTAAAAATGCTTCATTTACCTTTATAAAAAAAAGTTAGTACGCCAGCGGAAATAAACAAATTAACTGACGACGGCGACCTTACACGGAACATAGAGGGGAGAAAAATCCTTGGAAGACAGTTGTGGAAGAGGCGTTTGCAGAGGATAAAGAAGATGAATTTTTAACACGAGATCTCCGATTACAAATAACGAAGTGAAATCTACTGTCGAGAAATCTAAGTTGGTAAGCTAATAGAGCCAGAAAATTTAATAATCACAGACGACCAAGGTATAAACTGGCTTACATCTATATTCATTGAAGTTTCATAATTCTACCGACGAAAAATAGCGCAAAAATATAAAATGATCAGCTCTACGAGTAACTTGCCGAAGAATTTCTTGAAGATCATTCATGAAAGAATATACAAAAAATGGAGGCACACCTTCCCATACGTAGTTTGCTTTTGGAGATGTGGGGATTAGGGGGACGCTTTTTGGGAATCAACCTCCCTTGCTCTTCAATGTTTACACACAGTAAATCATGAAAGAAGCGCTAGAAGATATGAAAGTGGAATACTTATAAGCCGAAATATGCAAATAATACTATAATCTTTGCGAAAGTCTCAGTGACCAGCAGACTTTCGTTTTGTATATAGTGGAAGTCAGTCAAGGCTACGCTCTACAATTCAAAATCATGAAAACGAAATCAATGATCATTAGTAAAGGCTCGGTACCACTTAGACAAATGATGGTCAACCAATAGCCGATCGCAAGAGTTGCCAAATATTACTACTATTTGAGCACCAGTACCAACGACCAGTAGGACCACTCAGTTGATATAAAACAAATAAGAAAACAGTAACTTTTACAAAAGCCTTAGTTTAATACTTAAAAACAAAAATTAATTTAGTTCGCTGCTATGCCTTTAAAATTCTTCTTTGTCAAATGCAATTATAGACCTTAATAGAGTCGTTTTCCAAATTCTTCGCAATATGATGCTACCAGGGCATAACAAGAGTCCCTATGTGAGATCACTACGAAAGTAAATTTGAATATCTACACCATATGAGAAACCAAGATAAAAGCGATAAATTAAAACTAATTCTGGAAGGAAAAGTTCACAGCAGGGTAGAACCAGAAAGAAGAAGAATATTTTGACTGTACAATCTGCGGAAATGGTTTTCCTGGACTATGACCTCACTTATCCGAGAAATCGACAGTAAAATAAAAATAACCATGCTAGTCGCCAACATACCGAGAAGATCGTTTTGATGATAATTTTGTAGCCAAGGCCCCACAAATATGTGTCCACCTTCGCTTAGGTTTCCTTCCACGTAGAGGGGGCAGACCTAAATGTAAAAAATTATTGCAACTTTTAAAGAAATGAACCAAAAGGTAAGGCAAAGCCGAAATTTACAGAATTAGCTTTTAACTCCTAACTGTAACCTTTATCAACACTGTTCGGGAGTTTGGGGCTTCAAGGTATCTTAATCGATTATGGCAAATCTAAAGAATTGTCCCAAACAGAATTCAAAAATTCCTAATCATTTTCAAGTGCAGAACAGACCTACAGAGTGTTATCACTATCTATTTATAAATTATATTTCCGAGGGCAAAAGAGGTTTTCTCGGTCAAAAGTTCATGGTGGTGCTAATATTAGTGTAGGCTTTTGGACAAAATTTCAAAAACAAGCCTTCATCATCAATCCCAAAAATTCAAGAACAAAAATCCATGGATTAAGGAAGAAGCAGTTAGGTAAATCGAATATGTTTTTGTCGTATCATAAATCCAAATTCATCTTCAACTTCCGCTATTATGTTAAAGAACTGTTGGAAAACTCTGTTATTTTATTTTTATTGCAAATGAGCTCCTTTTAATTTTTGAACGAATTTTTAAATAAAAAGTACAATAAAATGAAGTTTCAGAATAATGGTAAGACAGTAGTATAGAATATGCATGTAATTTAACTTTTCAAATCAAATGAGGAATATCTAGTAAAAATACATAACTAAGGATTAATTTGGAAGAGTTATCCTAGTATACATATTAATAAAAAAAGTAAAAGAAAGCGTACTAAGTGCCATTTCTGCGAAGGCCGCAAAAATTCATTGTATATTAAATGGAGTGGGAAAAAATAATCGGCCGTTTTTCGGGGCAAGGAAAATCCCATGACACAATGCAGATAGAAGATAAAATAGCGCAAAATATACAAACGTCGTGATAGGGTCGAGAAACATTGAGCAACTACAATCAATGTCGCTGTTATAACACTTCAAGGTTAGTTGGCAAAGCTCAAAACTAGAACACTCGAAAAAATTGTTTGAAATTAAAAACTACTAAATTACAGGACAAACTAATAACCTGCCATTGAATAACACTAAAGATAAAAAACATCAAGCTGATCTAAAGCGATTCCCCTTGTGAAGAAATCATGAAACTTCAAAACTGGAAGACAACTATACAAAAAAAAATAATCTCACGCACCCGTCGAAAAAGCCCGTAGCAATTTTTTTGCATTATCGACTACATCCGTGTAAATTATTCTAAGAATCGTTGATAAGGAGCTCCCGCCGCTCTCGCAAACCACGAACCAGCCACTGTTTGGCGGCAGATGTAGATGCAAACCCGGAAACATTAACCAAAAAACGCTCAACTCGTTTGGGTATCCAGACTGTTTATCGCGTTAAACGCTGGCGGCAGATTCTAACAGTCCAAACCGCACAGAAAATTATCATATTAATTGAAAACAAAATAACCACGAGCTACCAGTGCCCTTTCTTGTCGTTAAAAAACTATAAAAATCAAAATCATATTCTAAGAGTTATCAAACGGGATTAATCAATTGGGCGAAAACACTAACAAACATCGCTATAATCAAACTTTCTTCGGGCCGAGTTTTTTAATAAGAGCATTGTATCAAACATTCAGAAACGGTAAAAGTATATAAAGACCTCATTGTCCTTTAGATACTATCCATTACCTTATTAAACATAAAACAACAGTAATGTGAAAATTATACAAGCATTTTACCTTCGAAGATGCTAAACGGTCAACTATGGGATCATAATATACGACGACCGTATACAACTTTAACTACAACTGTAACTGCAGCCACTATGCATATTATTTCAATAATTTCCTAATTGTCAAACTTAATTCTTCTAAAATAAAAAATTCAAAATTCGAGGAATTATGATATTTTTAGCTTATTTATTGACTTTTTGTAGTCCCTCAAAAATAATACTCCTCTTGCACTTTTCAACCTTTAGGGTAAAGAGTTTTAAATACACCTCCAGTGCGGTGGTTCCTAATCGATTTGAGTAAGCCTCTACTATTTTTACCTTACTGTTAGCACGATTTAAGCAATTTCTCAGAACTATGCGAAAGTATATAAACCAGTGTTTCGTTTAGAAGACGAGAGGTACAACAAACAGCGAATTATTGCGTTGTGAACAATCGAGGTCAGTAAGTGCAACACAGCACGGACAATATCAGGAAACGCTTTTATCATTTAAGCAGGTAACACCTGACCAAACTGCATGCAGTGCATTTGCATGTTCGCCTCCTTTAAATACAGCTCTCTGGGCATTTTGGGAGAAAATAGCACTTTGGCCATACTATTCAAAAATCACAAAAATTCCACAGAAAACGTATAAAAAATTAAACAATTTCGAGGGAGTGAAAAAATTCTTCCAGGTTGCAGAACCATGTCAAACATCTTGTCATTAAGGAGAAGGAAGCAAAAAATGCATCGATCAGACAATTTGAAAGTAAAGTGTGGAAAATTGCATTGGCTTTGTTACCAAAAGTGGAATTGGGGTAATACTTAAGCGTCAAAATGAAAAGATTTAAATTATATGGTGAGTTGAAATCAAGTCGTACAAGGTAAAATCGCACCAACAGCAATACAGCTCTTGAGAAAAATGGAGAACGAATTTGCTATCCGTGCTCTTCTGGCGTTATGGGTTTTATATTCTACAAGTTAGTCTGAAGGATGGATCATCAATACAAAGGCTTTTCAGGTGTAAACCGATATTCACTTTAAAGAGTGCTGACCTTTTTAAGAAAAATTATCTATTCAGAAGGATCTTAAAAAATAATATACTCAGTCTCGTCAATTCTGAAATCACGAAGGTTGCCCAAGACTAGGCTCTATCCCTTCGGCCCAATAATTTTGAAAACAGGTTCTCTAGTGCTCCAACTGAGCTAAGTTTACAACCCCTAACCGCTCTGTCGACCGGACGTCACTACAAAGAGATCAATCAAAGATTTTGCAAGGTATATCGCTCTTACTTCTTCCTGTTTTATTAGGCTCCACAGGAGGAAGGCCAAAGCAGCACTCTACAACTCTGTTTGCTACACCACGCTAGGAGAATAGAAAAAAAACGAGCGAACAAAAGAAAGCTGAATGAAAAGAGCTAAAGATCAAAACAACAAAGGTCCAATGAAGAGCAAAGAAAAATTTTTCTGAAACTAAAGACATAAATCTTGAGTCTGAAGATGAGGTGGTCTTGCTAACTCCAGAAAGCACAGAACCGAAATTGATGACATGTTCAACCATTCAGCTTCACCATGAGATGGGAAAAATGATGGTAGTTAAAAATGAGCGATTTGGTGCATTTGCTAAAAAAATTACCGAAAAGGTAGCACATTTCAACTATGAATTGAATACAAAGCATGCGTCTATCTATTTCTTTTCGACTATAGAACTATGTAGCCCCCGATCACAGTGCTGTTAAGGTTATTTTAACTTTAAGAAAAAAATATCCAGATAAATTTGATATGTAAACTCGGAATGTTATAAATAACTACAACAAATATTAAAATGTTCAAGAGGAAAAACGGTTTGGTTTGCCAGAGACTCAAACTGACAACTTTAGAAGTGTAACCAACACTGAAATAATCAGTATAATTTGAATACTAAATACTAATCTGATAAATATACATAAAAAAATCTTCAAAAATCCCCAACTCAATTTACAGGAACTAACATTAACACCCGAATTTCAAAACTGTTCAAAATGAAAGGTCATTGCATTGATTTTTTATGACAAACGATTACGATTTGGAACGAAAAGTTATTGTAACACAAAGGCAGCTGATATTTCAAAAGCTCAGCTTTAAAACTGAAATGAACTGTCCAGAACGACGTCTGCAGATCCTGCAATGAGGAGAGACATTAATTACTCTACGGGCCGTGCTGCTAAAATCCAATTATCAGGGTTACAACGAAAATCAATACGGAACGAGATACAGCTTCCTAGACAGTAAATTGGAAAATAGAGAGCTGCTCAGGAAATGCTTCATATAGGGAAGGATATTAGATGTTTAACTTGAACGATGGGAAGAAGACTTTAATTTGGAAGTTTTGGCAGGAAACACCATATAAATATGACGAATGTAATCTGTGGGCTGAAATCAAAAGTAATACTAAACTTCTTTTTAACGATGGCTTCTTAAGATTAACAAACGGTTATAAAATCCTCTAGATGGTTTGGAAATAAAAAATATTTTAGGATGATTATCAATAATTACTCAACACCACAGAGTGGCCAAAAAGTTCAGTTCAGTTTAGGTTCTATAAATCTTGAGTGAAAAACACCAGACGAAGATTATTAACAATAGTCAAGTGTCACTCAATCTCCTATCTCAGGCGTGCATTAAGGAATGAAAAATTACGCCTACTGAGACTCATCTTTTGAGGAAGAATTGAAGGTATTGCAGGCAAGAAATAGAGAATGGAAGAAGACAAAATGGTAAATGACTCTTTTGGGGAAATAAAAGAGAGTTAGCCGAAATAATCACCAAAGTCACATGAAGTAGAAGAACCATTTTTTATATGGAAAGAAATAGTTTGCTTATAAGAAAACATGATTGTATTGAACTAACAAAAAATAAAAATACTGACAGCAAATTAAGATACAATACTCTCATCTGCTATTACATTCATCTATTATATCAAACCCATTTCATAATAAAATTATGCTTTTCTAAAGGCTTGCCAAACAAAAAGAAGAGTTTTTGGGTTAAAATGGTAAATAGACTCTTAAATGATTTCTCCTAAGGTACAGAAAAATCTTGTTCAGAATTCTGTACAACTATACTTTATAGAAAACTATATATTTTTTTAGCCTGACAGAAAAACAAAGAACGATCAGATTATCAGCTAATACCTTCAATTTCCTTCACAGAATGGATCATAAATACCTCAATTTAAAAAAAAAAACATCATCACTGTAATATATTACCAATTCCGGATGAAGACATCGTCCGCGATACTTTCGTCCTTCACTAATATAACTGAAACTACCTTTAAACTTTGCCTGTAAAAAAAGCACCAGCAAAAACACCATATAAATTTGTTACACCCAGAAGCAATTGGGTAATACAAGGTTAACAACTAACGTTCGGCAGAACATTCTTTTGTAAATTTCCGCTTAGGAACTCTACCTTGAACTTAAAACCAATTACTGCAAATAGTAAGTAGCGACATATTAAGAGCACATAAAGCCTTATTTTGGGTATGCAAATAACATACCCTCCGTCTATGGAAACTTAATCAAAATGAGGACCCCATAAATCACTGGACAACAGCGTTTTAATCAAGCACGGCAACAATATCCTTCCGCATACACGAGCATGGTCACTCGTATTTAGGGTATAAATCAAGTAATCAATGAGCACTCTATTATGCCTGGCTGCAGCCGTGTCTAGGTGTGCCAACTGTCACAATAACAATAAACGTTAAATAATACTTTACACCGATCTTACCTAATTCGATTACCACCGCGCTGTTTCCAGATAGATCTGCCGCTGCTGCGAGCTAGACACACGATCGCTGATAAACCTATTTTACTGCCGCCACTTCAAGCACTGGGGATTTATTTCGCGCAATTACATGTTCGTTTCCATCAACTCCAATTAAAAGCGGCGGCAAAATTAGCGTTTGACCTAAAAATGCGCCGCTACATAATGCAGAGCCACCAGCGACCGGAACAGCAGGAAATGGAGGACAATGTAACATGCCGGGCACCTTCAAAAGATAACCAACAGAGGAATTCTATTTAGGGCTAGCGTGTTCGAAAACTACCTCCTCGTAACTTTTCCTTTCAGAACACCAAGAAACAAATAGAAGCTACTACCAGTGGGCAGAAACCAAGAACAGCAAAAACTTAATAAAACCCAAATCGAACATACTACAATTTACAAACACATTTCATTTTGGTCTAAAAAACCAACCAAAATTGAATTATTCGAAAACGCGCCTATCAGACATTATATAACATAAGGTATGTTAAAGATGAGAAGAACATTATAGAGATTTAGAAAGCACACTTCGTTATAAATAACAGTAACTACACAACGTTCAGGAACAAACATATCTAACATAAAAAAGTCACAATTAAGAAAAAGACGCAATAGTCTAAATTAAAAATTTAATAAATAAGGAAACAGGGAAGAGAGTTGTGGATGAACAAGAAGTATCGAAAGAAAAGACTTGGCAAAACTAACAAGATACACAGAACTGGAACAAGTTTCTATTAGAAACTTCTACCATGATAATTAATTAAATGGAAAAGAGAAGTTACATTACCACAAAAGGATTAAGATAAGCAAAGAAAAAGTTATCTGAAAAGAACTGGGTGAATATAGCATTTGAAATATATAGAATAGAACGTAGTGGACAAACATTAAAATAAATTATGCTACTCCTACTGTAAAAGAAAATTAATTTCTACTAAAACAAAAGATAAATATAAGGTATAAAGCGCAGAATACGAGTAACTGCTAAAAATGATTATAGGCCTTAATGAAGCATATTAAATGGAACTACCCATAACTTTACTTACAAACAAGCCAAACCAATGAATTTTCAAATATTTTGTAAGCCGTCCTAAACTATAAAGAAATAATAGAAAATAGTGGAAGATAGCTGTTAAAAGCACCAATACTATTGAAAAAAATGACTAAACTTTTATTGACAATTGTTTCTGTCCACGTTCCACTATCTTATCATGCCAAAATATTTTATCACCCACTTGTCCTTCAATACCACTAAATTGTACATAAATAAAAATAGAATTTTCGCTTATCATAGGGTGTCACAAACTAGTAACATTGGCAGTCTGACAATCTTTGAATTTTTTCAAAAATATATTGATATGCATACCATGGAAGTGAAAATACCAAATGAAAAGGCACGTTCCTCTAAGATTCCAGACCCCGACTCAGTTGCGGCAGGTACTCGATTATTTTGGTCAGTTATCAAGCCCGGAGTGTTACGTAAACCAAATGGCTAATTGAGCACTTGCGGATATCAAAAAAGCGAAGGAATTGCTGGAAAGCTTGCCGATAAAGAGTAGGGTGCGGAAGTTGCTCTACTATTTAAATATTTCCTTCCACACAGCGACCATCAATCAAAGTTAAATTCCGCAACAGTTGGTGTTTTTAGGCTGCTTTAAAAAACAGATAAATTTTCCCCGTTTTCCTCAGCCGTCCTTGCCTAAGGAGTGATTACTCACAATTACATAAACAATAAAAGATGCTCGGGCTGCCGTCATAGGAATGCATGATCTTCAGATAGAAGATACCGTAACAAATTCGGCATGCAGCAGCATCCTCACGAGCAGGGTAGATTTCCATCAGATTGAGATGAATTACCTCACCCGACGGGGCAACGTGCAAACGAGCCTAAAATACGCGCGCATCTGCTCGGCACCCTGAGGAACCCCCGGCCAGCCCGCTTATCAGTTAATCTTCGTTTGCATGTCTCGCTTTCGGAATTTCGCGAATCAACAAAAGCTGCGGCTCGAATTTTAAAATGAAATCGTGCGCTCTGCCCGAGATGTCATCAGACATCAAACGGGGGGTGTTCTGGGGCGAACGTCACGCTTTCGAAAATCCTGCAAAAGGAAGTGTTTTCAAAAACTTACCATAAACAGGTAAAATCCCAGGCGAGGCAGTTTTTACACTTTCACAGGCACTGCAAACTTGTGGATTCTGTGAAGTTGTCTGGAGCTGCGCTGTCTTCGCTGCGATTGATAACAAATCGGTTAGCAACCCGAGAGGTTGCTACGTTAAAGTAAATAAAGCAGAATTCCATACACGACGAGCGAGTTACAAACACCCATCGACGCAATCGATGTACTGCTCGACTCTGCTCCTGCTAACGAGGCCTACCTATTCTACTCGGAAAAGATGAAAAGGCGCAAGCGCCTATGGTCCAATATTCAGTTATGTTGTGAAACGAAGACCGCAAAAACATACCATCTGTAGGCAACTCTACTAACAGCATTATAAACAAGCTGGCTGTCATTTCAAAATTTATCTTTAATCAGCGCGCAATGTTTGATACCTTTTTAAATTATTTTTCCTCGTAATCATCATTTAATAACAATTTAAAAATGATTTTCCATAATAAAAGAATAAAAATCGAAAAAAGACTATGCCCATTCTAATAACTTATAAAAGATGTCAAACGGTATAATTTCTATTGACTTCTAGATGATAGTATTGGTAATTCAAGAAGCTTTTTTCTAGAATACATAATCAACACGTGGCAGAATAAGACAAAAGTCAAGCTTCTATTAAAGCCCATTTAATTTTTACAGTAATTCTATAGTAATGTTTGTTCTAATGTTCTATGATCTTTCCAAAAACCAGATTGACAAAATCAGTACTACTATGGGGTATAATATCTTTAAATAAAAATAGGTTTTCCTTGTCAGAGTTTCTCTGTTTAACATATTGGTATTTTGTAGTAGTTTTTTGACCAAATCTTTAATAATACCGGTTTCAAATTTGTTGTTCTTTTACTCCAGTAGTTTTACAAAGAACATTACTAGTGGGATTTTGATAAGATTAGGTTTAATGCTGTTTACCCCATACCTGACTGTTTAATTTTTGATAATTTTTTATAATTGGTTGTAGACAATATTGTTGCTATGCTCTATGATAAGATACTGAGCTGCTGATTTTGCATGTCTGTTCCTTTAATCGTTACTTTTTGTTCTTATGATTGTTGTTTGCCGTTAGTCTTCAAGATTTTATTCCATGTTCATGTTTTAATGTATTGGATGTAGAGGAAACGCTTGCTTTGTTAGCAGAAGTAACTTCGCAAGGAAAACACATCAAAACTAATAATCCAGTGAGCAATTTGTAGGTTTTCTTAACTTATCTTTCACAGGGCGCACATATAAATCAGTCACATCTTCACTTTTTCTACATCTAATTGTTAGTGTACTGCTTCTGCTCAGAAGAGCCCTTTCAAACTACAATTTATTAAAATATAAACCATAAACAGAATATCCTAAGATTCAGTGTCAGCTCTCACTCTTCGCTCGATAATAAACAGTTTCGCGTTTTTCTCTCAAATTTAGTACCTTTACTTGACTTCAGTTAGGACAAACATCACCTACATTTTTATCTTTTGTTTAACTACAAAACCGTTTTGAACTGTAGAAATTCCTCTATGATTTAGAATCTTCCGTTTCTGCCTTGTATCATGTTTTCTTCTTATTTGTGGGTAACCTCGTCTTCTTCGTATCAATAATGTCAATTTTAAATCAGATAAAACACTAAAAATCTATAGTGGTCCTTTGCGTAGATCAAGTCAACTATGTCAGTATTCTTATAAGCTAAGGTTTAAAATGCTCCACACTTTGTTAAGAAGGGAAATTGTTTTGTATCATGTGTGTAAACAACCCGTATTTTAATAAATTAAGAACAAATTTTGAATTAATTTAACATGAATCAGATTCTAGAAAGTAACGTACAGAATAATCAAAATTGGGTAAGTAGGAATAGGTGGTACAAAATTAAATCGAGTAAGAAGAAAGGATAAGATGGGTTGAAGGAACAACAGAAATGTTAAAAAATGCTTATATATACCTTCCCTCTGTTAACATCCACAGCAAGTAGCTTAGTGGCTATAATGGTTGCACGTGTAAATGCTTTGGTAGCAAAATGTTTGCCTTGAGCATCTTCGTAGATAAGAAAGATATATTTAGTGTATTATCACTGGAATTTTTGAGGCGGCTAATAGAACAATGATGCTTTTGTAGTCAAAAAGACAACAAGGAGATAACATAACAATTCTTGTATTCTCTCAGTATCATACGATTTACCAAACCATACGATTACTTTCTCAAAAGTTCAAGTAATATCTAAAAATGTACACCTACAGCATATATTATGCTATATACCATGTTCATACTAAGACTTCGGGTTTAATTGTTTTCATAAAAATAAAATAACATCGACAGTACCAAGATGAACATCAAATAAACACGGGTTTATTATAATTCAAGAAACCCATAAATATAGAAATAAATTTAACAAAGACGATGGTTTTTATCTATCAATATATAGGTTGATCAGGAGCCGTGGTGGTTTAGTGGATAAGTCGATAGACTACGAAACCAAGAGTTGCGGGTTCGAATCCCGCTCTCGCCAATTCAATCGCTGGCATTTTTACGGCCCAGCTCGACTCATGCTGCAATAAGTGAGTACCTGGAGGTCAAACTCTGGGGTGCTTATAGGCGGTCGGTACGTAGCGCTAGCCACGTTACTACCCTTGTATACCGTAGGTTCTAGATTGTAGCAGATCTATCCTGTTACGACCCCAAAGGGGCTTCTTATATAGGTAGATCACTTATAGAGGTTAAAGACTGAGCGTTATATAGCACAAAAGATGAGATAATGTCAGTAAGAGGCAGAAATATATGACTTGTCCATCTCTATAACATAACCATATTTTATAAATTTAGAATATTCTTCTTTTAAGCGTATCTAAAGCTAGGAACAAAAACTGAGCGTTCGAGGGTCTAAAAATAAAAATAGCTAATTATATTTTTGGTTGCAAATTGAATTTGTTTTAGGACCGAGAAACAGTAAGCGTTTTCTTGCTTTAGTTTTTATTAAAGGGGGGAATTTAGCTGTAATAACACATTACTCAATAAGTTCGTAGAATGGTATAGTATGGTGGTACCACTATTGACAAAATTTCATGACAATCTGACGTTTAGTTCACAAATTACAGTGGTTTTAGTGACGCCACTTGCATAATTTTCAAAACAATAGAAAAATATGAATTTCGTGTGTTAATAAAGCATTGCTTTTTAATGGGAAAAAATACTGTCCAACGAAAGCAATGGCTTGATAAGTGTTATTCGGACTGTGCTCTATTGAGGCAAATGGTAGAGAAGGGGTTTGCTGATTTTAAACGCGACCGTACAAACATCGATGATGCTGAACGCCCTGGTCACTTCAGAAAACATAAAAAAGTCCACAAAATAGTTTTGGTCGATCGTAAATTGAAGTTGTGTGAGATAGCTGACACCTTAAAGATATCAGAAGGCAGTGTATTCACCATTTTGCATGAACATTTGTCCATAAGAAAGCTTTGTTCGAAGTGGGTACCGCGTTTGCTCACAGTATATCAAAAACAACAACGCGTCGACGATTCAGAGCGCTATTTGAAGCTGTTTCAGCGCAATAACAAGAATTTTTTCGTGCGGTATGTGACCATGGATGAAACATGGATCCATTACTGCACCCCAGAGTCAAATCGGCAGTCAGCTGAATGGACAGCAAAAGGCGAAAGCCGCCCAAAGCGACCAAAAACGCAAATGTCAGCTGGTAATGTTTTGGCCTCCGCATTCTGCGCACGGTATTTTATTCATCGATTACCTTGAAAAAGGAAGAACCATCACTAGCGAATATAATATGGCGTTATCGACGCGTTTAAAGAAATAAATTGTGAAAAACCGACCCAAATGAAGAAGAAAAAGTGCTCTTTCACCAAGACAATGCACCGTGTCACAAGTCGATCGCAACAATGGCAAAATTGCATGAATAGCACTTTGAATTACTTCTTCATCTACCGCATTCTCCGTATCTGGCTCCCAGCGACTACAGATTTGTCTCCAATGAAGAAGTGATTTCCGAAACTGAAGCCTAGTTTGAGGCCAAAGATAAATCGTTCTACAAAAAAGGCATCAAAATGTTAGAGAAGCGTTGAAATGAATTCATCACTCTTAAAGGAGACCATCTTAATAAATAAAGTCGAATTTTGCCTAACAGTTGTTTTATCAGTCATCCTACGAACTTATTGAGTGATGTGTTAGATCTCTTTTGAGTAAATTTACTCGAGAAGTTGAATGGCATTGAATGCTCTACATCACAATATTGCAGATTTAAAAGGTTATATGATACAGTAAGCTATAAAAATGGAAATAAGAATGCTTTCCAAGAATGACTTAAACTAAAACTCTGATTTAGAAAATACAAACTTTCAAGATCGCATTACATTTTGACGTGCGTTGCACATCGATGGTTAAAACCAATAATGAAGTCAACAGACATTTTTAAGGTCCTCCAGAAACTTAAAATCTTCATAAGGTGTGTTTATAGAATTATTCACAATTCAGTGATATCACAACTGTAAATAACCAACCAAGAACAGCCAACCTTACTGAAATTCCATATGGTAACAATAATAATTCGTGAACTCAACACACAAGAGGCAAAGGAAATTTCCTTGTAACAGAATTAAAGCATTAGAAGCTAATAATAATAACAAAATAGTTATGGAAATAATATATTCTTAAAAGTGAATGAGTAATTATGGTGAAACTGGTAGGCACTCCAATCGATATAACCATAACACAAGTCTATATACCAATAACAGACTACGATGATGAGGAATAGAGAAAATGATATATGTCAAAGGTGACGAAAATATGATTGTAATGCGCAATTTGAACGCTATTGTAGAAGAAGGTTTGAAAGAACACATACTAGGAAGGTATGGTTGGAGAGAAAGAACGAAAGGAAAAACCGTCTTATTCAATTTTTTTGCTAATAATAATTTAGTGATCGCGAATACAATTTTCATATATCCCACGCAGAAGATATACATGGAAGATGCCAGGTGACATAATAAGATACCAAATTGACGATGTAATAGCAAAACAGAGATTTAGAAATCAAGTTAAAAACAGTAAAAGCTGTCCAGGAGTTGGCGAGAACAATGATCATAATCTGGTAATAATGTAATCTAAAATTTAAAAAACATAGAAAAAGAAAAAAGTAAAATGGCAAGTAAATAAATTAGAAAACGCTAACATACGAGAACAGTTTAACGATAAACTTGAAGTTTTATATACAAATGATGCTACAGAAAATAACGTTGAATATCGTTTAGATATTCTATAAAAAAGATAACTAATGTAGCAGATGAAAGAAGAAAAAGTACAAAAATTTAAATGAAAGGAAAAAATGTATAGAGAATTAAGAAACAGAATCAATAGAAATGTACAGTATCTAGTAAAAAAATGTATGGATAAAAATGTGAAGAAGTTGACAACCACCTGAGAAAAGCAAAAGTGATCAGGCATATCAACAAATAAAAACAAGTTCGGCTAACAAAAAAAAGAAATTACCAGATATTGAAAACTAAGAGAAAACACTCTTTTTGAACCAAATGAAATCGCAGGAAGATGAAATAGATATTTAAAAGAACTATACATGGATAACAGAAGAGGTGAAATCGAATAGAACTAGCGCATCAGATAGACGATGACGATGAAAAAGGTGACGCAATAATCTGGTCAGAATACAACCAAGCAATCGAAGATTTAAAGATAAATAAAACACCGGCTATAGATCAAATACCATCTGACATAAAAGCTATAAATGAAAGACATCACAAAAAAGTCTATCAACTTGTATACCAATCAGGAAACGTCTCTGAAGACTTCACGACGACCGTGATTATATATTTCTAATAATTGATGAAACAAATTCAGTACAGAAAATTATTCACGCATTTTTAGGTCTTCCTCTTCTTCTCTTCCTGTGATTTCTTATCATATATAGTTCTTACCTAACCATTTTACAGTTGTTTGTTCAATTTTTTGTTTGGGAAGCTTAAATGCAATAGAGATGAAACACTTAAGAAAAATAGCAGGGAAGATGAAATGGGATAGAGTTGAAAACAAAGAAATAAGAGACCAAATTAAACAAGAACCGATAGTGAATAAAATATAATAAAAGACAAACTCGATCATAACGATCACATGGTTAGGATGGATAAACAAACTAGTGAAGAAGATATAGGGGACAAGAAATCACAGGAAGAGAAGAAGAGGAAGACCTAAAAAGGCTTGAATAACTCAAATAGAAGAAGTGGGAAAAGAAATAGGAAAAATATGGAGAAAATGAAGCAATTAGCACAATCCAGGAAGGAATGGAAATAATGGGTGAAAGAAGAAGAGAAGCTTAAATTAAAGCAGACTATAAAATTCACGACAGGAAACTAAAAAAAGATTAAATAATATAAAGGAACCGATAGTCAAATTTAAAAATAAATAGTCTCAATGGCAAGAATAGAAAGAGCTTAGGTGTAGATTACGGCATTGTAGTTGCCACATCTGGAACAAAACTTGTTAGACTCAACATTTGACGTTTTACTGACAATGTTTGCTTTAAATTCTGAAAGAAATCAAAAAACTGTATTTCCTGTCCTCTCCTTGAGAACAATAATTTTCTGTACTGAATTTGTTTCATCAATTATTAGAAATATATAATCATGGAAATGACCTGTCTAATCTGAAGAAGAGTATTATCGTTGAGAATAATAAAGACACGATTGATACTCCATAATCATTCACTTTTGACTACATTTATTTTTTTCTACCTTCTGCTCTCAATGCTTTCTCTAATGATACTTTAGCAATTAGTCCTATAGTACTTAAACAGAATACCCGAGTGTCTAATCAAAAAAATTTAAGACAAACTTTAAAAAAATTATAACAAGAGGGTGTTGAGATGCGTGTCTTTAGTTTCTTCTTTTTATAATCTTTTAAAATACGTCCCACCATACTTTATGCACGTCTGCATCTTTCGAAACCTGTCATAGAATCAATTCTTCCACGTTTCCTTCGAGATTTAAGCGTACTAGTTATCCCGCAACATTAGAAAGTTTTTGTCTTCGGAAAACTTTGTTTTGGGCTTTATTAGGCACATTAGAAAAATAAAGTAAAGTTTAGTCATCTGCTACAATGGTGTTAACATAGCGAGATATTCCATTTTTAAACTCAGGGTCGGCGCTAGACTGGACGTCGCTTGTCTGCAAAGCTGCAACTTACACATTTGTTCATATGTACATTTGCAACAATTTGGTTGAACGCAATTTTGCTATCCAGTCGTCCAACTGAAAAACCGTTTCGTCTTCCTCTACCAGTTCGATGGTATTGGTATGCTCCTTGTTGGACGTGCCGAGACTAACGTTCTCAAACCAGGCATGGTAGTTGTATTTGCTCATGCTAACATGACTGTGTTAAGAACCTCTTTGCCAAAAAGCCGCATCGTGGATATGTCACTGGTTATTTTAAAAGCATCCCACCGAAGGGAGCTGCACAAATATGGGGGCAGCAACAGTTTGCTTGGGTTCTCGACTTAAGTGACGGCTACCACCTCAAGAGGTTAAAAAGTACTTTGGGTCAAGCCTGTGTAAAAAGCTCCTATCTTCAGTACACCAACCGTTGAAGAAGATTTGTCTTCGTCAAATACCTATAACTCACCCTTTGATGCCTTCAGAAAGAATTTGAAAACTGGAGTTGGATCAATAACGTCAAACGTACATTGAAGATGTATATTTTTTTTCAAACATAATTTTCATTAAAAAACTGGCGATAATAGGAAAAAAGTATGTTGAGATTTGACACGTGCTGGAAGTACAAGAGAAAAGTTCATAAAGAACATCACATTACAGGATGATTTCCGCTACCTTGTGGTTACAAATGAATAAACAAGACTCTGGCATTTTTCAGACAGAGTAAGACTTTACAGTAAACGAAGTGAATCCACAGATAGCAAAGATAGATCGCATGGTTGAAGTATTATTACTTAATTCGTTTACAAGAATTTAAAGAAATAATTAAACTTCTTACTGAAATTTCGAGTCGACGGTCAACTTCTAGTGACACTCGCCTGCAATACAGGTTTGGTTCAAGTTTAATGAGAATCGTGTGACATTACAAAACGCATCGTATCATCTCATTAGGTAAGACATGAAATATTCAAAAAGAACAAACTTTCTTGAAAGCAAATTGTCGATGTAGGAATGTCAACTCTTCTGCCTGGGGGACTCAAATATCTGCCTCAACTCCAGATTAAAGATTTTCCAGATTAAAATTTTGCTTTTAAAATTCCCAATATCACCACTTAAATATAGTCGTATGGTGAGAACAATCATCTCCCAGTACAAAAGCCATTTCCTTCAAACTCTGATTGACACTCAAACCACATGGAAAGTTTTAACGCAAAATTGTCCGGTATCCCGTTTTGATCATGACGCTGTGAGTTCTCATTATTGTCTCACTTGAGGAGAGGTCGTCCTCCCGGTTGCAGTACCGGTTTTCACCTGTCTTAACAAATTTGAACTTGTCATAACGCGCAATCTTCGTTTGCGCCATATTACAAAGGTTCTTTAGTACTCCAGGTATTAAGGCGCAAAAATAAGAAGGTACAATCACAAAATAACTTAAGTTAAGTGGTACTATTCTGCCACATGTTTGTGACAAGATTATACTTATAACTCCCACCATACCTTTATTTATATTTATTTTATTTCGTTGAAGGTGGCGAAAGAGTTTTCTGATTGTTCAGTTAGGCTGAAAAATGTAAGTGCATCCTAACGAATTGAATGATTCGTAACAAAGCTTTGTTTTTATGATCTCGTCTCCAAGTCAAGTGAATTGGAAAGCAAAGTTGAGCATTGTTGAATTGGAAGTATAAGGTAATAAATGAATGAAATCTGGGATTAATCGATAATTTGCATTATTGGAATCAACTACTAAAGGATCTCATCATCAAGTTGTGATAATATTGCGCTTCGGCTATCACTTTGACTGAAGTTGGAGATAACTAATTTCAAACTAGACATACGATTCTAAGTATTTTCTTTTCTCTGGCAAGCCTACGATGTATGCACCTTCATTAGTTTAGTGGCAATTTAAAGTTATACTAGTAACATAGGTGGTATAGTGAGCAAAACCAAAATATTTTCGTTTGTCTCCATTTAAATTCTTCACCTACAATCAGCAAAAAGTTATTAGTTTCTTGCTTCATTACTGAAGCGACGTGATATGTATTATCTCTTTCTATCTTCGACAATTCATATATTTTCCTGAAATGGTGTTCCTGTGAAGCTTATTGTTTGGTCTATCCACCTTTTGCGAGAGCGTCCTCGTGGCCTTACTCCTTCAACCTTTTCCTGTGTTACAAGTCACTTTAAATTATCGTTGTTTCTTCTAGTGATGCGAGCAAACATTTTAGGATACGACGTCTTACCACACTGGATAGGCGATCTTGTATGTTTAGTTCTTCTGTGATTGATACATTTATTCTATAATCTCCCCATGGAATTCGCAAGTTTTTTTCCAACAGCACACTTCGAAGAAATCTACTTTGTTCCTATCGTCAGTTCTAGTGCCCATGCTTCTGTCCCATATGTTGCCATTGAAAATATAAATGTTGTAACTAGTCTCTTCTTTGTTTCTTTTCAAATAGTATTGAGATTAACCATTGTTATTCGTATCATAGCAATTCTTCTCCGTATTTAAGTGGAGCAGTTCCCAACTGTATTTATATTTGAACCTAAATAAATAGCGTCGTTGATAATCTGTATATCTTGTATGTTGTTTATGTTACGTCTTTCGATTTGTAATCATAAGTTTCGTTTTCTGTTGGTTTAATTTTAATCCAATTCGTTTTTGATGTTTTCAAGCAAATCAGACATTTCCGATTCTTCATTAGCAAAGAGTGTGGTGTCGTCAACAAACCACAAGTTATTAATTCTCTTTCTATCGGCAATTCTGTCTTTCTAGTTATCAAGAGCTTTCCATAAATGTTGAACAGAATGGAAGAGGGTATGCAGCTTTGATATATTCCTTTCTGCACCATGAAATTTGTGGAGTATTTGTCGTCAAGTTGTATTGCTGCTAAACCTCCTTCATATAGTAATTTTAAGAGCAAGATGAGATGTTGAGGAGTTTCCAAATCGGCTAGTACTGTCCACAGTTTTGATCAATTCGCACATGTAGTGGCTCCAAAGTCTCTTGTTTTTTCTATTATTGTTGCAGCAGAATTATAAGCATTACTTGACTAACATTTTTTGCGAATTGGCACAAATGCAGATCTTATGAAGTCTTTAGGCCACTCCCATATATTATGATAGATTTAACATAGGAGCTCAATTCCTTTATAGCCGAGTTGTTTTAACATTTCTGCACTTATTTTATCCCCTCCCATTGACTTCTTCTCTTTCAGTTTTTGTACGGATTGTATAATTTCCTCTTTCAGCATGTCTAGTTCTTTTTCTAAAACCTGTATCAAGAGTTTATGTTCGTCTGATTGATCATGGTTATTATTTGTGTAAAGGCATTGACAATATTGACTATAGCTCAAAATAAGTATAATTTGCTGCTCCTAGAATTCGAATTTAATTAATGATTACCAGAGCTGAGTTTATTTTTCAATTTATTTTTTTAAAACTATCAAGTCAGTTTTTGAAATTTATCATTTTATAATTTTCAGAAACCATAGCACGCGAAATACTTTATTTTGGAAATCTAGTGATACTCAGGAAAAATTTGATTTTTATCTAAATCATAACTAAATAAAATATTTTAAAAAAATGTGAACAGAAAATTAAATAGGTTGGTATTGCTAGTCGATCACAAATATACAAAAGTTGGCAACATCGCCTTCGAAAATCTCTAATTAATGACATCATTAATTGCGCGATGATGTCATAAATCGTAACTTTTTTTAATGGTTTTCAAACTAAGACTACTTTAAGTGAATTTTTAAAAAACCTTATATCATGTCGTTCGAAATACGTTTACTGTTAGTTTTACATTCGCCAGTTTTAGGAAAGACCGTGAGGCACTACGAATTAGATCACAGTTTATTATTAAAGGTCATACATGCATAATGCAATTCAGTTTGGAACCGACATCCTTATATTTAGACGTTTTAGTGCAGTTCTATGAACTAGCTGTTCCTAACGACGTGTCTGAACTGTCAAGTTTATAACCTAATATTAAACATTGCTATGAGGAAAATTATACGAGCCGTTTCTTGGTAGGATTAGTCATACTCCCACATGGTTTTTAAACTAAAAAACTTTCATTCTAGACTTTGCACGTTAATACACAAGAAAGTGTCTAATAGAGGATGGCTGTTTTCCCTAAATATGTAGATAAATTTTCATCGTTTCTTATCCAAGATAACCTTATCTGCAAGTAGTATAATTTATTCTAACGAAAAGTGACTATTGTCAAGGCAAATCAACACAGATGGAGTCAAACAGAAAAAATAATTTCAAAAAGGAAAGAGTAGACTGGTCTCGGTTTGGTTTAGGCAACGAAACATCTAGGTCTGCCCAATCCTCTGGTGGTTTTATAGACTTGAATTCAGATTACGGGGCAGGCGGTCACCAAGCATCTGGAGCAAATGAACTATTTGCTGAGCACCAAGTAAGTTTTGACATTTACAAGAACCTAGCAACGAATGGATTCCATTGCAGGGCGATGTGCCATGGTGGAAGTCGAATTTCTTCATATCTCAACCTGTGCTGTTTGGAACCTGGGATGGAGTATTTACCTCATGTCTGATTAACATATTTGGTGTTATTGTGTTCCTCCGCTCCGGCTGGATAGTAGGACAAGCCGGAATACTTAGTGCAGTATTAATTGTTGTAGCTACAGGTAAGTAGATCTGTAGCATACATATCAGCGGTAAACAATGGATCTAACAATAATTGAGAAACTCTGAATATTACTAATTTATAGATTTGATTAAGAAAGTAGTTTTTTTTGCTTCAGAGTGTTTGAAGTTGTTTATTTATAATAAGTTGTGAACACACCAGAATACACTTATAGATTATCTTTCCAAATGTTTTGATTTTTATTTTCGTTTCTAGTTCCTCGTAATATATTTCAGTTACTTCATGCTTTTTAGGACTTCAACTTTCTTTGTTAGGCTTCTATTTGATACTGAACTGTAGTTTATAATGCTCATTTTTTATCAAATGAGGTGTCAACCCAATTACATATCAATTTGTTGTATCAACTTTCTTTCATTTATATTTTCTAAGAATCTACTTAAAGATACGTATAAACCAATTGACGAATTGTCGACGGTGAGATTGGTCGGCAAGCATTAGCTCTTGTGTCAGTTGAATTTGGTATGCAGGAAGGTGCAGGTCTATTATGAGCAGCCACTAAAGGGAGCTTCTCGAAATGTTGGATTGTTGTGCATGATGCTGAGTTGATGTTTTCAGATATGCGGCAACACTTTAACTATGGAAATATTTTCACAGAACATTCTGATACAAGATTTTGCATCCATTACTGCCAGTTTTATCAAATTTTGTAATTGATCTTTGGACAGTTGATACATTTGGTACACTAGTTCGACAAAAAAAATTTTCTTACCATCTCCACAAACTTTTACCAAATTTGCAGTGCGTTTTAAACGCTGTTCCTTCATGTAGGTAGCATTCCATATGTATTAATAGGAAGAATAATTCAGTACTAAAGTCATCCTTTGTTTATTTGTGAAAGCTTGTCATAATAATATAAAATTGTTTAGAAATTGTGATTGGTGTAGCATCTGAGTTAATTTGGAATCTTTTGGTGAAAGAATCAACAGATCTGATACTGCACACCGATACTGATGTTAAACACTCAAGACATGAGCTATAAATATACCATACTAATGTTTTTGGTTCAATTTTTGATTTTTGTAGTTGATTCAACAGTGTAGAACTTTTAAATTACTTTTGTCATCTCAGATATGCCCAACTTCAAATAAGATGTAGTCTTCGTAATTTGCAGCATCTAGATGGTATTGTTTGAAGCTGGTGATATGAGTATTAAATTATTCGAATTTTGGCACACAAAATATTGATAATGTTTGTAGTTTTTAACATTCTTTAAAATTTCTAAGTACCTATCACATTTCGTTTTTGTTTCTCTAGATTTAACACAAGTTTTATAAGAATACCCCTGCCATATCTCTGGAATATATTATAAATTGTTCTTTGTAAAATATAGTCAGCAGAAAAAATAGTGCAGTTCTGCTTTTGAAGTACAGTAAGTATATTTCTTTTCCTTCTTCTTTGTTTAAGCCTTCTTCTGTTCACTTACAGGCACAGGTCTCTCTAACTCGAATCCACCTCAATCTATACACTTTATACGATCAACCTATTGTGTTTAGGGTCTTCTTGTTGGTCATTTGTTCCCATGGTCTTCAATTTAGTAGTTTTTGCCCATTTATTTTGTGATTAAGTTTCTGTTCCATAGAGTAACAGAAAGTATGTATGTGTTAAATACCTATGCTTCTAGTATTTCTGGAATTCTAATCTTTATTATATAACATTTCTTGTAAGTCTTCATCATTGTCCACAAATGATTAAACATTTTCCTTTATTGTTCTAAACCTATTTCTTAACTCTCAATTCCTACACCTTCGAAATTTTCCGTTGTTCCTACTCTGGATCAAATAGACCCTTTGTAATTTTCAAACGCTTATATCTTGGCAATAAGTTAACGTAACATAATGTTGTTTGTTTTTAAATTCAAGTTCAGAATCTTGAGAATTCGAATATGTCATGCAGAATTCACTAACGTTAACTGGTTTTTAGTTATAATGGAAAATATAAAAAAAAATTTAAAAGCATTTTTTTCAAAATTAAATATCTCTACATTAGAATAAAATAAATTAACTTTGTAAGTGAGAAATGGAAAGGTCTAGAGTTGTACTTTAAGACTGTATAGGTCGTTTTTCCATATTTTCAAAAACCATATTTTTTTGGCCAAGTGAAAATTTTGAAATTTCAGCTTTTTACCGATATGCTTTTTTCAAGCATTTAACATATTTTTTTGCAACATGTTCAAAGCACATTGGTTTTTTATATTTCAAACAAAAATAAGAAGTTTTTTTAATTGACAGTGTAGGGGCAGAGTGAGCAACATTTTTGTTTATCCAATTTGTTTTCTTGTGGCATATCTCGAGAATCTTGTTCCTTGGGTCTCTTGTCATATTCTAAGTGTTCCTCATTTACAACTCATATATTTACTCTAAGAGAAGAGCACGCAAGTCTAAGCAATAAAGTTGGCTTTTTTGTAATTTGCAACTGCAATATGTCAATATTTTTGAATTTTTTCCGCAGTTGCTATGACTTCCAATCTAAAGGAGATTAATAAATTGGGAAATCAGTGATAGTACAGGTTGTTGTAACGTCAAATCTCGTTTTTTTTTTTACCTTTTCAACCAGAGCAGAGTTCTAGCTGTTGAATTTCCTATCAAAGGATTGTGAGCGTCTAATACATTTATACAACTGTTAGCCATCTTCAGGGCCGTTGCCGAAGTGGGGTATTATGATATCCCTTTCACTTTATTGTATCTTCTGATAACAGATCTATGCAATGATTTCCATGGGCTGTTCTTTGGTCATATGTTTAGTTTATTATATAACTACCAATTTTTGACTGAGGGATTCCTTGCTAACTCATAGAAGGGATTTCACAAATGTAGAAGTTGGCATAATAGCTTTTTTTTAAATCCAAATTTACTTGGACGTCCCTATAGAAAGTTCTAATAATCACATATTTTTTTAAGTTGTCTATGGTTTTACTCATCAATTTATAGAAATTGCTGCATTGTTTAAAATTACATTTTACTCACAACATTGCCAGTATCAAGTATATACAAAGATCATTAATCAAGAAACTCTTGGTTCATCCTGTTTGCTGATTTGATACTTTCCATTCCAATCTTTCCGAGATATTCTTTTTGATAAAATGTAGAATGTTTAAAACTATTATTTGCTTGGATCTGTAACTAATAGCCATGTTCTTATATTTCTTTTGTGCATGATGGAAGAAATCATTTAACTAATTTCACTTAGTGCTCTGTTTTTATTTAAAGTTTTCTTGGCAATATGCTTTTATTTATTACTGCCACACAAATGTGAGTCTTACAGTGCTATGTAATGGACTTCATTTCATATTTTATTTTTAAATTCTGTTGTTTTTCTTTATTTCAATTATGTTCACTTTCTGGACACGATCATTACCTATATATAAAATATCTAATTTGTCCCGTTTAGAATTATTTTGTGATTTAACTTAATTATTTTTGAATTGTATTATACAGATAGTTTTCGAACTAAAAATGAACTCTTAGTAAGGGAACAATGTAGAAATGCAAAGTTTTTATTGTTGTGACTAATAGAACCACATTTAATTACCATTGTTGAAATGTTTGAGATAAATTTTTAAATTAAAAAATAAATCATTTTGTAAGAGAAGATTTGATACTTTTAAAAACCTATATAGAATTAGAAACCAAAAACAGTATTTCCGTTTTCATTTTAATTTTCATGTTATAAACATTTAACTAATATTTGATATTGGCATTTTAGTGTTTACGGCGTTGATATCTGTTTTGGCAGCGGTAGGCATTTGTGAAAGATGTAGAGTAGAAAGTGGTGGTGTGTATTTCCTTTTGTCCCACGTTTTGGGTTCTCGTATTGGAGGATCATTGGGTTTGTTGTACTGCTTTGGACAAGTAAGTTGTGTAAAAGTAGGTCAAGGATATAAGTATAAAAAATAATTTTAGGCCGTGGGTTGTGCTCTTAATGTATTGGGTTTTGGTGAATCCATGGCTGGTGTAATTGGTGCAACAAATTCAACGTGGGTTGTAAGAGGCATTGCTAGTGCAGCTGTTTTGCTACTAACTGTGATTAATTTGGCTGGTGTCAAGTGGGTTATCAAACTGCAGTTTATTTTGCTGCTGATTTTATTAATGGCGGGGTTGGACTTTATGGTAGGCAGTTTCATTCACACAGACCCAGGTAAATGTATTTTAGTATTAACATTTAAAATTCATCTACGTAAAAGTTGCATTACAGAGGCAGGATTTAATGGTTGGTTTGCTGGAAATCTGGCAAATAACACTTGGCCCGAATATCAAGTAGGCTACAATTGGTTTACTGTTTTTGGCGTTTTCTTTCCAACAGTAACAGGTGTTCTGTCAGGAATTAATATGAGTGGTGATCTGCGTGCGCCTTCTGTCAATATTCCTAATGGAACATTAGCAGCCATCACAACAGGAACATTCCTGTATCTCGTATTTATTCTATTTTTAGGAGCTACGTGTACACGTGAAACGCTACTTAACGATTTTATGATAACATCAAAGGTATCTGCAGTAAGACTTTTACTATTAGCAGGCCTATATGTGTCTTCTATGTCCAGTTGTTTGGGTGCTATGTATGGCACTCCTAGAGTCTTACAATCGATAGCTATGGAAAATGTTATACCAGGTATAGGAGGTTTAGCTAAAGGAGTAAGTAATACTTTTCCAATAAAAATCATAGTTTTCTCAATATATGTGATTTTAGCGTGGTCCAAATAAAGTTCCACTGTATGCTCTAATTGTTGTTGGTACTGTTACACTTATTTTTATTCTTACTGGAGAAATTAACAGTTTGGCACCCATTGTAACTATGCCCTTTTTATTGACATATGCGTGTATGGATTACACTTATTTTGCACTTGCACAAAGCTTCGATATTCAGCATCAAAAAGAACAACGTTTTCATGGAACAAAGTCCAATAATACAGCTATTGAAAATAATGATTCTCCAAGTTGTGATGGGGTTAGTGATTTAGACAAATTATTCCCTGAGCGAACTCAATACAAAGGCATTAAAGTAATTGTAATCAAGATAAATTGTTATAGTGAATTTCAATGTTGTTATTGCAGAATAATTACAATTCTAAAATGTCCCCAGATAGTGAGACTACTCCAATAACACCAAAAACCTACATACATTCTAAACCAAACAATTGGTATTCTACGCTTTGCAATCGATGGTTGTCCTTATTTGGTGTAAGTATGAAAAATATTAATATGAATCATTACAAACAAATCCACTGTTTTAGGCCGTTGTGAAATTGCTGATCATGTTTTTTGTTAATTGGGTATATGCGATAATATGCTTTATAGTAGTCTTTTTAGTTTGGTTGTACATTGGTACAGCTAATCCGGCAGTGAAACCGGGTGTTGCAGCCGATTTTAATATTCTTAGGTGGTTCAAAAGCATCCTGTTGCGTTGTGTTGGGCAAGTATTAACATACTGTATATAGTAGTGAAAGTAAATTATTTGTGTTCTAGCAAAAGGTCTTACGAATATGAACGAATCGTTGTTACACCTACTTACCCTGCTGTAGATGTTACTACTGCACAACTAAATGAAGACAACCAAGATTTTGCATCACGAAGACGTTACCATCAATCGGCCACCGTTCAAGGACACATGGTTAACATTGAAGAATAATGTAAGGAATTTGCAATATAAATAATTAATGAGAATTTGTCGTGTCTATATTTTAGTACTCTATGCTAATTAAAGGAGGAAGAATAACCATAAGTTAATAAGAATGTATTATAAGTGATATTTGTATAAATAAAAAAAATATATTTCATATCAACACTAATACTATAATTTTTATTCTTATATATTTCAAAACATCAGTAAGCGTTTTCAAAGTATGTGTGTTATGCAAAGTGCTGCAAAAATAATTGATAAAATGTGATTCAATTAAAGCAATAACTTAAGGCATATTGTATAATTTTAGCCATATAGCAACTCTTGTTACACTTATTGTCACTCTATAGAGGTGAAGTTATTTTAAATTTTATTTGCTTTTATTGACTAGAGCAATAGTTTCCAAACTCTTCTAAAGTGAGGTCGTTTTAACAAGAATTTTGCCGGTGATCCAATCTCGCCATTTCTTCTCATACTCAACTTTATTCATAACAAAAAAGAGATTGCATAGCCAAACAAGTGGAAACATATGTTACCAAGTAGCTCAATATATATATTTATTTATTGTTAAGTATCACCAAGTGATACAATGTCGTTCTTTGCGTTTCATTTATATTTAAAAGGGAGATTTTAATTTTACTTTCTACAAGTAGTAAAGGGCAATGAGGCATCATTTTCATCTTGTGTGCTGTGCTGTTGCTACTAAGTGCAATATTGAATATTTAATACTATGTTTTGTTGAAATGAATTGAAAAAGATCAGAATCATCAGTCTGGACAAGAATAAATCTTGATGAATATAACAATATATGTGGTTTTACCGTTATTTTTAATAAAACTTGTTGATTATTCAGAAGTCTTGTTGAAAGAACGCAACAAATATTCAAAAAACTAGATAACGTAATAATGGCATTAATGAATGAGAAAAACGTAGCACAAGACAAAAAGTGAATAATCACAAATGGAAAAAGTAATATCAAAAGTTAGTAAAATCCTTATATAAGAAATCATAAAATAAAGGACTGTAACAAATGATATAGTGTATACAGACAAACTTCTGAACAGAATTTGATGAAATTGAACATGTTTATAAGTTTCTGGCGTTTTTGTTGTCTCTAAGCCACTGACCATGAATTCATTGATAAAAAATCCTAATCTAGCGCGGTACTTTTTTCCCACTTCGAAGTTAAAAATTGTGACATTTAAGATTCAGGTATTTTAACTGGCCAAATGGATAGGCTAGAGAACATTTTCATTTCAAATCGTTGGCTCTAACCTCCTGATCACGAATCCGCAGATAAAATTATTCTAATAATGTGCGTTGTATTTTCCCGCTTTCGAGATAAAAATTGCGAAATTTAAGATTCTGTAACTGATTAGTCCAATGGACAGTCTAGATAAGACTTATTTCAAATCGTCGCTAACCCATTGATTATCAATCAATCGATAAGAAAATTTTAATCTAGCGCGGTACTTTTCCCCCTTAAATGTTAAAAATTGTGAAATTTAAGATTCAGTGATTATGACCGGCCCAATGGATATGCTAGACAAGATTTTCAATTCAAATCGTTGTCCCTAACCCTCCGACCACGAATCCAGTTAAAAAATATCCTAATCCAGTGCGGTACTTTCTTTCATGGTAAAAATGGCGAAATTAAGATTCCGTAAATTTGACCAGTCCATTGGTTAACAGTAATATTGTCCAAAGAATGGTGGTTACCAAACTACTTTAACTGACAAGCTATTTTAGCGGGAGACGGATTAACATTGACACTGAAGGTTTTGTGTTCTATGGTGTATTTTCCCGTTAAACATAAAATCTAGGAAAAGAAGAACAACTCTGCGAATCTAACTACAATGCATTGACAGTAAACTCAAAATTAATTTTTAGGGGAATATATTTAATTATAAACATCTGTGATTTTACAAGACTTTCTATCAGTGAATTCGTTTATTTATTTATATTCAAGTATATAGGAATCTGCTTACCTGCAGATACCTACAAACAGTAATAGATGATGTGCGAAAATACAAACTTTTGCTATTATATTATAATTATAATTTATATGTACATATGAAATGGTTTACAGCAACAACTTTCTTACACACTATATATATGATTACTTTTACCCATTGTGCAAATGATTTTTCTTGGCAGATAATGCCTATTCACTTATCTATCACAAGGAAACCTGTCCATGTAGCTTTGAACTATTAAGATCTCTAGGGCATACTAAATCAGAATGGTATTCTGTCATGAAAATTTAATGCAAGAACTGGTTAAATTAGCAATAAAATGGTGTTCTCAAGATACTAATCATAAAAACACTGAGAAGTACACGTGCATATTACTGAAAATAGCGGAAACATAAAAATAAAAATAAAGAAACAAAGACTTGTATTCTGAAAGTTCCTTTCATAAAAAATTTAGAATATCTTGTACATATACATAGTAACTGGTCATTTTAGTTTTATAATAAATCTATAATTTTGTCTACTAAACAAAATATTACTGTAACGATTTCTATAGCTAAAATTTGGAAAATGTACTGTAAAAACATTTTAAAAAATATATTTTAGATGTTAGAAATAAGTATAATGAATACAATAAATAACAATTACTAAACAAAATGAGATAACGCTGCTTGCTCTCGTTCAAATACACTTTTTAATATTTCGCATATCTCGCTGGAAAACGGATCTCGCGGTTTCCATTAATCAACCGGGGACGACATTTTGAAGCTGCCCTATCCGTGTGCTGTTTTGTAACTTATAACGATTACGTTTTAATTCTTGGTTTCACATGGTACGTGAACCCTCTAGCGACACATCAGGGGTTGCAACAGTTCCCTCAGGACGCACTTTCCCGTACTTTTCGTTTCCCTTCCTTTGCATTTTCACTCGATCAAGAAACACAGCAGACCTAACCGACCGACCGAGCAACTATCTGGGTTGAAAGGGTGAGACAAAATTTGATACGAAGGCTGTTCGAATATATTAAATTAAATTGAATAATAATAACGATAACAATAATAAATCATAGTAAATAATTAGGCGGCAGCTACTGGCGCGACTGACAAAACAGTAGCGTCGTCGCGGTTTCTTTGTTATTGTAGTAAGGGTATGCCTCACGGTTTCGTCCCGAAGGACCTAGCTAGTCATATTAGCGGTCCTATATCACTGGTTCCATATGAACGCGGCCTCAAACAGAACAGTTGCATAAAGTCACTGCAACTGTAATAAAACATATCGGTTTGTTATTATTTACTTTTTGAACGTTATTTTTAAGCGAGGCACATTTACTGACAATATACAAATAGTCCACAAATCGGTGAATTCCCAATTAGATTTGTGGGGGGGGAATCCGGAGAGTAATCTTATGGGGGTTAAAATTTAACGGGGCTAATCTTCGAATTTTGCTGGATACATATGGAACCGCCGGATCTTCATGGAGGACCTGGTTGTTGACGTGCCAAGGAGAATTTATCATCATGCAAAAGGTCTTGGACTGGAATCGCTGCAGAAGTTTGTATTTAACGGTTTCGTACGGTTGAACGCCGAACGTCCATATCGGCTTCAGAATGGCTTTATAAAGGAAAATTTGATTTTCGAAGGACAGCTGGCACGGCCTTCCAATTGACCAAATCATTTATTTAACTTTAGGATCGAGATGTTTTCTTTTAGTTTGTATGTGGATCGTCCAGGCGAGTTTCTGAGCCAAGGTGCATCCCTGAACACTTAACTTCCGACTTTACTGGTATAACTGCATTGTTAACTTGAGGACGTACTCCACGCTTGCTGGTAAAGCTAACTTTGGTGGATTTACCGTTGACTGTAATTCGCCATTTATTAAACCAATTCTGAACGAGATAAAGGTGATTATGAGGGATTCCAGATGCTATGCTGTATTGTCAGCAAAAGTAGCAAGCTCGGGATTGGCTCAAGTGGCGGATAGGGGGATGCTCACCAGAAATGTTGGCTACTTAGGAAATAAAATATTCGGACGAAGCCTCGAAACAAAAACCAAATATTGTACGTTCCACTGACGGAATAATCTTACGGTGCAAGAGAAGGAGACCCCAATACCGGCGCTCGTTGTAGGCGGGCTCCCAGGCGTAGTCATCCAATGCTACAAGATGAAGTAGGGACCAGGAGGCCTTCCCGAGACGCGGCCGAGTATATGAAGGACAAGATCAACGTCTACAAAGAGATTTAAAAATTGGTTGCCTTGATCAGGATCAGCTGTACTAAGTCCAAGCCGCTAGCTATACGGGGAATTGAAGTCTAGCAAAAGCCTCACTCTTTAGGGAAGGTCTGGAAAAGTTGGAAAAGCGACTCCAAACACGACCACCATCACCCAAGCAGAAAATGGCCAAGGAAGCAAGGAGAGAAGTGACCCAGCCGACAATCTCCTACATGGACGCAGCCAAAACTCCGGCAGTAAGCACTGGAATGAGAAAGGAAACGACTGAAAAGAGGGGACGGCGCACTCGACGCACTAGACCCAACGTGCTGGTCATAAGGACCAAAGAAAAGCAAAAGAATGCCAACATATATCGCAAATTGAAGTCGGAGCCAAAACTGTAGGCCTTGAATGGTGAAATCACGAAGGTTCGCTAAAATGTAGCGGGCGACCTCCTCTGGGAGTTCGATCACGCGACGAGGCAGATAACCTCAAAGCAGAAGCAATACAAATTTTGGGCTAAATGGTAAAGGTGAGAGCATTGACCCACTCCGAGAAAATAGAAATCAGAGACCTTGAGTAGTGACCCTCAATAGAACCCTAGAGCCAACGGAACAGATCAGCCCTGAGGCGGTAAAGAGTATTAGGACGACATTCAGAAGGACACAAGCAGCAATAATTAGTCTATCAGACGCCCTGGCGAGGAAGGTCAAAGAGACTGGAAAGATTAGAATTGGCTGGTCAATGTCAGAATACATGAGAAGACTGCTGTGCTCAAATGCTTTAAATGTTAGGACTTCAGGCACTTGCAAGAGTGCAATTGACATAGCAAAATTGTAAGTAAAGAAACAAATAGTAGGAGGGAACTCTTCTAGACTCCTTTGCAGCGTTGGATACCGTCCTTACCAACATGAGAGAGAAACCAACTTGCACGAGGAACGGAACTAGTTCATATGTGGACCTAACATTAGCTAGCGACTGTCTTGCCAACTGCGTGAAAGGGGCATGACTAAAACCATTAACATAATTCTAATTTAATTAACAGATTCCAATTAACACACATCTATTAACAATCGACTATTTCCATTAACAAAAAACCATTAACAGAAAACTGTTAACAACTGTATTAACCGAAATCGGTTAACAATCGACTATTTCCATTAACAAAAAACCATTAATAACTCTATTAACTGAAATCGGTTAACAATCTACTATTTCCATTAACAACTGTATTAACCAAAATCGGTTAACAATCGACTATTTTCATTAACAAAAAACCATTAACAGAAAACCATGAACAACTGTATTAACCGAAATCAGTTAACAATCAACTATTTCCATTAACAACTTTCGTTAAACAACAATTCATTTTAAAATTAATTAATAAAAGTTGATATAAAATATTACTCTGTAAGAAATGGTAACTTTCTTGGTTGTGTAAAACTGATTTCAATCCTTTTGTGGCTAAACACGTAACAAGATTTGAAAATAAAGGAAGAGGTATTCTCTCGTTACTATGAACTGCCAATGAATTCATTATACAATTAGCGAATCAAGTTAAGGCAGAGATTATTCTATAATCGTGGACTCAACCCCAGAGGTGTCGCACACTATGGGAAGTCATAGATTTTCTAGAACTTGATTTAAATAACTGTAAAAGACAGAACTACGACAATACCAGCAACATATTCAAGTGCTAAAAAGATCTTCAGATTAGAATAAAAGAAGTAAATCCTCTGGCCACATACACCCCTAGCGCAGGCTGCTTTTTACAAATACTTCGGTCTGCAGATGCGGAGAGCAGCAAGTAATCTGCTGAATTTTTTCTCTAGAACAATAAATTTATAACGTTATTCGTTCCTCAAGAAGAATATGGGATGGGATATCCTGCAGTCTTAACTTAAACAGAACCCATTATTTTTAAAAACTTTGTCGACAACCGGATGAAATGTCCGCATTGATGTCATTAAGCATGATACAAACAGTACCAGGAAATTTTTTGGCTCCGACACAAATTATTAGTAATTGTAATCAGATTAAGGATGCACAGTATGAGGCAAACGTGATATTTGAAAAACTTAAGGGTTTTATAATCATGCATGCATCTTTGACCAGCAGCTGTATTCCTGAAACGATGCGTTTATTAAACCAGTGTATTGTAAACTTTTTTTCTTTTATCGTGAACGCGACACGTTTCAAAGCTAAGCGATTATTTTTTGATAAAATTAAAAAACCATCACGACATTTTAATTAGGTCAACATTCAGTTAATCAAGTTGTTAATCATTTTCAGTTAATAGGAATAGTCGATTGTTAACCGATTTCGGTTAATGGAGTTGTTAATGGAAATAAAAAAATGGACACAAACAATACTAACTAATGCATCACAAGAAAATAGAAGAAGGGAAAGGAAAAGCAACAGAAGGGGGTACAGCGAGTAAACTTTCAACAGAAGAGAATGCTTTCAAAAAAGAAATGCAAAGAACTACAAACATTAAACGGTACTAACAGCAGGTGCCAAAAAACTAACAAAAAATAAGAAGCCGGACGGAAGAATTGAAAACGACATGCGAAGAAATAGGACAAGGAAACAATTTGGCGAAGAACGAGAAACAAGAAGAAGCCAAGTCAAATGAACTAAATAAAAATACATATGTAATAGACGAACTAAAAACGATAAATATAATTACAATACCACCACCAGCTGAAATAATAATATGGAGATTGAAAAAATTTCAAATACATAAAAACTATGTTAAAAATGTAAAAGAAATAGCAAAAACAACTTTATGTGAAAGTGAGAAAACAAGAAATGAAATGGATGTGCGTGAAAAAAAATACTTTGGATGCTGGAATGTCAGAACAATGTCACAGACCAGCAAAGTAAAACAGGTAGCAAAGGAAATGGAAACGTATAGAATTGAGATTCTGGGAATAGGTGGATGGGACATGGAGAAATAAACCTGGAAAATGGGAAAAAATAATCTACTCTGGAAAAACTGAACAAAATGCGAAACAAGAACTAGGAGTGGTGCTAATGTTAGGAAATGGGAGCCAATATCTGAAAGAATCATTACGGCAAGGTTCAAGGAAAGATTTTTCAATCTAAGTATAATAAATGTGCATGCACCCACAAATGTAGACACAGAGGAAAACAAAGAAGCTTTTTACGAAAACCTGCAAAAAGAATATGACAAACTACATAAGAAATATAGGAAGGATATAAAAATATTAATGGGGGATATGAATGCAAAAATCGGAAATGCTAACACAGGTAAAGAAAGGGTAATGGGAAGAGAAGAACTAGGAGAAATAAATGAGAATGGGAAAATGTTGGTGGATTTCTGTGCAGAAAATAACCTAGTAATAGGAGGAAGCATGTTCAAACATAAGAATATACACAAAGTGACATGGAGTATACCTGGGGGAAATACAGGAAACCAAATAGATCACATAACAATAGACGAAAGGCACAAGACATGAAAGCAATGCGTGGGACAAACATAGGATCTGATCACATGCTAGTACGGGCCAAGTTCAAAATAAAATTAAAAGCACAATTTAAACGAATATATGGCAGAACAAAATACAATATACAATGGCTGACGAGTGACATAAACATGAAGGAAAAATATGAGAAGAGATTGGAAACTAAATACAGGGAAAGGGAAAAAATAGAAAAGCTAACACTAGAAGAATTATGGAATAATTATAAAAATACCATAAAGGGGACGGCGGAGGAAATAATAGGAGTTAAAACAAAAGCAAATAAAGACTGGATGTCGAAACAAACATGGGAATTGATTGGCATAAGGAAGAAACTCAAACAACGAATATTAGGAGAAAATAGAGAGGAATGAAGGAGGGAACTAGAAAAACTATACTGGGAAAAAATAAACAAGTTAAAAAAAGTGCAAGAAAGGATAAGAGAGTACAACAGGAGGAAATGTTAAAGGAGAACAGGTGGCATTAAGAAATGATATGAAAACGCTTTATGACATAACAAGGAAATTAACAGGAAGGAAGGTAGTAAAGAGTCACATATAAGGGATGAAGAAGGGAAATCGCTAAAATCTGGAGAAAAAATACTTAACAGATGGAAAGAATATTTTACCGAAGTATACAAGAGACAAGAAATAGTTAAAAGAGAATTGAACGAACAAGAGGAATATCAGGAACTAAACGTGAATATAGGAGAAATATCAAAAGAGGAAATAGAAACAGTAATAAACAAACTTAAAAATGGTAAGGCAGCCGGTACAGATGACATACCCAATGAGTTACTTAAGGCAGGAATAAAAACAACTACTACTATGCTGCATAAATTATTAAACCAGATCTGAGAAGAAGAAGTAATTCTGAACGAATGGAAGGAGGGACTAATTGTAAAATTACCAAAAAAAGGCGACAGAACAAGGTGCGAGAATTTGAAAGCAGTTACACTGCTAAGTACAACAAGCAAAATACTAGCACAGATTATGCTACAAAGAATTAAAAAAGATGTAGACAAACAGTTAAGAACAAATCAAGCGGGATTCTGATCAAGAAGATCGTGTATCGACCACATATGCACGCTATGGATAATTATAGATGAAGGCATAGAGTGGCAGAAAGAGATATACTTTGGCTTGGTAGATTTTGAAAAAGCCTTCGATAAAATTGATAAAGATATACTTTGGGACATGCTTAAGATATATGGAATACTGAAAAAAATAATACGAATAATAAAATTACTATATAATGAGTATACGGCAAGAGTAGTGCATAATCAGAGCGGTCAGATAAAATAAAAATAGAAAGTGGAGTAAGACAAGGCTGTACACTATCACCTATATTATTTCTAATGGTTATTGACCGCATCATGAAAGTGACCATGAAAAATAACAAGGGAATAATATGGAGATTCAGACAAACACTGGAAGACCTTCAGTTTGCTGATGACATAGTCTCATAACTGAGAAAAAAACACATGAAAGAGAAAATGGACAAATTACAAAATGTTGCATAACAGGCGGGGATGCAGATAAATGCAAACAAAACAAAAACGTTAAGAATTAATGCAAACGACACTACAGAAATTAAATTGAAAGGGAAAATAATAGATGTTAAGAAAGTCATATACCTCGGAAATGTAATTGAAGAGAACGGGGGAAAAAGACCTAAGAAGAAATGCACAAATGGCCTTTAACCAATTATGGAAAATGTGGAAATCAAGTGAAGTTAATACAAAAACTCAAATACGTCTTTTTAATACCAATGTGAAAAGTGTAATGTTATACGGTAGTGAATCAGGGTCGTTAAGTAAAAACCAAATAAGACAAATCCAGACATTAATAAATAAAAGTTTAAGAAGAATCTTAGGAATATACTGGCCAAACAAGATAACTAATGAAGAATTATGGGAAAAAATAGGACAAGAGCCAATAGAAACAACAATAAGAAGGAAGTGGCAATGGATGGGACATACGTTAAGAAAACCCAATACAGACATTACGAAACAAGCAATCGCATTTACTATTAAAGGAAAAAGAAAACAGAAAAGACCAGCGAAAACATGGAGAAGAAGTATAAATGAGGAATACACAATAATAAATAAGGAATGGAATGAAGTGAAAAATATAGCCAAAGATAAACAGAAATGGAAGGACATGGTAGAAAATATCGCACAACTCAACCTCAAACAATAACAATGAGAGAACAAGATGGTTAAGATGCTGCATAGAATTAGCCAAACTACCAGCATTAGTACAAGCTACAGAATCGCTTCAAAAAACGCTGGTAAAATTATATTTTTCATCAGTTTTAAAAAAATATAGTTTAGAAGAGTTTAATCTTCCATCAAGGTTTTGCACCATTATTCTCTATTTCAAAAGCAATACCAACTAACTATAACAGTAATACTCGGTCTGAGGATAATATAACAACTAGTTCTCAAATTTATCTCCATTTGCACAGATAAAAGAGCAAAATCTCTTGGGAACAGCATCATCAATGGCACACAGGCACTTGATGGAATGTTCGTCTCAGGCCTTAACAAGGGAGCACTTCAGAGATTCCACAAATAAATGGAGAGTAATAACAATAACCTTCCTCTCCAATTCCGCCTAGATAGAGAAGTCCATTGGATTGCAGTCAGGGGAGTAAAGGGATCACTCCTTGGCAGCGATGAAGTCAGGGAGTGTGGGAGCACAGTCAGCTCAGCATGCTCTTGGCGCGGTAGTCAGGAGCCTCATCCTGATGGCAGACGCAGTGGAAAAATCCAATGTTTGAGGGCCCAGTAGAGGCAGATGGATACTGGGATGTCCTCATCCATAAAGAAGAGGGGTTTTTCCATCAGCAGTGATGCCTCCAAAAACCATTTTGCATGCAAGATGAGAAAAACACTCGATGGTTTTCCCTTTGGGATTGATCAAGCATCCTGGTGTTTTGACTGTTTGTCACTGCCTAGACAGTGAAAATCTTTTAGTCTGTGCCGGATGGAATCAGGTCAGCAAATCCTTGGCCCATTCCTTCCTAGTCGCTTTTTGCTTGTCACTCAGCTGCTGATCCTTGATCCTACAATAAGAGTAAAGCCCTAGCCGTAATTCGATAACGGATCGAATGGTAAAATCGCTCATACCAAAAGCCCTTGAAGGTTCCTCTGGATTCTCTCTTGGATGGCTTTGATAACGGCATGTCTTTCTCCGTCTTCAGTTTCTTGTATTCTTTTATGGTGTCATGGATGGTTAATCACAGGGCACTAAGGCGTATCTTGATGTCTGCAGGGCGGACGCCCAACTTCAACAGCTCAAGAATCAGGGATTTCCATTTACGTCATACAAAAATTTGCCTTTTTGTATGGTCAGTTCATACATCTTACTAAAATCAAAATTAAATTTGCGGATAATATATATTAACTATAATTTCAACCATTGTATATATTCAATTTTTATTTAAATATAAAAATAAAAAATTGCATTTTTTAAAAATTTGTTTCCACTAAATACAAAAATTAGCTGAATTTCTTGAAAACTAATTCCAGTTTCATTTTCGCTAATTAAAATAGTACATTATAAAACCAGTAATTGTAGAAACATAAATACATGGCAAAAAAATTAACCGTTTTAAAAATTAATTTTTGAGTTATTAATATGAGAAATAATTTTGTAAGACCATGTATATAAACAAATGGTTGAGAATGTCCAACTTCATGTAAATGCAGTGTTCAATTCTCATAACGTCATTTCTGTGGATGCCTCTTGCGCAAAATGCTGCCCAACAGACGCATTGAGATGGAAGACTTGGAAGGTAAGTGTTAAAAAGCTAACAATAAAATATATATATATATATATATATATATATATATATATATACACATACATACATACATTGAGGCGCTTGAGTGTGCCAATACGTCGATGTAGGTGCTACGGATGCCGCTGACTTCTATTAGGCAAGACCAGGCCTAGGATGGACGCTGCTTCTTGGGTGAAGGGAATCCGACTTTGTGTTCGTCTGCGGGCGTTCTTCGATGAGCCTCTTCTCGGGCGACGGCGGTAGCGGTGGATACCGGCTTCGGAAGTCGCGAGCGGCGGAGAGCTGTCCTCAGCACATATCGGAGGGCCTTAGGTGGCGGTGATTCCCTGGTGGAATCTTCTGATCGTGATGGCGGCCCGTTTGACCGGGAAACTCGGATGTAGTAGGCGCGAGTGTTCGCTGGTCGGTTTCAGGGGTGGCTTGGCTGTGGGTAGCACAAGTACACCCTGATTTACCTTGAAGCACTCGGCTGTGGGTGAGCGCGAGCGTTCGCTGACAGCGGAAATTCGTTCTGGCTATGGGTACACACAGAACACCTTCCGTGTACCTGGGCCCGCAAACGAAGACAGCCCCCCCCCCCAAATCGCTCCGATTCCCTTCACCCGAGAAGCAGCGTCCATCATTTCAGGCCTGGTTTTAAAAATTAGTTTATATATATATATATATAAACAAATGGTTGAGAATGTCCAACTTCATGTAAATGCAGTGTTCAGTTCTTATAACGTCATTTCCGTGGATGCCTCTTGCGCAAAATGCTGCCCAACAGACGCATTGAGATGGAAGACTTGGAAGGTAAGTGTTAAAAAGCTAACAATATGTATACACACGCACGCACGCAGGCAGGCACGCACACACACACACACACACACACACACACACACACACACACACACACACACACACACACACACACATTGAGGCGCTTGAGTGCGCTAATATGTCGATGTAGGGTGCTACGGATGCCGCTGACTTTTATTAGGCAGGGCCAGGCCTAGGACGGACGCTGCTTCTTGGGTGAAAGGAATCCGACTTTGTCTTCGTCTGCGGCCGTTCTCCGATGAGCCCCTTCTCGGGCGACGCCCCCAAAGCGCTCCTATTCCCTTCATCCAAGAAGCAGCGTCCATCATTTCAGGCCTGGCCTCGCCTAATAGAAGTCAGCGGCATCCGTGGCATCTATATCAGCGTCGACCCGCTCCAATATATAAATATATATCTGTGTGCATGTACGCGCATGCGTGCATACGTTTGTGTAAAAGTTCTCAAGGTTGTAACCGTAAAGGTATCAAACCATTAAACCCTGTTATTTTCCAGTTCTTGAAATTTTTACCCGGTAAATGGAAATTTGCAACTTTAAATCCCTAAAATTTTTTACCGCAATTACAAAAGAAATGATATTTGCAAAGCTCTGAACACAACTTAGCAATTACATAATCAATATTTTAAAGACGAATAGTTCTTTATACTTACTGACTCAATGATAATCCATAATAAATATAAATGCCATTTGGCGTTTTCCTGTGTCATTAATAGTAATTTTTATGAATTTCATATTAGGATAACACTGCAGACTCTTCTATAAAAACATAGATGAGAAATAATATCAATATTTCTGTTTCCTACCATAAAATCCTTATCTTGTTAATGATAATGATACATTTCCTTTATCCAATAGGTCATTCTCAAAGTTATCTATTGTTAAGCCCACCTTATAATTATTTCATTACTAATAATTTTCAATCGTTTCACATGTGACATTCCATAATAAAAATTTGTATTACTTCTTCCCAATATAGGATGTAATATATAATAATGGTAAGGCTCTAACGCTGCGCATGGGAGCACAGCCTACAAACTGAAAGGTTAAGGCTCTCATATGTTCTCTCTCTCTCTCTCTCCCTCCCTGCCTGGTCGTAGCACACCATCTCTCATGCAGGGCGATGTAGCAAGCACCGTGCCTTAGACGACCGCCAGTATTGCCCGAGAACAGGTACTCAATTATTTTTAGCTTCGCGAACGGAACCCATGTCCATCCGCATTGCAGTCCACGTCTCAACCACTGCACCACTATGCCTATTAGATATAGGATGTACAATATATTTTTATACTAGGCCTGTTCTTACGTTACCCCAGAAACAGAAAATGTACATTCGTTTTCACCTTTTGCAATATCGTAGCCTTTCTGTTATAAATTATTGGCCGATACGATATCAAATGTTGCCTTAAGCAGAAACAACTTCATAACCATAAATAGAATTTTCAGCAACTACTAATGGCTCCATCAAATCTGTAACATTAATTCTTGAAATTTGACATAAAACCTCGAACATCATTGTATCATATTAATTTTTGATTTGAACCTCAAAAACATAAAAAGGAATAAAAAACCATGTGAACTGTAATGCTCGATTCAACATACAAGGCCATGTTTATGGGAAAGTTTAAAGTTATGACAGATTATCAATAAGGTATGCCAGTTAGTATGTAATCAGTTGCGTTTGCGAACGGACCTAGGTTCAATTTTAGTCTTCAGACTCCTTGCAGGTGGTTCAAACTAAAAATAATTGAATGTCTGCGTTCACATCAAATGAGGGGTAATAATATGATTGTTGAGGCATGGTGCTTGCCACATCATATCCTATCGGAGATGGTGTGTGATAACAGAGCAGGGAGAGTGAACATATGGAAACATTAATCTAGCAATTCATAGGCCGTAATTTATGACGAAACACAAAGCCTCACCACTACCAGCACTATATCACTATGATTTTGCAAAGATTATTTCGATGAATAATTAAACCTCTATAACGAACCAATTTTTATAAATCGAGATTAAATTAGGGACATGGAACATACAAAGTAGTATGAGAAAGGAGAAAAACTAGTAGAAAAAATGATATAGCAAAATATAGAAATACTGGAAATCACAGAACCAAAAAAAAAAAGGGTTTAAGAAAATACATAAAGCGTACTGGATACTGTAGTCGGGAGTGGAGATGAAGGAAAGACCAAAAGGAGTTGGATTAATAATTGCCCCAAATAGACCAAAAGATGCTACACATGAAATTTATCTAAAAGAGTGAATAGTAACAGTCAAAATAAAATTGATAAGACGAGGAAATATGGACAATAATTATGGCATATGGGGAAAATGAGGATGCGAAAAAAGAAGAAAAAGACAAATTTTATGAACTACAACAAATAATGATGGAGAAAAAGTAATAATAATAAGAAACCTAAATGACCAAGTTGGGAATAAGAATAGGGAAATAGAAGAATATATGGAGAAAAACGGTGAAGAAACATTATTAAACAATAACGGAAAAAGAATACTAGAAATATGTGTAGAAAATAATCTTATAATAGCAAATACAAAATTTAAACACAAAGATATGCACAAATTTACGAGAAGGCGAAAGCAGGAATGAGAAATCAATCATCGACTATTTTCTGATGAAAAAGTACATATGGAAAAGAGTAAAAAATGCAGGAAAAATCTATAACAGGCGGAGAAAAACTAATAAAAAAATAAAAAGCATCAAACTAACAAAAGAAAAGTACCGTAAAGAATATCAAGAGATACTAAAGGATAAATTAAAAGGTAAAGAGAAAAATATATAGAAAAAATGGGAACACCTTAAACATAATCACTGCAGCAGAAGAGAGCTGTGCAAAAACGAAAATATCTAATAATAACATGAGAAAAACCGACTGGTGAACAGATAAAATATGAACAAAAATAAAGAACAAGAAAGACAGATGGAAAAAATACCTAAACCCAAGAAAAGTGGAAGATTACGAGAAATATAAAGAAGAAGAAAAGAAGTTATATTAGCAATTAAAGAAACTAAGGAAAAATCGTTGGAGAAAAATATAAAAGATGAGGAAGGAAACAATAACTAAAGAAGATAAAATAATGGATAGATGGAGAGAGTACTTCAAAGAGCTAACACATAAGGACATACAAAACCAAGAGGAGGGAAAATGAGGAGAAAGACGGAAATCAAGAGATATAAATAGAAATTATAACAGAGGAAGAAATAGAAGAAGCAATAAAGACATTAAAAGTAGATAAAGCAGCTGGTAAAGACATCACCCTGGAAATGATAAAATACAAGAAGGAATAAACAAATTAAATGAAATAATGAATGATATATTAAAGACTGCAAGAATACCGAAAGATTGGAGAACAGACATTATCTTACCCATATATAAGAAGGGGACAAAAGAAACTATAATAATTACAGAGGAATAACGTTATCAAGTGTCCCAAAGAAACAATTTGCAAATAATAATAGAAAAAAGAAGAAATAAGATCAACACAACACTGGAAGAGACGCAATGTGGATTCAGGAAAAATAGAGGTACTAAATTTGAAAATAAAAATTTGAAATAAAATAAGCCTAACATAAAAGAAATAAATAACATCCAAGTGGTAGAGCACAACTTTTATAAACAGAAAAAATTTAAATACCTACAAATAGTTGTTATAAGAAATGATACGAATCAAAAGAAGATCCTAATGTAAGATCAATCAAAGACATTTAGATATTGAAAATTGAGATTTACATTTGAAGCCATTGTTGAAATGAACATTAAGGCATTTCCTGTATCGTTAAAAGTAAAATAAATCCTTAGTTCTTCATACAGCCTTAGTAAAATGGAATGGCTTAATTCTGCTTTTGTGGATCAAGAGTAGTGATCACAATCCAGTTGTAGCAAAAATTACAGTTAGGATGAAGAAGATAATAAGACCCCAGAATGACTATATAGATACAAGAAGTTTAAAGGAACCCAAAATATATAATATAGTTCAACAGAAAATAAATGAGATAAAAAATATAAATATGCAAATAGACGAAGTCAATATTAATGAAAAATAGAACAAAATACAAAATGTACTAACATCTATAACCAAAGAACACCTAGTAAGTAAGAGAAAAAAAATAAACCTTGGATGACACAGGATATTTTAGATCTCATGAATCTGAGAAGAAGGAATAAGCTAAATGTACAAAAATATAAAGAAATTCATAAAACAATACAAAGTAAAATAAAAATAGCGAAAGAAAAACACCTGTCTGAACAATGTGAAGAAATTGAACTACTACAAAATAAGCATGACAACTTCCACATGTACAAAAAGATCAAAGTAACAGGATATAAAAAGAAAAGTGGCGCCAATAATGTCATCAAAGATGCTGATGGACATATACTAACAGATATAAAAGATCAAATAAACAGATGGAAGATATATATCCAAGAACTTTACAATGACGAAAGGCCGGAAAACACCAGTTTAGAAGTAAAGGACGAAAATTTTAAAATTCTAAAATCGGAACTAAATTATGCACTAGAAAACATGAAAACAGGCAAAGTTGCTGGCCCGGACGAGATATCAATAGAAATTGTTAAACTTTGTAACGATGAAACATTAGATGTTATTTTAGACCTTTTTAACACTATTTATGACACTGGGCAAATTCCCAAACAATGGTTGCTATCTACCTTTATTTTAATTCCCAAGAAAATTAACGCAAGAGATTGCTCAGATTACCGAACTATTGCACTTATGGGACATATTTTAAAACTATTCTTGAAAATAATTCATAAAAGAATTTACAAAACATTGGAAGAAGGAATAAGTAACTCCCAGTTTGGTTTCCGCGCAGGTCTTGGAACGCGAGAAGCTCTCTTTGGGGTTAATGTGATATACCAGCGATGCATGGATATGAACCAAGATGTGTTTACCTGCTTCATCGATTTCGAAAAGGCGTTTGATAAAGTGAAACATGGTAAACTACAAGAACTTTTACTTAAGAAAGGCATAGATAGGAGAGATGTGAGGATAATTAGTAACCTATATTGGGGACAGAGTGCTAACATAAAAGTTGGAACAGAAATAACCGAGGAAATTGAGATACGCCGTGGAGTGAGACAGGGATGCATCCTATCTCCACTTCTTTTAACATCTACAGCGAAGCCATCTTTAGAGAAGCCTTAGATGAGGAATCTGCGGGAATTATTATAAATGGAGAAATAGTCAACAATATGAGATACGCGGATGACACAATCCTCTTAGCAAGCAACCTTACTGACATACAACATCTGCTTGAAAAAGTAAATGATCGCTGTAACCACTACGGCTTAAAAATAAATTTTAATAAAACCAAATGGATGGTAGTTACAAAAACTCCACGCATTCAAGGAAACTTAAGAGTTGCAAACATATTAATAGAACGGGTAAGGAAATACAAATACCTCGGGACGTGGATAGAACAAACAGCTGATCAAATAACGGAGATAAGAACTCGTATAGAAATAGCTAGATCCTGCTTTGCAAAATTAAAGAAAGTACTTTGCAACCGAAACAAACATTGGGCTCAGAATACGAATGCTTCGTTGTTATGTATTTAATATCATGCTCTATGGTGTAGAAGCTTGGACACTAAAGAAAGAGCAAACAACCAAAATACAAACCTTTGAAATGTGGTGTTACCGCAGAATGTTGCGTATAGCCTGGATTGAAAGAATAACTAACAGAGAAGTTTTGACACGGATGAACAAGGAATGTGAAATAATAAATACAATAAAAAAGAGGAAACTAGAGTACTTAGGCCATGTAATGAGAAATCCCAAATACGCACTGGTCCAACTCATCATGCAAGGGAAGATAAAGGGTAAAAGAAATGTTGGTAGGTGTAAAATGTCTTGGCTAAAAAATCTCAGAGATTGGTTTAATTGCAGCAGCATTGAACTATTTCGATCGGCCATCGACAAAATCCGTATAGGAATGATGATAACCAACCTCCGTGAAGGAGAAGGACCATAAGAAGAAGAAGAAGGATCAAGAGTATAGCATCAAGTTTTGCAGTCTCATGTAATCCATCTCACGTTGGATTAGTGTTATTTAAAAAATGCCAAACCTTATGATATCAATGTAGTAGCATACTGTTCTGCTGGAAAATCTGAATTTTCATTAAATTATGGAAAAAGTCAACTCTGTAACATTTTGAGAAAGTTTTATCCCATAACTTTGTTTTCCTCAAAAACCGACCGTAAACATGTCTGAAAAACGACGAAAAAAATACACACTGTACTATAATTATATATTCAATTTTGCAGAACTAGAGAACGGTAAACGTTTTTTGTTGTCAGATTAAAATCTTACAAATTATAATAAACGTTTTCTGTTGTTGAAAATATGGCGAGAAAAGCAGATGCCAGAGGAATGGACAACGGCAGTGATATACCCAATCCATAAAAAAGGAAATAAACAGTTACCTGAAAATTACAGACCCATATCCCTGCTAAGTGTAATTTACAAAGTGCTAGCAAGTTTAATTAAAGTTAGGATGGAAGAAGAAGCAGAGGAGAAAATAGGGCAATATCAAGCTGGTTTCAGAAAAGGGAAATCGATTATAGATCAGGTGTTTATAATGAAGCAAATACAAGAGAAGATAGAAAAGAAAGGAAGAATTGTCTATGCTCTTTTTATAGACTTCAGAAAAGCCTACGATACAATCTACAAATCAGAAATTTGTAAGGCACTGGCTTACCTAGAATTCTCAAATGATTTAATTTCCTTGGTCCAAATGACACTAATGAGGACAACAAATAAGGTAAAGTTCAACGGTCACATGTCCAAGGAGTTTGGAAGTAATAGAGGATTAAAACAGGGGGATCCTCTATCAACTATCCTATTCAATGCAGTCTTCGAAACTATTATAAGGAAGAGCAAAATTAAAACGGAATATAGCGTGTTAAGAAACTCATACCAATGTTTAGCATATGCGGATGATCTCGTACTGGTAGCAAAAACAAAGGAAGAGCTGAAAGCTATTTAAACGGTTAGAAAATAAGGCAAGTGATTTTGGCCTAGAGATCAGTGAGTCAAAATCCGAGTATGTAATTTTGGGCAAGAAGAGACATCAAGATGAGGATGAATTAAAAGTTAAAAGTGTTAAATCGGGCAAGCGCTTCGTTTTTAAAGAGGCTAAAAGTGTAGTGTATCTGGGGGTGGATATTACTGGAGACGGTAGCTATAACACTGTGATTGAAAGACGTATCGGGGCAGGGTCGAGATGTGCGGAAGTTATAAAAGATACTCCAGTCAAACAACGTGTCGCGAGCGGTCAAGCTAAAGATATATAAATCAGTGATTAGGCCAGTTGTTCTTTCTGGTAGTGAGCTGTGGGTGATGACCCAAGAAAATCAGCAAAAGCTAGAAGTCTGGGAAAGGAAACTTTTGAGGAGCATATACGGGGGTGTTAAGCAGCAAAATGGTTGGAGAAGACGAACTAACGCAGAGTTACAAGAGTTGTTTAATGAACCTGGGATAGCAAGTGTAGTCAAACAGAACAGGCTAAGATGGTTGGGACACATTATAAGGTTGGAAGAAAATCACGTAACAAGACATCTATTCCACCAACAGTTGGAAGGGGAGAACAGAAGGGGAAGACCCAGAAGAACATGGTGGGAAGATGTGGAAAAAGATATAAAAGAACTCAATATTAGGGATTGGGAAATGTGTGCAAGGAACAGGAAAAGATGGAAGAAAATAATACAAGCCATAGGCCTCCAGGCCTGAAGTGCTGTGCTTATATATATATTTTCAGATTAAAATCTTACAAATTATAGCTAGCAACACTAGCGAGGTACCACTTAAAATTCTATGCCCCACTATTTCAAAAGCTAAGAGTTCATTCACCAGCCGGGAAAAGAAAGAAAGGAAGGCCTAAATCAAAATGGATGGACGAAGTAAAACATGATCTACTAAAGATAGGAATGGGAATACATGAAATAAGGAGAATGGTCGGGGACAGAAAAGGGTGGAACAAAATATGCAGCAGATAAGATGAAAACTGGACGGGCTGATCCCCCGCAAAGGATCTCGAAAGCTTCCTTAGAAGCGGCGAAACCCCTCCAAGGGGTGTTAAGCCATTCATTCATTCAAGAGTTCATTCAAGGGCAATTTGTGGTCAATCTTCAAAGACTGTGTACATCAAGTACTGGTTTAATACTTACAATTAAAATTTGCTGGGTTGACGTTGGGTTAGCTATTACAAATGGAACATCAGGCACAGGTATTCGGATGATACTTATAATTTACATAAAAATTTAATAAGTATATAGTTCCACAACGATCCATATTTTAAGACAGCTGTTTCAATCTTGCAATGTTTTCAATTCCTCTTCAACTTGTTCTTAAGCAACTTATTTTCAGGGGTTTTCAACTTATTAATATTTAACAGTGCGGCACAGTTACGAATGGATTTTCAAACTCCCACTTGTATTTAAATGGAACAGGCATCATCTGAAAACTACTGTCATTAATATTTGAGTTTTTACTGATTTCAGTGCGTTTACCAATAAAATATACAAGCAATAATAAGCACATTGATATGTTAGCTCCCGCGTGCCTTAATATGCAACAACTGACATGTTTCGATGCAAGTCGGCACAGGTTGCTGCCGTGGTTCTAAGTACATGAAACTTTATTTACAATTGTTTTGACATCATTCAAACAAAATTAGAGGGTATGCGTTGAAAAAAAAGAACTTTATTTTTTTTGGTACACCTTAATGTACATGCTGCAATCCAAGAGCCTTTACGAGAACCACCAACTTGAGGCATTTTTAAGCCTTTTTTTTAAATAAATTTGTAAGAAAATATAACACATACTTTCTTCGAGAACGATATATAGAAACTGGCATACTCTATAATATATATAAATGTGTTACACGCATATAAAAGATGTAAACAAGCAGACAAGTGGTAGCTGCTGAACGTTGCTCCAAAATAAATAGAAACCGGTATATTACCATACACAAGTACCGTTACATGTATGTAGCTATAATTTTTGTTTTGCTTTGAATTTTTCAAAATGGTTTTAGGACAGTATTTCTATGATATTAAAGAATACTTTTATGTAAAAAAAGAAAAATCGATTTTTTTTTAATTTTGAAAGAGACTGCCCCCTTAAGTATAATTATATTTATTATTAGTTGCCATTTGTTATATTCTAGAAATTTGTAAAATATAACTGGAATATTTGATCAGCAGCTATCAGTACTTAGTTGTTGGCAAGTAACAGGTTATAAAGGACGTAATAGTAGATTTTTATACCCATTTGGCTACATTTTCGTCTCCAGGATCCTAGTGTTACTTCCAAATAAACAGCTTTGTTTCAATCCTTTATCTACTTGAAAATTACTAGTTTGTTTCTATTCTTCACTGAGCTAGAACAAATGCAATAAGTTAAACTTATTCCCGAGTTTCTCATACTATACCATAGCCCATAACTAATTGGTACTGTATAGTAAGCTTTTTCTAAGTCTACAGAAGTAAGGTGGGCAGTTTTCCCTCATTCAATATGTTCTTCAGTTAACTATTGTAAATATTTAGTCAAAACAGGAGCATCTAACTCTAAAGTCGTTCTTTTCCTTAGACTTCCACATTTGAAGAATCAGCTCCTAAAGTCTTGCAACTGTGCATATTATACTAACCAAATACATAATAGTGGAAGATGATGCCAAGTCTGACCTAGTTATAGGGAGTTGTACGATAAAAAATTGTTTAACCTTCAAGTTCTAATTAATATTCTAAATAAAATGGACAACATAAACGCGTAATTTGGCAACTCAACTTCCTGCTCCGGAGCAGCAAGATCTTAAGGAAAATCGAAATAACCATCTGCAACACCTGGGAAACAAGGAAGCCCAAGCAGGACAGAATCCTACCCCTTGAAATATATTGCTGAAGATGGGCTGTAGCTATTTTAAGAATGGGCCATAATTGGAAATGAAGAAAAAAGGAAAATAATGAGACAATAAAAAGAAAATAACTAATGTAATATGGTTACTTATAACATATATCAGGTAACCGATACCTAAAGGAATTATGTATATGTATGAACAATTAGGTTTACTGGTCGAAGCGCCTTAAATATTGAAAAATTCTCAACACTTCAGCACCCACTTTTATGTTATATCAAGAATGATTGGAGTTAATTCTTTATTCGGAGTATCAATCTTCCTACTCTCCAAGCAGAACTATGACTCATTGAGGCCTGGTCTTTTGTATGCTTTACTTCGCTATTTATTGAGTTTCAAATGAAGGTTTAGAGGGAACATATTTTGATGGGGAATGTACTAAGTAGGGCACAGCTTGTTTGTTTAAACAAGTTATGTAACTAATGACTTGGGTAAATTAATGGTTTCTAAATAATGGATAAACATTGACTATTGCCTAAGTATTAAACCACTGAGAATGTTTTATATTTCAATAGCTGTCATGTCTCAACATCACTGTGCATAATCTCTCAGACTATCGTTTAAATGATTCGACTATCCAAGCTTTTAAAAAAGGTTCCAATTTTGTTGTCTCTCCAAATCGTGTCTCCACCGAATATGTCATATTTCACATTGAATCATCTTATTACCAAACTCCCCAAAAACAATCAATATCAAAACTTCCAAATTATAAGCCTCAAAAACTCTACAAGATAAAACGTTATAATCTCACAGGCAGACAAGATAATACTAGTTAGACAGAAAATTTACTAAAATCATCTGACTAAAAAGACCCTTATTTTTAACTCATACATAGTTCCATATTTAAAAAAAATTCCTCATATCCCAAAAAAAATTTCAATAATTCCAAAATTATATGGCCTTCCAAAAATTCACGACCTATTGTCAGTGCCTTTGCTACCCTTACACATAACTTAGCCAAATACCTGACCTATCTTTCCTAAAGTATTAAAATTATTGATCAATATTTTCTGGTTATTATTGATCAATAAGTTCCTTAAAATGAGAATTACTTGCTGATAAAATGTACCTACAATCACATGATTTTTAAAGTACAATATCTTTCTTTACGAATAGCATTTGGTTGTGAGCATTAAAAATATTATGTAGGGAGTTTAAATTAATACAAATGTTTTAATTTCAGGTGGAAATGCAGTTATCCCAACATATAGACCGCAACCAAATGATGATAGACCTCGTCTAAATGTGGATAGAACTCTCCCGAATCAACCATTTGAAAGGCACTTTTGTCCGTTACAAAGACAGTTTGCTCCAACACAATGGCCGTTTGGTACAGTACCAAGCCAATTTGGTCCGGTACCAAGCCAATTTGGTCTCGTACCAACCCAATTTGGCCCGGTACCAAGCCAATTTGGCCCAGTACCAGGCCAATTTGGCCCAGTACCATGCATATTTTGTCCATTTCATGGGCAGTTTATACCATTACAAATGCACTTTGGTCCATGGCCAAGCCAATTTGCCCAAGCACCAAGCCAGTTTGGTCCAATACAAACGCAGTTTGGTCCATTACATAGACGGTTTGACCCATTACAAAGGCAATTGGCTCCAGCACAAAGTCCATTCGCTCCAGCACAATGGCCGTTCGCTCCAGCACAAAGGCCGTTCGCTCCAGCACAAAGACCCTTGGCTCCAGCACAAAGTCCATTCGCTCCAGCACAAAGGCCGTTGGCTCCACCACAAAGACCATTCACTCCAGCACAAAGTCCATTCGCTCCAGCACAAAAGCCCTTGGCTCCAGAACAAAGACCGTCCGCTCCAGAACAAAGACCGTCCGCTCCAGCACAAAGCCCGTTGGCTCCAGCACAAAGACCGTTCGCTCCAGCACAAAGGCCGTTGGCTCCACCACAAAGACCATTCACTCCAGCACAAAGTCCATTCGCTCCAGCACAAAGGCCCTTGGCTCCAGAACAAAGACCGTCCGCTCCAGAACAAAGACCGTCCGCTCCAGCACAAAGCCCGTTGGCTCCAGCACAAAGACCGTTCACTCCAGCACAAAGACCATTCACTCCAGCACAAAGTCCATTCGCTCCAGCACAAAGGCCCTTGGCTCCAGAACAAAGACCGTCCGCTCCAGAACAAAGACCGTCCGCTCCAGCACAAAGCCCGTTGGCTCCAGCACAAAGACCGTCCGCTCCAGCACAAAGGCCGTTGGCTCCAGCACAAAGACCGTTCGCTCCAGCACAAAGGCCGTTGGCTCCACCACAAAGACCATTCACTCCAGCACAAAGTCCATTCGCTCCAGCACAAAGGCCCTTGGCTCCAGAACAAAGACCGTCCGCTCCAGAACAAAGACCGTCCGCTCCAGCACAAAGCCCGTTGGCTCCAGCACAAAGACCGTTCACTCCAGCACAAAGGCCATTGGCTCCAGAACAAAGACCGTCCGCTCCAGCACAAAGGCCGTTGGCTCCAGCACAAAGACCGTTCGCTCCAGCACAAAAGCCGTTGGCTCCAGCACAAAGGCCGATCACTCCAGCACAAAGGCAGCTTGATCCAATACCGGCAGGTGAACAACACCAGCAATTACATCAACGTAGAGGCCATGATCAAGAGAGGAAAGATTCAATTAAAAGGAGGCTATATCAGATGTACCCTATTTTGGGAAAGTTATGTTTCTTCTTAGGTAAATACACATTTAATCATATAATGGTATATAAGTCTTGTCTATATTTATTTAGTTTGCTACTTTATAAGGGCCAATTAAATATATGCTCAATATAAATAATTATGACGTGTAAGCATGTGTTAATGAACTAAAAAAGTATCAAAGCTCCGAGTTAGTTATTATAAACATGGTAGTAATCATGACGTTCTCTTATAGTAATTTCCAATATTCTATCTAGTACCAAACATAGAGCATAAGTTTCATTAGAGGATTTTTGATATATGATAATCATAGAAGATCCTAGCGATTAAGTAGCCAAGATTAGCACTATCAACGTTCTTGTCTTAGTGGATTATGAAAATCATACAAAACCAAAATTCTCTAGGCCATACAATACAGTCAAACAATGCTTGTTGAAAATGCTTCTCAATTATCACGTGGTTTTCTATAAATTGCTCTGCTTGAGCTACTAAGTAAAATTGACAGGACTTATGTATCAATTTTGGAGAAAAATCTTATATTTTCTCAAGAATACTTGTCACTAATACTTTGTTTTTTTTTTTACTAGAATATTATGTAAAAGCTAGGATAACAAATATACTAAAAATGGAATCCGGTAAGTACTAATTTGTATCTTTTGAAGGGGGAAACCATATCTTAAGTGATTCTAAACTGTTTTTTATTAATTCGATTATTCTCTAAGATACTGCTATGAGCGAATGTACATTTCTCAAAGCTGTTACAGAAATTCTTAGTATCTTTTAACAGTAATGAAAATGGTCATAGCAATACATGAAAACTGTTTTAAATTTATGTCAGGCATGTAGACAAATTACTGCAAATCATGTGAAAGTAATTTAGCTATAGCTGTATAATTTGGGCACAGAAAACGGGTGGAATAAATTTAAAAACATTATATTATAAAGCAAAAGAAATTTGTGGGGAAGGAAGAATAAATATATACATCAAAACATCGAATTGATAAAATGAAAAAGTTAAAATAGCTGTTACTAAAAAGAAACGAGCATACAAAATTTCAGAAATACAGAAGAAGAACTATATAGAATATATTACATATACATAAGGAATTATACTAAAAAGGATTCAGAGAGGTAAAGCACAAGCGGAGCGAGCAAGTTGGAGCGAGTTTTGGGGAGAACCCAATCATAAATACAAAAAATACTTCAGATTGTTTTGAAACCCAAATGAGAGGACAGGAAAAGAACATAGTTGGTGGTATAAGTGATAAAAACATAACACGAAATGTTAGAGACATGCAGGTACTATTTCAAAAATAAATTTGATATGAAAAAATGCATGTCAAAGGCAAATGCATAAAAATACATATATTAAAAATGAGCATTACAACAACCTAAAACTAAGAAAAGAGGAACTAGAAGAAACAATTGTAAAAATTAAAGTAGGAAAGTCAAGGGGGGAAGACAACATAGATTCTGAAATGATAAAATGTATTGGAGAAGAGATGAAAACATGGTTTTGGTAAATATGTAATAAGGACTAAAACACTAACACAATACCGAAAGATTGGAAACATAATCTAATACTACCAATCTACAAAAATGGACATCAAATAGACTGTGGACATTATAGAGATATGGTAAAAAGTATATACAAAAAATGCGACAGGCAAAACAAATAAACTGAAAAAAAGAAAGAGCTTAAGCAAAATGACAGATTAAGTCCTGTTATTTATAATATTAATGGAAATGCTAATTAAAAATACAAAAGTAACAACCACTACAAATAATAATACCATACCGAAATTGAATTCCTATAAAAGTATAATGTTTATTGTATGCAGATGGCAGATTCAGCAACAAAAATGAAAACATTTAATATCAAACTAATGATAGTAAAGATAAAGGAAGGAAATAATATGAGAAGTATAAATGACTAGCAAAGATCAAGATTTAAAAACGATGACTACCAATATTTAGGAAGTATACCAACCAGTGATGCAAAACAGGCAGTGAAATTGTAAATAGAACAAAGGAGCTTAGAAACATACATTTTGTGATAAATAAAATAATAGTGGGAAAGAAGTAAATAAAATTACATATTAAAAACGTGTACGACGCCATAGCTCTACCTAACCTATACTTACATATAGAAATAAATCCTGTGTAATCAAAAAAAATACATGAAAGTAAATCGAGGAAAGTGCGTAGAAACATATAATGGAGATACATAAAAAACCAGGAAATTAAAAATAGAACAAGAATCAAAAAAGAGAAAATTGTAAAAATCAATTAAAATGGCTAGGCTAGGATACAAACAACAGACTTGTTGAAAGAGTAATGGAAGTTTGTAAAGACAAGAAAAAAAGACGAGGGATAAGAGAAAAACCAATAGAATAAATGAGGAAATTAGCTGCGAACAGATTAGAGTGGAAGAAAAGTATCTATAGATACGAGGCAAAGAAAGTAAATAAATAATTTATATCCGACGCTCTATAAAGGAAGTAAAATTGATGCACATACGTTAATAGCAAAAAATGCTTTATGATTATATTCAGAAGAACAGACATTTTAGTGTTTTGAAATTCATTTAAAATCATCAAAATACCAGCCCATGTCGCTAGAGATAATTGTTATCTTTCCATGTAACTGCAATTAAATTTAATTAATTAAATTTGTTCCTTTTTATTATTGTAACTATTTTATAATTGTAATTATAAAAAAATATTGTTTATAGCATATCAGTTCCTGTCTAAAGCCAGCGCTCATTATTTGGGGCAGCCAGGGATGGTTGAAGAACTTGCCTCCATGAATAATCCAAGTAAATATTTGTAATTTATTTTATTTTATTGGTAGCCTACATTTTCTTAATAAAATAGCAAACCTGCTATTAACTTAGAATATTACATTTTTAAATTTTATTCGTCCTGGACTATTCTGAAATAATCAAGGTTCTGGAAATAATAGTTTTTAAAAATAAATAAGTACGCACATTAGTATCAAACATGAAAAAAATTAGTATTATAATTATGTGGCTTATAATTTGAAACCTGCAAGTGACGCAATAACATAAAAGCGCTCATTTTATTACTAATTACAGCTATTTACCTATCTTGGAAAGAATTCAATCAAAAAAATGGAAAAATTGTAAAAACCTATACAATAAATTTTTTTTTTCTTTGAATGAAATAGTCCAATAGTATCAACCAAAGGAATAATTTAATATAAAAATGTATTTACGTTAAATAATACGATTTCAATAAAGCTACATAACATTTCGGATCTTCCCGTGTGATTTTACAAAAAATAAACCACTTAGTTCAGCTGACGCGTACTTAATTAGAAAAATTTGACTTCCTCAATTACTAAAGTGGTCCATTCAAAAATAATCATTTTTGTGCTTTCATGTATTTTAACTATTCACAATCTTGAACTATAGGCTTTATTGCTAGAAAAGGAGATGAAAATGTTCATAAACTACATCAACAATAGCAAACCTTTTTTTGAATGATACTCAAACTAAAGTTTTCTTTAATTATATGTCATATGTCAAATATAATTTGAAAACTTCATCAACACAGGCATCTTAAAATTCTCTCATTGATCAGGGGTTTGCCAGCACGGAATTCTATGCAGTGACCTTTCTTAAACTGTTCTTTAATTTTGAATTCATTCAGAAATTAATAATTTTTGTACAATAAAAGCTATGAAAGCTTGGCTATTATAAAAATTGAAATATAATTGTATCGCATTAATCATTATACTTTTTTTAGTCCCCAACGTGTTGAGAAATTTTTGCATGTGGGAGCCTGTAATAGTCGAAAATGCTCTCAAAAAGGAAATTTCGTTTTCAAATCTGTTGGTAGTAGGCGATGCTCTAGGTAAAGACAAAATATATCCTCTTAACTACTAACTAAAACTTTGTTTTTTTTTTAGAATTGTACATAACTGAAAACATAAATAATCGAAATACACTATATGACATCAGTAAGTATAGATTTAGTATAGTTATAAAATATCTGATTTATAGCTTCATTTATTGAACGACTGCAAAATTCGTGATCGATTTCAAATATTAAAAACGCAGGTAGTTTTATGTTAAAGAAAACTTCTATTCATCAGTTATACAGCCCCCGCCATTTTTGCAAATGCATTGTCGCCAACCTCTTCAGTTGTAGTCTTCAGGCTATTTTCCTAAAGCACGGACTACATCATCATCAATGCCAGATCTTCCAAAGCAGGGTGGATTATTCAAATCCAAATCACCATTTTGCACTCTGCCAGGCTTTTTCACCGTCCTGAAAACAGAAACATAGTCTGAATAAACACACCAAGGTTCCAATACTTCTTTATACTACTATTACTCGAATAATATACAATAACGCAAAAAAATTCTCGCGCACAAAACGGCAAATCATAGACCCACCACTAGCCCGTGGTGATATAAAATAAACAAAATGTTTCAGAAATCGGATACGAACTTTTGCAAACATGTTATACTATTTGTAAATATAAAAGGATATAAATATTATAATTTCTTTTACAGATCCCGCTTTTTATATGAACTGTTTTTTGTTTATTCTACATAACCAACAATATCCTCGCACTCCAATAGGTGAAGCGGCGTTAGGTAAGTTTGTTATCTTTATTTTAAGCAAGCTTATAATAATTACTAACAGCCGTATTTAAAACTTTCTAATCATTTCTCCAAAAGATTTATGCTGTTCAAAGTCAAAAGTGCTCCCACAAAATTTTTGTTTATAAGCGTAATTTCACAGTAATCCCTCCAGTTGCACTCCTATTTAGTTTTACAAAAATGTGTGTAGACAGAAACTATGGAAATATAATCATGGAAAACTATTTAACACGGGGATCTGCTAATATATATTTCCAAATATGTAAATATATATTAACTTGATTTAATATGTTTAGCACAATATTACATTTCTGTATCATAACATCTGAAGTATTCACATAAATGGCGGGATTACACTGTATTCAGATAATTATTTTCTTTTATTTGTTTACCAATTTATAATCTACTATTAGTAAGTATTAAATAAATATGCTGGAATGATAAGTTGACTTAAGGCAAGCACTGCCCATTGGCAATCAGTTAGATTTTCGATCAAAGTTCTTTTTAGTCTTCTTCCTTCCATGAGTGGATTGAACAGGTTTTTAATTTCCTGATTTATATGATCGATGCAGCGATATCTGTATCTGTGAGCTCTTATAACCTCATTGATGTATGGAATTCCAAGATCATTATGAGTGGTTAGATTTAAAACAAACCGTGGAAGTATTTTTAATTGGAAAACTTGCAGGATTCTTATATTCGAGGACTTGCTGTATGTCCATATAGATGTAATTGTTTTGTAGATTTTATTTTCTATGGATAGTTGGAATTTTTTATTAATTAGCTATGCTTATAACCTGGTCTAGTTGTCTCCTAGGTTTGATATGGGTTTTCTAAATTTTTCATCTAGATAAAGACCAATGTGTTTCACTCGAGTATTTATTGGTATAGGGTTATTATTAATTATGAGTTGCGGACTCATACTTTTTTTAGAAAAGTAATTTGACTAGATTTGTTGGCAGTGACTTTAATTTTCCATTTTTAACCATATTTTACAGTCATGATAGCGGTGTCATCAACAAAGTTGTTACTAAAATATCATTAGTAGTTGGTATATTTATAGTGTAAAGTGGATACAAGACAGTTCATTTTTAAATGTTACTTAAACTGAGTTTTCTAGACGAGGTTTAAAAATAAGGAAGCTGAGCAGAAAGACGTTTTATTTTGTAGACGAGACCTTTATGCCAAACCCTGTCGAATGACTGTTGGATACCAAGAAAGATAGCCGTGCAGATTTATCTTTCCTCTAAGCTCTTCTTGATGTTAATTACAATGTGATGACTATTGGATTGTGGAATGTGCTTTTCGAAGACCACATTTATAGGTTCAGATTCTTCTGTCCCATTTAAGATCATTCAAGTATTTTAGACATAATGGCAAGAAAACGTATTGACCGATATATGACAGCTTCAACTGATGGTTGCCAGGTTTGAGTACTATTATTGTTTATGTAAGTTTCAATTATGCTGGGTAAAAGCACATTTGCAAACGGCTATTATATATTGTTAACAGTATGATTGTTTCACTTGAAATTTTTTTTAAGACCACCTACTACAAGATTGAAGCCCGAAGACGTAAGAATTTGGTACTTTTATTTCCTTGCAAACTTCTGTTAGAAAAAGAGCTTTGATCGGAGATGAGAACTGGCAGGGAGCTTCTATGAAGGCTTCAATATTATCGTCGACGTTGTTATTTCTTTAAGGAGCGGACTTGTGGACTTTTTTTAACGACAAGCCTTTAATGTGTACCAGAATTCGATGATTTTCTCGTTAAGATGCACCTCAAATCAGTACAGTTAGATAGCGAATGGTTTTTTCAATTTCGTTGTCATCGTTCAAACGTATATTTAGATTAATGTGTTGGGTTATATCTTCTGGAAATTGTGTTTAATTTGTTCTAATATTACATAGTCTAAGTGGGGATGCTTCCTGGATTATGTTGTTACTAATGGTTATAATGGTTGGACTAATGATCAGAGCTTAGGTCAAAATCAATTATGAAATATATATCTAAGACTCCTTTGTTTCAGGCAAAATTGAATAAGTCATGGATATTGTTGTTGTCATTTGGCCAGTACATTGACTCTAGTGGATAAGATATTTATGTGATTTTGTTTTTCAACATTCCAACTTTCCTGCTATTAAGAAGTTAGGGGTAAACGAGATAATCAAGGCATATTCTTCTTGAGATTACTGTGATGGAGGATTGTAGATTTTTACAACGTTAATTTAATGGATCAAAGCTTAAATTTTGACGATCGCACATTGTATTTTTTCAGTAACATAAAATTGCAGGATATGATGTTTTAATGCAGTTTGAATAACTATGGCTGAGCATGCATGTGCCATTTCGCCTAGATGATTGGTAAAATAAACACATTTTGATAGCAGTTATGGTTGTGGAATGGCTTAATGATATTAGAAAAACATTGATTTATTTATTTTTAAGGAGGATGATTGCTTGCACATGATTGTTTCATTTGCACTCCTCTTTACAATTTGTATTATGTCTGCTTCACTTGACAGTTGTCGGCATGACGACTACCTTGCTATTTTGATTGAGTTAGCTGTGCAAACATGCTTTTGTATTTGTTATTGGGGCTTGTAATTAATTTTAAAGGATTCACAACATATCACGTTACTAATATTTTTTTGCTATCAGTACATACAGCAATCAACTTCATGCCAAAGCACCATTTCACGACTTCACCACGATTTCAACTTGTGAGTATTGGTTTCAATAATTCAAAGGTGGTGATTTTGACACGGAAGACGAGGAGCACCCGGGCCACACGAAAAAGTTTGAAGATGCAGATTTGGAAGCACTGCTCGCTTGAAGAATTGGCAGATTTCTTGAATATTGATATATCGACCGTCGATAAACGTTTGAAGGCAAAGGGACGTTTTTCCACTTGCGAACAACTGCTTCAAAAGATACAAAAGGGTTTTTTGTGACTGGTGATGAAAAATGGATTAATTACTAGAACCCTAAGGGCAGAAAAGATGTATATCCGGTCAAGCATTACCATCGACCTCAACATCGACCCCAAAGCGAAACATACATGGTTCGAAGATAATGCTCTATATTTGGTAGGATCAGAAGGGCGTAGTGCTTTATGAGCTGCTGAAATTACCGACAACAACCGATCAAATTAAACCGAGCGTTGACAGAAAAACGACCGGAATACACCGAAAAACACGATAAAGTGATTTTCCAGCACAATGCTCGGTTATAGGTTACAAAACAAGTCAAAAACCATTTGGAAGCACTTCGACGAGATTACCATTTGTTTCGATCAATGGCGCATGGCCTGTCTGAGCAGCGTTTCGACTGTTTTGAAGATTATCAATTCATGGATTGCATCAAAGGCCAAGGATTTTTTTGCCCGGGAATCCGCCTATGTCAAAAAGATTGGAAAAAATTGCAGCTAACGATGTATAGTACTTTAAATAACTTTTTTTATAATTTTTTCTTTAAATAAACATTTAATTTCACAAAAAATCCTTTAAAATTAAATCTAAGCTCCAATAAGAAAAACTTATTGTTTTATGTTGGTATCATTCATTTTTACCTAGATAAATTATTAGCCGTTACTCGAATATGGATATTTGGGATTCAATATTTTGCTGACCGTATATTTTTGATGGTGGATATTTTATTTCTTGTTTGCGTAAAGGTGGATTGTTTATTTATTTTTGATCTTATCAAAATCTCGTCATATTTTGTAATTGGCCTTGTTTTTTTTACCTAATTTGGTGTTGCAAGACAACGAACTAACCGTGTTGTAACAAATCCCATATTATGAGAAACTTGGAAATAATAGAGATTAGGGAATGTGCTTCGTGTTATATTGAAACCGTGTTATAAGATATAAAGTCATAAAAGAGCGAATATGTCTTTCTGTAACATATAACTATTTCCATTCATAAAAAACACAAGTTTATTGCAAAATTTTAAATAATTTTAAGATTAAAACTTCATTCATCAAAATTAAAATAAACCAAAAATAAAATTAACCCTCTTCCTTATGATTGGCTGAAAATCAGATGTATCTTCATTATCGAGTCTGAATTAGATATCAACACTTTGTAGTTCTGCCAAAAGTTCTTGATAGGGATCTCAGGAGCTTTGAAGTTCTCTTCTAAACTCTCCACTACACACTACAGAAGAATTTTTATTGATAAAGTAAAATTCTAAGTTTTTGGCAAAGTCTTCCTCCCCTTTGGACATCATTTAAACTTAATTTGGAATTTTTCGATACATTCAAAACTTTTTATTCTTCCTAACCTTGGATATTCATGTACCTAAGCCCTTCACCTCCTAAACGTGAAACATCGTTTACTATTGCGTTATATTGTACATCTGGAGGGTGGATAACATTTTCTTTCTGGACCATGCTATTGCTTTAACAATCCAAAATATAAAATTCTTTCGGTATCTGAAAAAGTGTTTTATTCTTGCCACTTCCTCATCTTTTGAAAATTGTTGCAAATGTTTGGTGGGCATAATAAGCCTTGAAGCGTGAATTTACGATTGTGTAACGAAGATCTTTTCTTTAGCTTTTCAAACCAATACTACCCACAGCAAATGACTGCTTTTCTTGTTTTGCAGACTAATGCCCAATTTCTTTCAAATGGTTGCAAATCATAAGAGCTTTGTCTAATTATATATTTATTACTTACACAATCCTCAAGCCAAATCATAAGAGCATTTTCTATTTCAATTATGCATTGCTATTGAATTGCGATAATAATAAAATATTCCTGCTTAACAATTTACAAATTTCTTATTATACCTGAATATACGCCTGTATTTATGAACAAGAAAAAGCAAACTGAATAAGTTAAAAAAAAAACCTGTAATGCATAGACTGTTTTATCACGCCATATACTATGCACGGTGAATTCCCACAGTGATTTACGTAGTTACGTAATCGTGATGTGTTTATAATCGGCTATAAATTTTTGCCAGTAGATGGCGGTTTTTTTAAAAGAAATCTTATAGAATTCTACATTACAACAAACTAGTGGAACTTTCGCAATTCATAAACAATGAAATAAAGTACATATTTGATTGATTTATCAAAATTTCTGGTAATAAATAATAATAGTGAGACTTTAATCTACGCGTAGAGCCAAAAATTATCTGAGAACGCGATGGAAATGTGACTTTTCTATATATTATCTCATTCCATTCTATCGTAGAGTAACAAATGATGACCCAGGAAGGTAAAACTTGGCAGATGTGAATTCGCATTTGTTAACAAGTAAACACAATCGAAGTGATCAAAATGTCTAGTAGTTTTGACAAAAAAATTATTGATACCGGATGGTCATCAGGATATATTCATGATTTGCTGTAAAAAGTATGCCATCGGGGGCATTCTCTATCTACACCGTCAAGAAATGGGCGACCGAGGTGAACAAAGGACGCACTGTAATTAAAGAAACCAAAGGAGAGACTCTCGATAAAGACTAAAGATTGGAGAGAATCCAAGCGTGTTTGGTCATATACATTGATGTTCCCAAAGCTAGTCTTGGAGGATTTTGACTGAAAATTTGTGTCTGGTCAAAAAATTTAGAAATTAGAATTGACATAATATTCTCCGGTACAACCGTCGACATCGGGTATTGAAGCGGACCCTCACCATAGATAAAAATTGGGTACACCTCTATCGATTCTTATTGAGAAACAAGTTGACTCAATGGCTAGGAGAGGAGAGGCTGCTCAACGAGAGCCATGGCAAGAGTTCAAAGAGAGGGCTTCCTGAATACATGATAGTAATTAGCTTCAGCAACAAATCCTATGGATAAAAGTGATGTACCTATTGCTCCAAATAGTCTCACAGATTTTTTAGTTCAATTTCAATCTGTACATTTGTAGCTTAAATTGTTTAAAAGCAACTGAAGTATCCTTTTGGTGTTCCTTTAACCAATGCAATAGACAAAAAACTGTAGTCTAACATCACCTCCACCAAAACACCAGAGAGTCCTAATTTAACCAGCACCTGAAACATAGCAGATAGTGACTTGTCTGGTGAATTTATGTATATTGTAATAAAATCAACTAATTTTCGAAATAACAGTCCTGTCTAGCTTACAATTTGGAATCTTTTAGTTGCGTAAAATTGTTAAAATATCACGAATTAGTTAACGCTTGTATGAGGAGTTCGTCGAACCCACTGACCTATTTTTGAGTAGCAACTCTATATCGTATGTAGTAATAAACTTAGTAATTGCGAAAATTCGTGCTCAATTTGAAATACTAATGAATACGGGAAACTTACTTTTTCAAAATTATTTTAATCAGTTATATAGTTATCATAATTTTCTGCAACGTTTTGTGTAGTTTTTATCCAAAAGAGGCTACAAGAGAATTTCAGACAGTTTTCACGGAACCAAACTTGCCATTCAAACTACCCTACAGAAACCGGAACAGATAGAAATTATAGCTCTGGAAAATATGATGGATTTTCCAGTTTCAATCCTATGCGATATGTAGTCTGACGTTGTGCTAGAGGATGGCCAAAATGAACGTTTTTCGCACACATTATTTTACCAGATAGAAGAAGCTCAGAGAAAATTATCCCTTACAGTATCACCAAACAAACAGCAACATCTTCGTTGAACACAAGCTTTTTTTTGCTGCAAGTTTTGCACTTTCACCTGCTTGTTTCAAGCCCCTTTTTCGTTGTACGTTATTGTATAGGACCCACTTCTCATTGGATGCAGAGAAATGGCCACGTCGAATTTGGAAATTAATCTAAGTTTCTTTAAATAGTGAAATGCAGACGCGTTGTCTCGGCCATCCAGAACGGAGTCAAAAGTCCAAATGAAAATTGCTATTTCGAAATCTGCCATACCACTTTTCAAATAAATAATAGTATCCTGCTAATATACAACCAGTTCATTAGACTGTTGGAAATCAAATAAAAATCCATTATTAATTTTCGCGCCCCAAACATATATGCCATCAATATCCACAGTTGGTTTTGGTAACTTTGAGGTAAATAAAAATCAAATCTTTGAACTACAAAACACAGAGAAAGTAATGAAGAAGTCGCTAGGAATTCTTATCAGGATCAATCATAAGTTACAGTTTTGTAAATTTTTGAATGTCTAATGTGAAGATTTTTTTCACTTTCGTTCTTGAATAATCATACACCAACTATTGATATTACATGAGCTGTAAAGTGTGTTCTGAAAAGATCCTTGGAGTGCTTACAATAAAACTGGACTGATGATGAAACTTAATGTTCACTTTACGTTTTTTATGAATGTATTTTACGAAGATAGACACTAGGAAGCTCCTTTAATGTGCTACCACATATTCTTGATTAGTTCTAACAATGTTATAACCCATGTAAATAGCTTCTATCGCAGTGGTTCCCAAACTTTTCTAAAGAGAATTTACTTTTAAAAAATGTTGTACTTCGGACTTCATTCATAATAAAACAGCAACTGCGCGGCTAAATGATTGACAATCTTTGTTACTAAGTAGCTGAATTCGATTTAATACATCACAGTGAGTTTTTTTTTTATTGAAAAGTCTTGTCAAAAGAAAGTATGAAGCCATCAAAGCTACTTCAACATTTAAATAGCAAACATCCAAACAAAAAAAGCCTGTGGAATTATTTGAAAGAAAGCTAAACTCCCCGCACAAGGACCAAGTCATTTTTTACATCAACAACCATTAAATACTAATAAGTACTATGAGGACTGGATAAAATTCATTGCTACTAATGGCCCCACAGTTACGGCGAAATTTATATCCACTTCAAATGAAAAAAAAATGATTAACTAAAGTACAGAATAGACCAAACTCCTTATCTAATTTCAAAGGAAGGTAAATAAAGTGTGTGTCGTGGCGGAAGTGGTTTCCTTAAATGCCAACGTGTCGGAGACAAATAAACAGAGAACCTTTGGTGTCAAAGCGTATATTCCGCTTGCAACTTCCATCTCAGCTATCCGTTCCCAAACAAAAACCGATTTTATTGTGGGTAAGAAACTTCAGAAGTACTGGTTCTGTAGTGAGATGGGGAGGAGGAATTCGGAATGCACGAACAACGAATCAATGCAGTAGTCTAGTCGTAGTGCATGGGAAATTTTATACAAAAACCCTTGTTTTCATTCATACAAGATGGTTGTTGTACAGGGCGCCTAATCTCTTAGGGCGATAACATTTTTTGACCAGCTCACTCAAAAATGAGGAACACCGCTTGATCGATATCGGCTTTAAAACACAATGAAACTTACAGTTGCGTAGTTTTATTCTGTGAAAATAAATGTTTGCATATCTACTATTGTTGTTGCTTTATTTAACCTGAAAAAGCGAGAATATTGTCTCACTCTATATAATATGATAAATTCTGAACACATTTTTGCAAACATGCAAGTCAGTTCGTACGATTCAAAACAACTGATTCCAAAAAAAAAAAAAACATTTAAAACACGTCACAATTACAGATGCTCAGATTCCAACAGGCATAAAACAAAAACTTATTAAAACATCAATGATAGAATGCTAAAACTGGATTATTTTTCCCAGAACACAGATCAATTTTGAACCAAAAGGATGCAAGAATATCCGAGATGGCGAACTAAGTGTTTGGCTCCATTTGTAACATCATATTTATGCGAGTTCAATTCCTCGTCTGTCTGACATCACACTAAACTTAAAAATGATGTGTGTGTATCCAATATTTCTGAAAAGAAACATCAGAACAATAAGCACCTGTCACATTAATATTTTTTACTTAATAAATTGTTTTTTGGTTTTTTTCTTCAGTTATTAATGTTTTCTTTTATGTTGCGCAAGATGGAAGAGTGTTCATGTTTATGTTGCTAAAGTTGGCATATAAAGGGTGGCCAAAATTAAATTACGAATTGAAACTTCGGGCATTTTATTGTTTTGCGGTCAACAATTTTAATACTTTAACAAATATCATCCACAAGTGTTCCCATTAGTAAATATAGAACGCTATACAAAAGAACAGCGAATATTGGAAATTCAGTGAAAATTTTGCGGGGACGCTACAATTCTGTGGAAGTTTGGGAGATGCGAGACCACGTGAATATCAACGTCCCGTGAGAATGTTGCCATGGTTAGTCAACATGGCGCTACAAATCCTAAAAAACTCGACATCGTGCACAATATTTCAGCAAAACTCACTATAAATCTGCACCTCCATGTGTACGAAATTCATCATAAAGTAGATTCTCAATGTAGTCAAAAAATCACCTTTAGCTATGAAGCACATTTTGAATTACAGAAGGGCTAAGGCAACAGGAGGTTCTTAGCACAGCTTTGTTCAACATAGTAATGAACAACGTAATGAAGGAAGGAAAGGAGAAGGTAAAGAAATTGAAAATGAGCTACATAAATATAGAAATAGTGGAGATAACAGAAAGCGTCTCCGCGAATGATCTGATGATCTACGCCAAGTAGAAAGAAAAACTACAATCTAATTTAGATATAAGGGCAAAGGCTTTAGGAGAAGTTTAAAAATAAATGTAAAAAAGACTAAAGTGATGGTGATATGAAAATAAGATGAAGAAATAACAGTAAAACTTAATGGTAAAGAAACTGAGGCAGTGGACACGTTTTAAATACCTAGCTGTGAAAATACATAAATCAAGAAGTATGGAAGCGGAATTAAATGACAGGTTAAAAGCAGCAGCAGCAAAACTATACTACTCTATAAATAAAGCATTCATAAAGAAAAAAGATATGTCAAAGGAAACCACGATCACAGTATATAAGACCATCTTCAAACCCAAATTACTCCACGAAAGCTAAAACTCAGCATTAACAAAAAGAAGGAAAAGTAGCATGCAAGCAATGGAAATGAGGTACTTAAGAAGAATAATGTGGATAACAAAGTGACGCAGATTAAGAAATAGCAAAATAAAAGAAAAACTGGAAGGAAGCAAATTCAATGACGACAACTAAGGTGGTTCGGATATTTATTAAGAATGGGGGAGGAAAGAACAGTAAATATGACAACAGAAAAGACCAAGAAAATCGTGGGAAAAGAAATTAATTGACGTTTTAGTGTACTGAACCTCGTAAATAAGTATTTTGTATATTACACCTTAGCACCTAACGATAAATAAGATTTTAATAATTTGGGTCTCAGAATATTCTTATGTAATTTATGAAAAACAAATGCACCACTAGTGGTTCAGCTTTTAGTGTGAATTTTTGGGCAAAAGTAACTATGAAAGGTGGTCGTTACCGTTACATGATAATTTAGATTCTTGGCATGCACCGGGTATCGTGGATCTGGAACAAATGTGGTTCCAGCAGGACGGCGCAACCTGTCATAGAGCTGGGACAACAGTCAATTTATTGCAACGAGTTTCTAGTTGCGTATTTCAAAAAATGCCGATATCAACTGGCCAACCAGCTCTTGTGAATTAACACCATATGACTTCTTTTTGTGAGGTTACCTGAAATCCAACGCCAGCAATCCATAAGGAGTTAAAAGCTAAATGCAGTCGAAGCTTAGGTGGCCATTTCTCAGACATAATTTTCCATTATTTAATCAAAGGTTGTGTACTTTAATACTCAATAAAAAAACCAACCATAAAATCAATTCAAAAGTTGTTTTAATTAAAAATTAAATCCGGTTTTCGACTTGGGCCACCCTTTATATTCACTAGTTCGCTCATTATTATTATTATTTGATGTATTTTTATTTAGGTTGCGACTCCAGGGAGCATTTTAATTGCACATTTTATTTCTCAGTATGTTCAATAACTCAAGTTAATTAAGGAGCTCAAATTTTTCACTAAATAGAAAAATGTAACAAAAAACTAATGTTTAGTGAAAAATGGAAAATAATCAAACAGCACAAATCTTAAAATTGCAAGAATCATATGACTACTATTAACTAAAGATTTGTTAATTTTTAAAATTAGTTGGTTATTCACAAAAAACCGATTTTTGTTTGTGACCACGCTTAAGATGTGTATATTCGAACTTTATCCGTATCGATGCTGTTCGCATCTATACCAGTATGCACTACATCCATTAGAAAAATTATTGACTGCAGCCGTCATGGCTCGCTTCAAAGAACCAACCTTAGGGTGTCTTTTGAGCACACTGTGTCCTCTAAAATTAATGGATTGAGATCTGGGCTACCAGAAAACGAATCCTCCACCGTTTTTTGTTTGTTGAAAGATTCCTCCACTGTAAACAAATTGGGCAATATTCGCGTCCATATTTAACAGTAAGCTTTCACTATTTCTAGCAACTTTATTCATGGTTACCATAATACCAAAGAGCCCCGAATTCATTTCATTCATCCCATCTTTCTCATCATCTTGACAAAAACACGGGCCACACTGACTATATTGACCAAAAACGTGATTCGGCGCATTTAAAATATCTTCTATCAATTTGGATATTTTAAGATTGTGAGAAAAATTTTTACGACACTTCGTTGTACTTACGATCAAGCTTCCAAAATTTTTTGTGGCGCTGCCATCGCCGCCTCCTAGTAAGAAGGCGGATCTGAAACTATGCATGTCTATACTTCTCAAAAATTTCTCCAAAATAATATCGAACTTAATCAGAAATAAAATTTTGCCCGTTGCTTGTCCAATTATAACTCCAACACCAGAGGATTGTAGTTAACCCTATAAGATCTTTTGCTCCATGCACCGTCTGCTACTACTGTAATATAGAGAATCTTATTAGTACCAATCCTATTTTGCATCTTGGCAATTTTATATTCTTTATTCTCAGCAGCCTCAATAACTGAAAAGGAACAATTTCCTGATTGCTAGAATGCGGCCCATACATGGAATATTGCAAATGAAACTTGATTCTCCCACTTGGGAGTACCCAATGCCAGTCGCAGTTGCCCTAAGAACAAAGAATTTTTTGATATCCAAGACATTAAGAACGTAATTAATATAAAAAAAAAACTATATTCACTAATTATTTCTAAATGTTTATTGGGGCAATTAAAAACATTTGCTTGTTTAAAATTCACTATTACTCGAAAGAAACTACTATCTACAATACGCTTTCCACTTAAATAAAATTCAGTTTGGAATTCAGATGGAAAGTCCGTTTTTTCAATAAGGTAAGAGCAGAATATCGCTAATAGCAGTAAGGCTCTAATGTGTTGTATATACCTCAATCTCTTTAAGAATCCCTCTATAAAGACAAACGTTCATTTAGTAAAGACTACATATAAGAGTTTTTAAAAATAAACCATTCAGTTTCTGTTAGAAAATCAGAGTACAAATCTTAATTGCGTCAAAGATTTTAATTGAAGAATCGCAATGCAGGAATACACCTTTTTGACTGTGCAAATATGGAATGTTGATTCCACCACTCAATGTTGTCCTCCTTGGGTTGCTGAAAAACAATATAAGCTGTTAACAAACAGTCACTGTGGTAGAGCCATTAGAGGAATTAATCCCATTAATCCAATATATTTATCAGTTTTCGTTATAATGCAGCTAGATATTCCATCAGCACTCGCAACTGCTTCACCAATATCTCGTGAGACTTCAAGAGTCAAAGAAATCAGAGTAACACAAGGATATTATATTTACAAATTATGACAAATACACTGATGAAGACGGACACAGAAGAAAGAAAATAAAGAGAAAAGATGTGAACTAGTAAAAAGCTCTTTAAACCCACATTCAATTTTGAAAAAAAAAATGAAGAAAATACTAGAAGGAAAGTTAGCGGTTAGAGATTTGTTTAGTTAATGTTTATGGAGCAATTTTCAAATATGTTTTCCCATATGTTAGATTATAAACCAAAAATACTGTTTGGGTCTGACTGTTTATTAATTGCTTGAATTTATTTCGTTTTTTAGTTTTAAAATAAATTTTAATCAGTCACAATATAGAAGTACCATGACAAGTCTGTATAGGGCCTTAAAAAATAGTAACAACACGTTTGTGTGGGTCTATAAGTAGTTATAAAAAATGCACCCAGTTGTAAGGTATAGTTAGTGACTATATTCATAAGCGTACCAAACATTTCACCAATAAAAATCCTGTTATGGAGAACGGAAGCAGCAACTTACACAATAGCATTATAGTGAGTCACTAAAACTAAAGAAGCTTAAAGTTGTGCTTACAAGTACCAAGTAAAAGCTTGTGGGTACCATGTTGCTCATCAATTTCATAAAACAAGAAACAACAACAATCGTAATGGTTCATTATACGACTCTAGTGAAATTAAAATTACTAGTGACATGCAAAATATTCTGTTCATCAATAATTCTACATTTATGACAAATTAAAATTTGGTTTCTAAAATATGCACAATATTAAATAAACTCCTGCTTTTATTGTTTCTCTGATTGAACAGTAGTTTCTAAAAGTAACAAAATGACAAGAAAAACTTAAAAGTTATAATTAGCAGTTGCTGCTGATTTTATTTATTACTTCTATTAAAGCAGAGCAGTTAATAACAGCCATAACTATGTGCTTAGATTTTTATGTAAGAACTGCTAATAAAATTCAGTCCAATAATTAATATCCAAAAAAAGCTCTTCCCTAGTTTGTCTTTAAAACCATTAATTATTTTAAGGACAACATATGTCTTAGGTGGATTCTTAGAACTCTCTGTGATGTTTACCTCATCAATGCCAATTTAAAAAAAATCACAGGGTTGAGGTAATGAAGGTAATAATTTTTTATTAAAACAGTAATACAAATATATAAAGTTATGATCTCATCTGGACTTACCAAGACAAGCTACTTAGTTATATTGCATTTTTTATTATAACTGCAACAAATTTAACAATTCATGTAATTGTCTTTGTTTACAATTTGGCGAGAGTGTAGAGCATTATGTGTGCAATTTTGAGCAAAAAATCCATTTATTTACGTTGTGTAAATACGTATTTCTTTAGGTTATGGGCACAACAAATGTACATTGTAGGCAGTACACATTGCGCATGCTCACGATATTAGCTGTAGGTATGGCATTTTTAATTAATTTTAAAACTTACTGTTTGGGCCCCTGCAACGCGGACAGCATTGAACTCCCCTTGGTTCGTAATGTTCGAATATATACATCGTAAGCATGACCATTGAAACTTCACCCTGACCTATTGTATCCTGTGTAGTGTGCAAACAGCACACCAGGTGTTTCAATTGAATTACCGACTGATGTCATAAATCAATAAACACCGCCCATTTTTATAATCATCACCAAAATAGCACTATATTAAATTATAAATCATAAACAATATTTTAATGTTCTTAATTTAAGTAGATTTATAGTCATCATTATTTAAAAATTTGTGGTGCTGCCAAGGCTAATCCGTTAACCGTTAACGCTAATAAATGGGGGTCAACAGAAAATTTAAGTACAATCACAAGCTTAGACGTCACAGGTGCAGTTGGGTTTAATGAACTAATAATCGGCACTATTAGGTTCGTTAAAGTAAATATAAAGTTTATTTCTCACCTATATGTTGAGGACTGTGTTTTTAGAAATAAACATTTCCGATTGCACGCCATTCTTACAACTTTCACTTCTGCATAGACCTTGCATTGGCTCGAGTGCCTCGATATACAGGATGCGCATGTAACTTATGTATAGAGTCGACTGTTATTTTGGAAATTTGTTTAAATGATAACTTAAAATGTTTAATTACAATTACTTATTTTTATTTTATTTTCTATAGCTGATTTGCGAGCAGCCTTTTTTTATGTGATAAACAAGTATTACAGGAGCGCAACTACACAATGTAAGTGTATAACGACTCATTCTCACGATACATTAATATATTTATGAAAATTATTGCAGCGTCCAACTCCCCCTCCGTTTCCGAAACAGTGGATGATCGCACTCCACGCACCGACAGTGGTAAGTTTTAATAGAAACATAAAGGGTTAATTCATTACTTGAACTTTTCATGCATGAAACAAATAACAGTTCAGTATAAGGCATATAGTATAGAGGACTATTTTATTTGTTAATAGCAATAATGGTTTTCAGTGTAATTTAATGAACTAGTACTAAATAACACTGGATTTATATTTAATATTTTTATAGGCACTGAACCAGATATGGCGGCTCGTCCAGGAACTAACAGTGGTAAGTTGTATTTCATTATTTTTAGTTTTTTGTGATTTATTCAACTGAAAATTACATAATCTTTCATAGATTTATCTTAAGATTTAAGTAACTAGTGTAAAATAACATTGGATTTTTATTTAATATGTTTATATGCAGTGGCCTCCCACATATGGAGGCTCATACGCAAACTGGCTACAGTAAGTTGTATTTTATTATTTTCGTGACTTATGCAACTACAAAATACGTAATCTTACATAGTGAAAAAAAGGTTATTTTACACATAAACTTTTTCGATAAATGTAAATACACAACCTTCATGTAAGTATGGACACTAAATGAAAAATTAATTAATGCACCTTAATGTAATAAAATAATTTATTATATAATATATTATTATATATCACGTAAAAACAAACAAAAATCCACATTGGAAGAAATTAACTTGAATATTGAACATTTGTTTTATAAAAAAAACCCTTTTGCATTTAATAGTGCTTTTACTATTTTAGACATACTTTTGATTATTTTTGTTTATTTTTCGAGTGACAAATCTCTCCAGGCATTTTGAAGAAGACTACAAAAATCATTTTTGAACGTGGGGCTTGTTGTTCTGGCCAGCTCATTCCATATGGACTTTATGGGATTGAGGTCAGGACTTTGTAGTGGCCATGTCATCATTTCAGTCTTAGACTGACACACAAAGATTCTCCGTTTTTAGCGCACAGTCTTTTGAATGTAAACAAACTTAAAAAAAAAAGATAGGGACAGAAAGAAAGATTCAAAGTGTTAAAATTGACAATTTAAGGGCGTAAAAGCAATATCATTATTTTATTCTAGTTTTTGACCCAACAAATGCTTATAAAAAAATCTACAAGTGACTAATTACTTTCATTCAAAACAATATTGCCTAAGGAGATGGTAAAGGGTTAAACAAAAGACAATTTATTACTAAAAGTATAGTTATTTACTATATAATCGAATTTTAATAAGATATCCATACTTCCATGAGCGGTAATATATGTACATGTACGATCAATATTTTAATTTTTTTTATTAAAAAGCGCGGTATACTCATTTTTCATCCAATAAAGAATTAGTGCTAAATTATATATTTATTCCACCTTCTTTTGTCGTTTTTGAATTTAAGCAAGCCTTAATAACGAGAAAATAACAACGGCAAACCAAAATTAAAAATTCACAACCTTGAAAGCAGCACATACACACTCATGAACGACTGAACATGTTTAAGGTGGATAAAAAACAAGATTAGAAAAATATTAATTTTGTAAAAAACTATGACTTATTTATATACATTTTTGTATAGTACCTAGTGTGCTAATAAATTCCCGTACAAAGTTTAACTAACTGCCGTTTCCACGACGTGAGAAGCAAACGCAGTATTGTTTTCAAAAGTTAACTGTAGGTAATTGACGAGTGTTGTAGTCTCTCCACTTCATTTTCGATTAAAATGTCATTCAAGGCGTAAAATAACAAGAGTGGGAAGAAGCCTTGGGAACTCTTTGGGCTGCTTGAGAACACAAGCGTTAGAAGGAGAATTGTTTATGATGTGATCAAAAAATACAAGGATACTTGAACTACGGATGATCGTCAATGTAACGACAGACCAAAAAACAGGCGGACACCACTGATACTCGAAGCGCGGCGAGAAGTCCAGTCAGAAGTGTGTTTTTCAAAAGGCATTTAAGGGGGACCTTGAACTGAAGGTTGTAAAATGTGACATACCATTTCTTAAGCCTACAGCAGAAAAGCAATCAGATGACAAGGTACAAAGAATTCTTGAAAAGGTACGCACGGAAGTACTTGTCTTTTGACCAAAAAATCTTTACGTAGAAGATAAATTTAATAGCTGGAAGGGTGCATGTACTCTAATGTAAAGAGGTATCTATGAAAATTTGGAAAGGCAGATAGAGTCAGAAACCCGGTTATGTTATGGATGGGCGAAGCTGAACTCATTTTCAGTTTAAGCCAAAACTCTTGGTAAGACCCTCTTATACCGGAACTAGACCTTCCGACAGGATTTCGCGTTATTGCGCAAAGCGAAAGTCGTCCAGCAATGGTCAAATGACAACGTGGTCCTTTTAACTTCTTGGATGGTATAAAGCTTTGAAGATATCCCTCAAATAAAAATGTCGTAATTTCTCAACGAAGGAGTAGCCCAACAAACTACAGGCTTATATATGCATAAAAGAAGAAAATCTTAAATAGTGGCGCACACACACACACACAAACAAAATTAATGTTATTTCTTGAAGGTAAAAAGGATAAGTAACACTGCCCTATACATTATTTTTACATGTAGGCTAGCTTTTGAACATGCAAATATTTAGATCCTCTAAGGTTTCATTTAAAAATGTATCAGCCATTTAAAAATTCACAACCTCAGAACTTGCAAAATAAGAAAGTATTGCTTAGAAGACCACTAATAAAATAAAAAAAATTTCTTTTTTAAATTCATAAGTGTAACAGGGGAATATTGTTTTGAATTAACTATATTTATAGGTAATTCTCGATTGTCAACTGAATCTATGGGCCGCAGCTACGAATTTCCAGCAAACACAGGTAAAGGTAATACTTCAAGATAAGTTAAACATATGTTGATTTTTTTTTTGTAGAAATGGACGATTCCACTGAGGCTGACCGTGTGTCAAGTGTTACTGGCGGTAAGTTTTAGTAATTTAGGGAATTAATTCAAGATAAATTATATATCTCCAATTTTTTGTAGAAGTAGACACATCCACCGAGGCTGCCAATGTACCAAGAACTAGGGATGGTAAGTTTTAGTGATGTAAGGAAATAATTTAAGGAAAACTTAGTACAAGTTAATTTGCTATTAATAGAAAGATTTACTTTGGAATTATTCATACATTATAGTTTTTCCATTTATTAGCTGTGTAGCAATGCAATAGTTTATTGTTTGGATAATACTTATTTTCATTCCATCGTTTACACATTTCCCAACTTCCATAAAGACATTTTTGGAAGTTTAGCTACAAAAATTTGCAAAGAATCATAATGGTATCATCTTCCTCATGTATTAACACAAAGATCCTGACGCTCCAAAAGCGCGACTATTACAACTCATATTATTGTGAAATAGTTTTACTGTTTTCTTAAGAAATTATGTCCCTGTTTAAATATTGTACTGTTCTGAGTCTACAGTAACAGCAATAGAAAAGAGAAAACGAAATTTTATTTTAAAAAAAACTGCTCAGTATTTTCAGTATTTTTCAGAAATAAAGTTATCTTTATGTTTGATATCTATAACAGTATCTTTTCTAAATGTGTTATCTACATTTCTTAGTCTTCTTCAAATAGTATACTATAACAACTATAACAAAAGTTTAAGCTTTATCACATTGACAGTCTTGAATCGATACCTTATTTATTCCATATTTTTTTTGTAAAAGAAAATGTCAGGACTGCATAGTAAAAGAATGTTTTTAAGCAAGCAAACCCAAAGTTCGACTTTGTGTAGAAAAATTATAGTACATTTTAAGTAACATGTGGTAGTAATCCTTTGTTCGCACCAAATAAACATTTTATTGATTTAGGCACTCATCTTGTGAAAGAGTTTAATCATATACTGCTGATTCTTAATGTTATTATTTTTCAGAAACCGGAGCGGTGCCCAAAGTGATCAGGATTTTAAAAAGACATGAAGAAAATAAATAATTAGATTAAGTATTTGACTTTTGAAGACTGAAAATAAAGTTTGCATAGATTTTGCCAAACAATCTATGCGAATGTTTTGTTTATACTTAAAGTTCCTAGATACAACTGATATGTTTTGTTATATAGTAATAACTTGCATGGTCCAGGTAATAGGTTCCACCTGTATTTCAGACTGTTTCAAAACAGATTATTCGACAAATTAAATACCTACACTAAAGTAATAATTGGTTCAAAAAATTCTGTTTTTAGGTAAATAAAACGCAATTAATAAATTCAAATGCTTTGAAATTTTCAAACCTGACTATAGTGAATCTAGATTGATTGAAACCGAACTATGCGAAGTGTTACTGTAATTAGTTTAGTTTAATTTAAGAAGACATTGAAAGGCTGTTAAAATTGAAGTTCTATTTTGTGTTTCATATCCATGACTAATGTTGTAATAAAATGTTTTATATTGATTTATATTTTTTTATTGACTACAATTATAATTGTACCATAAAATTATTTCAGGTTGAAAATGGGTATGACTATTTATTTTCGTTTGACAGCCGTTTAACAATACACAAGGGCTATTTATTTCTACAGCAGGTTAGCATACTAATACCAATTATTTATATTCTCAGGCGCACTTGAATTATCACATGAACTGCACCTAACTGCAATTGCCTACAACTATTTACTTAACATTGACTTAATTGGTGACATTGGAGATCCCCGAGTCCAACCCCCCAATCTCTTTCGTCTTTGGTGATCCTGGAGTGTATAGTGGTTGGCCATCCATAGAGCCCTACAAGGGAATCAGAATCTTCGAGGGTCTGTGCTAGGCATCCCTGCCCAGCTCATAGTTGTAAAGGTCAAAAATGATGGGATGATGAACGTGTTGGTGTCCTAGTAGAGGATTATGTTTTGGACAAGCCACAGAGCGCCAAAGATGGCTCCAAGGGCCCGGTTCTGAACCACCTGGAGCTTGTTCACATAGCTTTTATCATAGCAGCCCCAAACGGGATACACGTACATCACAACCAGGCATATTATTGTTTTATAAATTGTCAGTTCCGGTTCTCTGGATAGAGGAGGAAATCAAGGGCCTGTCGTGCTATCTTTGACTCTGTAACTGCCCGTTCTACAAGAGACTTCCAGATGAGATTTTCGTTTACCGTCACTCCAAAGTACCATGCCTCTTCACTCTAGCGTATCTCCCGATCGCAGATTTCTTCTCATTGTTGACTCCATTATTAGAGTTGGTTCAGCTCTTTCTGAACACAGTGAATCAACACAAAAGTTAGGGACAGCACCGAGTCTTGGGGAACGTTGACTCATAGTCGCCACTCTAATAACTTCACAATTTTCGACCCGAGAGGCTGAAAGACCAAATCAGTTGGAGTAATTGACAAAAAAAACTGTGGTGGTCTTCTGCCATTTGTCCACCACCTTCTAGGAGCTTTAAAAGTGGCGGAGGCGGAGGACAACTACCTTATTCGAGAAAGCCTGTAGCGCATAGTTCGAGATGCCGAGCAAGTTACACGTGGGAATGCGAGATCGGCGGCCTAACTATTTTGGGGCAATAGCGGGCTCTGGAATTCCTTATTCAGCCGCTAGAAGACTTCCCCGGTGTTGGCTGCTCCACTCACGGATTGGAACAGGTGTGGTCAACTTTAGCAGTATTTGTACGTCGACGTACTGGTGAAGGCAGAACAAATTTTTAACCCCGGAAGACGCTAGACGTCCCTTGTACGCGTGTTTGCTGCTACGCTCAAAAGCTAACGATTACTAAAAATTACAAAGTTAAAATAGGTAAATAAATTCTTACAGTACGTTAATTAGGAAAATACGGGCACTTTGTATCTTCTCCAATTATCTTAAGTAATTTTTTAAATTAAATTATACCAGAAGCAATCGAAGAGAATTATTATTACAAAAAACTTTTGATAACCCTGCTTTCTGTTTACCGACCTATTTAGGACTGCTGGTCTGGTTGCCACTTGACGGTCAAATTTACATATGTCAAATGTCAAATTTGTTAAATCCAAACATCCAACGAAAAGCTTCGTATAAATATCTTTGCTAATAGTTCAGTATCAATAAATATTTATTTTAAACGTGAGTTTTAATGAAATTTAGTACAAAGTTCGGCAACAGCGACTGAACAGCAGTTTTACATGTTATATTCAAATAGATATGTTGATATCTTATTTCAAGCCTATCAGCAATGAGTTACTCACGAAGCACATCTCCGTTGCCTTTACCTGTAAACCACCAAAGGGACTGCATGTCTGCGGCTACCAAGCGATGGAAGTATATGCGGCGGATGTTCAAGTTTGATCAGATGGATTTTGAATTCGCATTTTGGCAGATGGTCTACTTGTTCATAGCGCCACAGAAAGTTTACAGAAACTTCCAGTACAGGAAGCGTAAGTTGTTTCGCAATGTTACATTAACTCGCTCTTAATTCGGTCCTTTCGTTTTTAGAGAGCAAATCGCAGTTTGCGAGAGACGATCCTGCATTCTTGGTGCTATTAGCGGCATGGCTGTGTAGTAAGTGTAATTTTATCATCATATTTTGTTAATATTAGTAATCGCAAGAAAACAATTGTTCCATGTATTGCACATTGTTGGTTTTTGTGCCATGTAAGATATACACTATCTAGTCATTAATAACTGAATGCTCATAGTAATGTAACAATCAGACTCTGGTATGGTGTTGGTATGATGTAGGTTCTTATAACTCTTGCAAACCATAACAAACTTATTCTTATATGGATAAAAATATACAAGAAAAACAATGAAAAAGCTGATATACTTAGGGGGAAATGGTTTAGAAAACACTTTTACTTGGGCCAAATCAATGTTTTGAATAACCATAACTGTGGCTCGTAATTCATTAAACGAATAAATAAATTTCATCAGTCTTGGAATTTGATATAAGAACAAAAGTGCAATAAAGGATGCTTAGTATTCTATCTATGAAACTAGCAGGTGTCATAATGCAATTAGATAGACAAGTTAAGATAGTAACTGGGCTGATTTTTAGTTGCTGAAAGAATCCATTTATAGACTGTGTACTAAAAAGGATCAACTTTTGATATCTATTACAAGACTATTAGAAATCATAATGAAAGCCAAATGTTTTTTGAGTTGATTTTCAGATAATGTAACTTATGTAAGTGCATGCACACTATGGTTATTTTAGGGTAGATTTTGTAAGGAAAAAAATAAAATAGCCTTGATGCTTGCTAGAGACGTTCACTTCTGAAAAAAGGCTCTAATTAGAATAGATGTGAGGAAAAGGTTAAATCTTTTAATAAGTGAACACAGGAATAGTACAGTAAACTTTAAAGGTGCAATGCTAGTGGTTCTTAATCCTTCTTCATCATTGACTCCCAAAAAAGTTGTTACAGTTTCTATCTTTCAACATAATGAATAGATTTGTAGTAATTAAGACTTTAAGCTGGCTGTTTGAATATATTTACTTTAATGTCTGTGTAAAATGTAGTTATAGCATTTGTTTAGATGGGTGCATTGCCATATTGAAAATGAGTCGGACCAATTCCAAATTGTTGTTACATTGTAGATAATGTTGAATTGTCAGAATTTGTTTATAGACTTTATAGATTTTGTCTACCGTACTAGTCCTGGGTCGAAACTAATGGCAAACATTAAATGCTCTCCAGTTATCATACAAAAACTTTGTTGGTTGTGGACTACATTCTTCTAAATTAATGGATTAGGCTAACCATCTACCTGGGCTAAGCACAACGTAGATCATAGTACCGCACGATTGGTTAGAAACAGACTAGTAGCCTTTATAAAAGTAGGAAAAAAATAAGCTTGATAGATCTTGGCATTTATGAATCCAGGCACTAACATCAGTGAACCAAGATCATACCGTAAAAAACTATTATTGCACTTTTTCTAAATTTTATAATGAACAACATAGTCTTGTGAATAACACCTACACACATCCATCTGATTACTACAACTAGTAACATGATTTTTTTGACTTGTTTGGCACTGTATAAATGCAAATTTAAATAATAAAACTGAGCAGTAAAAAGTTTTTTGTTACCTTTTCTAATGAGTTTTGAGGGCATTAATCTGTTGCTGCTTTCATTTACTTAGTCTGAGTTTATGTGCTACCACCCCTTTATCCTTTTAATTCACCAATACATCACCCATTATGATATGAGGTATTTAAAACCAAGCTGAGCCTTATTAATACCATAACAAAACCCTTTACGTACTAATAGACTTTTATGTGGTTTTAGGATGCACAAACGATCTTATTTACTTCCCTAACAGTATATCATGTTTAATTACTAGAGAGTATGAAAAAGAATGAATAATAATATAAAAATGAAAAACTAAACTCTGTTTTATAGCGATAGAACCCATTTTTAGGCAAATGGTTAAAATTTATATATTTTGAAAACTTGTAATATATGTAAAATATATGATTCCTTATTACTTAAGGAAAATCTGGGTAATAGTTTTCTGATCATTGGTGAACAATAAGGACAAATAAGGTATCTTGATATATGTAATCAATCATTCTGAGTTACTTGGTGAACATTCTAAGTTATTTGGATAGATTGTTCAGGAAAATTCTTTGATTATGTATATCTGATTGATTTGGATGCTTCACCAATGAACTCGGATTGATTGATTACATATGTTAAGACACCTTATTTGTTTTTATTGTCTACCATTGACCAGACAACTATATACCCCTTAGTGGATTTTGTTTAAGCAATAGGGAGTGTACAGTAATATGTATTTTAACGATTTTAGTGTTCCATTTTCCAAATTATTGATTGTAATGTTTGAATAGAAGTTTAATTCAATTGTTTTATGTAGAAAAAAAAGGTTGAAGATTTTTAAAGTAGAAATGAAATGATCATTTTATTTGGACGAAAAAATAATTCTGTAGACGCAGAAAAGAAACTGACATTTGGATACATTGATCATGTTAAAGCTGTGAAACAAACACAGTATTCGAAAATCTTTTGATTAACTAAAAGATTATAGAGTATCTGACATATGTTAGGTCAAAATAATGTAATAGAAAAATACCTATTTTAGGTGCAAAGGTGTGTTTTTATAAGCTGCTTTAATCAGCGATACACATGAACAACTTACTCTTTATAGTAACTATTAAAAAATATCAATTACTGTTCATGTAATTTTGCTGCACTTTCTCAAAGATACTTGGTATTTGTTGTATAACAGCTAGGATCCTAATAAATAGTTCATTTTTGGTTTCTAATGGGCTTTCATAAATTAACAACTTTATTTGCCCTCATAGGAAAAAATTCAGAGCGAGATCTGGCAATTGCGCTAACCATGGAACAGGGTTTCTCCTTTCTATTTAACAATTACTGAATTTGGTATCTAGATGCTCGTGGACATCAACATCAAAGTGGACAGACGCAGTATTATGTTACAACCATATTCTTTTATGAATAACAAGGGGTATGGTGTCTAATAACTCTGACAACACATCTTGAATGAACTATAGGTCAGGTGAACCATTCAAATGAGATAGCAGAAGATAAGGTTTTATTAGATGATCGTTGTTGATAATCAGATACAAGGGTGCTAAATAGATTTTTAGTCACTTAAGATATTGTTATTACAGCTTTTAAAATCTATCGTAAGTGAAATAGGCTTCATCCTTCGACAGTACAAACTATAGGATGTTTAATCAGTAGCACAGCACTGGATAAACCACCGACAAAATCAAACTGTGGGTATAAAATCATTGAAAGGTGCTTATTGATGATGTTTTCAATACATGATCCAATTCAATCTCCTTAAATTCTGGTGTGAGAACAATTCTTCGTTTAGCACCTTGACTATCTGTCTGTGACTTGAGCAACTGAGTCTTCCATAATTTTTATCTGCAATGGTCTTCCAAATCAGATGACACCTATAACGGAACATCTTTTACATCGATTTAGCTTCTTACTGTATTGTCCTATAAATAATGAACACAAATTGTAAATAACAAATATTACCAAGGTAATGTAATTTATATGGCAGTGTGGTTCCGCTGTGGTGCGTACTGACCCGGGTTCATTTCCTATAATGCGCTATTAAACTAATTGCATTTTACACCAGGATGTTTGCAATAGATATTTTTAACAGTTGCTTTCCCGTTTTAAAATACTCATTTTAGACTCCCTTACCATCTGTACACAACATCTTGTGAGGTAGATGACTCATCAAATTGAGAATTACTACTGTTATTGTACTTCTAAAAATACTTTTATTTATTATTTCCAGATTTTATTTTCAAATCACTTGTGATTTTGACTTGGTAATTTTTATGCATATATTATTATTATTATTATTCAGCCATTTGGATCCTGTTGTTGGACAAAAGCCATCTGTTTCCATGTGGATTTATTTTGTGTTTCTATCATCTATGATTGACCAGATATATTGATGATTTCTTCTTCCCATCTTTGGTTAGGTCTTCCTCTTTTACGTAATACTGGAACCTATCCAAGAGGAATTTATGAGGAGGAGATTGAACTGCCAACACAAGATCTTATTTGTAAAGTCTTAAAAATCAAACTGGAAGTGTTAAAAAATGGCAGGAGGGATTTAGAATCATCAAAAGGAAGATCAACCCTGGAACAAGTTTTTATCTTTTGAAAAATAAAGAAAAATTGTGAACAAAATATTACCTTTTATCATTTTATAAATTTTAGCAACGTTTATGATACAGTGATAAGGAAGTTGTTGAAAATATTATAAGGGCTAAATATTCCATGAAAAATAATAAAGATGTGTCTACAAGATTCTGGCGCTATAGTAATAGCACGGAACCAATTACTGCAAAAATTTAGCATACAGGCCTAACGCTGTCTTTTGACTCTATTCAACTTGGTACTGGAAGGGATAATAAGATGCTTACATTAATTGAGAAGGGTATGATTGTAAACAGAATGATTCAGATTTTGGCTTATGTCGGCACATTGTCATAGGTAATTTGAAGGAATTATATGATTATTTAGAACAGATTAATTTATTCTGTTTACTTAAGTTATTGATATTAGACAAACAATAACATGTTTTGTTTATTACAGTAACCTCCATTGGATTTGCCGTAACCTTGCGCCTGACGTTTCTGAAGTTCATCCATTTTCTGCTCTATGTAGTATTTATTGACTGTATAGGAACCGGGCTGCTTATAGCCACCCTATTTTGGTATGTGTCAATTTAAAAATATATTTTTGATATTAAATAATAAGCATCTGTTGCAGGTATGGGCTAAACAAATATTTTCGACTAAACGAAGATCAAGATATCGAATGGGGTTTTGCCTTTGATGTTCATTTAAATGCCTTCTTCCCACCTTTAATTTTGCTGCATTTCTGCCAGTTGTTCTTTTATAACGGTAAGTATAGTAGATATTCAGAATACTTAATTGACCTCTTTTTATACACACAGGTTTGATTAGTCACGAGTGGGCGATTTCTAGGTATATAGGCAATACGTTTTGGCTAATAGCAGTTAGTTACTATATTTATATAACATTTCTTGGCTACAGTTCGCTCCAAATATTGCAGCGCACTCATTTGTTACTAGTCCCTTTGCCTATTGTTGGTTTGTTTTATATTGTAAGTCTTGCTGCTGGATTTAATATCACTTATTATCTTATGAGATTTTATAAAGAGCGAGTTGTGTAGTATTTTTGTAATGTCACATAAGTGTTAATAAATATAAAAAGACATCTTTGATGGTTTAGTCTGGTCATTTGGTTATTTATTTAAAAAAAAAACTTGTTAAATACTACTTTATAAGTTTATTAAAAATGTAAAGTAATATTAATAATAGAACATAGTTGTGGTTACTATGAAGCAGTTAATATATTATGTGGTAAACAAATACTCTTGAACATATTAATGTAGTCTTTAATGATATATAGGTCTTCATTGTTTCACTATGTTGAAGAACTAAAATGTAATTTTGTCGTAATGCAGATTAATTTTTTTAATTTAAAAATTTTCTAATATATGTGACTACTATATTGGACATATAGACTAACTAGATTAGATATTACACATTTAGATAATTATAAAGTTATTACTTTAACTGCTACAGTAATGCATCATGAATTAAAACAATCAACATTATCTCTCACATGTATGATTGTGCTCTCTAAGAAATAGATCTGTTACATATATGTGACGACTGGTAATGAGCATGTAATGTTGAGGTAATAAGACATGAAACCAAAAAATTCATAGAAATCAATTTTTTTAAGATTATCGTGAAATTGGAGCTGCCCTTGAATATAGTCGCAGATTTCTATTTTGGCATCTTTAAAAATAATCTTTAAATGATACCAATTTATTAGCCACGTGCTAATTTCTACCAGGTCAGTAAAGCTAAATATTTTATTCAATAACAAGTTGTTAAAAGGTTGGAAATTTATTAAACTCATTTTTGCTGTTAGAGATGATGTGGAATGAATAAAATAGCAGGTCCACAGGGGTTGGTGAGGTGCAAAAGTCATCAAACTTGATGCAAGGATATATCCAAAGGATATGTTATAGCTGCATAAAAATTTAAAAAACCTTATTGTGGTTATCCAATAACAAATATACTAACTAGGGAAATAATAAAATGATAAAAATACAATTAATTATGTGGCTCTTGTCACATGACACGTGTCTATGCAATAGTCCAATTCGTCCGAAATGGGTTGTAACATTTCTCCATTGATGAAACAATGTGGTTTTGTAGTTCATCCAATCTTGTTGGTAATGGTGGCATATAAATAGTCTTTAATATGCCCACAAAAAAAAAGGAAATTATAAGTTGTTAGGTCAGGAGATCTGAATAGCCATTTACAGCGGTGCAGGAGTTTAAACAGCAACACACCAACATAGCAATGAGTTGGAGCCTCATCTTGCTGAAATATGAAGTTGTTAGAATCTTTCCTCAGTTACGGATACAACCATTGTTGCAAGGTATCGAGGTATGATGTACCCATAAAACTGTTTTTAATGAAAAAAGCCTATACACTTTTGTTTTTAAGGTTGCACAGGAGATGTTGAGTTTAGGAATCCTGCAAAAATTCCACAAAAGCATACTGATTACCATTGCCAACAACAGTGGATGAGCTCCAAGACTGCATTATAACTACAGGTTTGGAAAATGTTATGAAGCGTCTTGGACGAATTGGATTATTGCAGACATACATTGTGTGACAAGAGGGAGCATACATTGAACATGTGTAATGTTACGATTTAAACTTAGAAAATATGTTCCTTTTGGTGTGACAATTATTTTATGTTTAATATTTTATGATATACAATTTTTTAAAGTCCGTTGAATAATTTGTAATATTGACAATAACTAAAAATTTTTAGTTAGTTCCATTTTGATTAAAATTGTATTTGTAATTTTTTTGCCCCTACCATACTAAAAAGTAGTGTCGTGAATATTTGTTGTAACTTTACAGCAATCTTGACTACTATTATTTTCATTGACTGTAAAGATATTGAAATATTTAATTTAATTTTCATAAACCGCTAAGTCAGTGAAAATAAATACCAGTGTTCAATTCAAACAAAGGACAATAATCTAGTTATGTAAGGATTGTGAATCCGTCCCATATCAAAAATAGTGTACAACAACCATGTAGCGAGGTCAAACACATGGGAGCCTTGACCTTCCAGTTCCAGACAATAACAGTCGGGTGTTGTAAGGATACATTCCAAAGAAAATATAATTTTTATTTTGTTTCCATTCATAATTTGTACTACTTTAGCGCGAATTGATATGATTATTTTAGATATTTATAAATGATGCTTTCAGGGCTAATCACTTTTGCACTGCAGTATTTGAAATATTCTGTTGTCAACCTATGGTAATTTATTTGTAAAACTTGATTTCATTATGATAATGGTGCGATAGCTTGTGATGTATTTTTTTGATGGGTGTTAACAATATTTCCTTATATTTAAAAAGCCTTTTCATATTCTGATTTTAATTGAATGTTTGCACATAGATTAGACATTAATGGAATCAAAATTATTGGATATTGAAATATAATGATCAAATCTGGAACAATAAAAAACAAACTTTGAATATCGCTAAAACACAATGTAAACATATCTTAGAAATAAAATTGGAAAGTTGAACCGTTTTGTAAATAGTAGAAATTTGGTGATGGCATATCAAATTGAATTTTCTTTGATTAAAATATCGCGGATTTAATTTTATGAAGAAAAGGCCATCTAGCAATATTTTATTATTTAAAATGTATTAGGAATAAATAAATTGGGCCACTGCTTTTTTAAATTTGAAAATATTTTTATTTCGATATAACCATCCCTCTTGTAATTAAATTGATGACTAAAATGGAACATGTATTATAGCAAGGATTTATGGACTTGTACGTTTAAACTCTCCCATATTTACTGTAAAGAATTTTATTTGGGTCTCATTAGAAAACAAAGTACTGTTGCACATCAATTGCTTATTGGTATATGCTTAACAACCTTGTATATTGTTTATATTTATATGCGCGTGAAATAGCTCAAAAACTTCATTTAACCTGACCAGGAACAAGTATATCAAAGTAACTGAGAGATTGATGCCCTAAGAAAAGTGGACTTCGGCAACAACAGCATGTGATTACCTGGTCCAAAATTAACTGTAGTTCACTATTGGTATGTATATTGAATTATTAGAAATCAAACATATCTACACATGTATGATAGAAGAATGACAGTATCAGAAACCTGCGATTTGCTCATATTAATGAAATTGTTAGCTTTAATCACAGTTTATACATAGTGTAAAGGGGAAAATTAAATTAAATTAAACACTGTCGTGGCCTATAAAATTGTTTCTTACGCTAGTTTTGTGGAAGACTTATTCTTATGCATGATAATGCTTAAACCATTGAAAAATATTTAGTAAATTTAATAACACGTTGTTTTGATCCGATTATGAATATTTATGGGACCAGTTTAAGAGACTCGCCATTCTTATAATCCCTGACCTAAGTGATATGGTTGTAGAAGGGAACAACATACTACAGTTATTGATTGTGATATTCATTTAATAAATGAATGATTAGATACAAGTATATTCAAGGCATTGGGGAGGGGTTATTAAAAATAAAACTGTCTCAGGAAACGTGATGGTACCGGAAAACTTAACTGCCACATAAAAATTATGTATTGACGATACTCCCCTACCTAATTTATTTTAGAGATGATAAAATAAATTTCTCATGAGATGTGTATTAAAGCAATAAACTATTAGCTATTTTGATCAAGTCCAATATTAACTAAAATAATCAAAATGATAACACTGCTTCCAAAGACATTACCTTGTTGTTATGAAGGATGTAATCGATAAATATCTTGTCTAAGATAGTTGCTCTAATATTGGACAACCAGAGTTTATCAGTTAGTTTCTTGAAGTTGAATGATTATCAATATTTAATTAAGGCAACATCATCTGACCATACATAACTTTGTTAGAAATTTAAACTAATTTTAACAATACCTTTGATACCATTAATTGCATATGAATAAACAGTTAACTTAATGTTGCATGCCTTTCTTTGTCAATTGAACAATTTCTCCCTGAAAGTAAATAGAGCAACTGGGACTTTTGTTTTCTTTATGCAATTGTAGAGGAGTTGACATCAGAATGAGTCTTTTTATCTCAATAATGGGTGAATCTGCAACCATTTTGAGGGATTTCTAATTATCAAAAAAATCAGAATTATTGTTTTTGTAAACTTTAAATGTAAATTAAACCTTTTGGCCCAACAAATCCTGTTATCGTACATAAATTTGAGTAGTTCTATATGTTTAATAAAATGTTGATGTAACAAATCATTTGTATAGTAATAATACATCCCAAATCGGACCATGGACAAAATGATTAGGCGTTGGTTATGATGATGTGTCATAACAATACATGCCTTGTCTTATTTGACATTAGATAAAAAGCATTAATTTATTTGGCCTTTTAACACATTCAGTGCACTTCTGCACAGCAGGTGTGAGAAAGTTGTTATCCCAGGCAGCACCTTTGTAGAAAAAGGCTTCTTCATCCAACAGGCAATCTAGAGCTAACAAATGTTATTTGTTCACCAAGCGTTCTGAACGACAAATTGAAAGCAGTCCGCATATGTCATAAAGTGTTAAATAGATTTCACCGCCCTTCTGAAAATAGATAAGTTCAGCAATATTTGGCTTGATTTTTCTTTTCTTTTTTTAAGTTTAATTCAATTCCTAAAGGAAGTTTGACTAATTTTTATTTAATAAAAAAATATATGCAACAATTATAATTTATTTATTGATGAGCGAACCCCTGAAAAAGATCAGAAGACGTCGTAGCTATGAAGAGCAATGTTGAGGAACCATTTCCTTTTGATTCTCCAATGTCTTCATTTTGAAGTCCCTCAAGATGAGAAGGAACCAACCCCTTATAACCCCAATCAGTTATACAAAATGAGACCCCTCCAAAAATTTAAGTTTATATAAGTCTATCGTGCTTTATCATAGAAGGCTCTGATTTGGCCAGTACATAAAAAATCTCATAAATATGGCCTCAAATTGTACCTTCTAACAGAATAATTTAGTATCATAGAGTATAGTCTATTTAGGGGCAGATGATAATAATGTGGGTAAGACAAGACCATGTTAAAATATTGTAAAAAGGTAGGGGGTATGTCATATATATGGATAATTTTTATTATTTTATAAAACCAGCCCTCGAGTCTCAGACTGATATTATGTATTGTACAGTTATGCTTAGAGTGAACAGAAAACACAATCCTGTGGAAGAATATAAAAAATGGAGAAATGTAGTAATATATAGACACAAGTTGTTTTAAAAATTATTAGAATAGAAGACATGGTCAATTCCACAAATAGGAACACCGCAAAAAGTTCCCCTCATTGTAAAATACTACTGTGACCAGATGATGATGAAGCCAAAACTGTAAGTGGTACAAAAAATTAACGTACCACTTCACATATTATTTCTAAATTCTTTTATTTTAAATAATACATCTTTGACAACAAAATTAATACTTGAAAAGTTTGGTGAAATATTTAGTTCTCTTATGTGATGCAGATTTTGACCTATTTTCCCTATTTTACTACTAATGAAAAAATGCCAGAAAGTTGGGCAGATCAGGACTCGAACAGAGATATGTACAAAGGAAAAAAAAACGAAAACCACTCGGTTTTGTCCTACAAGTCCAGGAAAGCCTGCGCTATGTCACCATCTATGTTTTGTTCAATTTTATGTAAATCAGTTATTTCTTGTAGTTATAAATGTAAATTGCTTATTTTACTTATGCGTTTAGTTTGTTTATTTAGTGCAATTTCATTTAGTTCGTTAAGCACTTTGATATTTTTTTGTAAATATAATAGTAAATTGTAAATATAATAGTAAATTGTAAATATAAATGTCTAATTATTTATTTGACTTTAAATATTCTCATTTCTTTATTTCCTGAGGCCCAGACCTATTAGCCTGAATCAGGCCTTTCACCTTTCATTGTTAGAGATTGTTTAAATTGTACAAAGGCGCATTTACCACATTTTTACTTGTTAAAAGTAAAAGGAGCACAGATCTGCATTTTTTTAAAAATATTAATTCAACCCAAGTATCACCTGTTTCTGTTTTGCATTTTTCTACTCAATAGCTGTGTGTTTGTTAGAAAAAAATTGATTATTACTATATATAGCATGAACTAATATAAACCAACGTTATTAAAAAATACAAAGCAAAAAGCATTGTGCAGGCTTAGCCAAACTTGAAATCAAGAAGAAGTAGGTGGCACCCATGTACATAAAAAATAGAAAAAATTATTCGGTGACTTATTTATCCTGTATATTGTAAGCTAACATAAGTTTTTGAACACTATGGGTCTCAGGGGTGTCACACTGAATGTTTTGAAATGTAAAGAAACCAAGGAGGTTCTAGAAAGCTTTTCAGCATTTATCTCGTGCAGTTAAACCAAGGATATATTTCAAACTCAATTTCTAGCAGAGCTACCTTCAGGACAAAACGAGAAAATGTAGGGTTGAATACCAAATACTTGCAGTGGAAATATTAAAGGCTAAATATTAAGGCCTTAAAATTAGGAACGCCTGAAGGGAAAAAATACAAAAAGCATCTAAACGATCGGCAACGATTCGATGGCAAAACGCACTACTTCAGCACTTAAATCAAATTAAATCTTTTTTAGTCAAAAGTAACAATTACTATGCAAACTTATCCTGAGGACAAAAATAAAATAGATTTTCAAACACGAGTTGAGAATTGGACAGTCATGCACATAGTGGAGTGGTGTTTATGTCTTATATATGATTGATCACTTGTAAATATAGCTGCTAGGAAGAAGTTAGAGATCCAAATGATGTTATGTCCACTAATTCATTTAGAACAAGTGATTCGCAAAATTCTAATTGGGTTAAAAACCTATTAATTTAGTAACTGATTAAGGGAGAATTATTTTCAATTGTATAAATCACTGATAAATACTTTAATTCCTATCATGGAAAACTCATTAAAACAGAGTCAAGATGCTAATGTGCAGACTAAAACATAATATAAATTGTAGACTTTGCATTAAAGGGATTGAATTAGTCTCACATTATTTTCCTTGACTGCGAAGATTTTAATCGATGGAGGCATGCTTCTGGTAGAAAGAGAATTTGTGAACTGATAAGAACGGTTAAACTTTTTATTCAGGAAGTAATATGAATAAAGTAATAAGCTTAAGCTTTTCATCAATCACTTTTCAATCATCCCTACTAAAAGACTAAACAAATAGAAAACTAAAATTTTTAGAGATTTTGCTTTATTAAAATTAATATTTCTCAGTCAGTCAGTTAATATATATTGCACAGCATCGATATAAGGTAACTTGATCGGAAACACGTCGATTAGCTGCTATTAACGAAAATTAAAAATAAAATAAAACCAATGTTTCATCAGTTACTGTACTACATAGAAGTTTTATGACCTTTTCTTCCCCCTAAGCTTCACATTTCCATGCCCCTCCACGCAAATGAATTTTCCTTGCCCTTCAAATGACACGCGGCATCTGTCTGCTATTACGTCAAGAGGCACACTATTTTGCTTCGCACTGAAATTTTGACTTTTTGTAGGTGTGTGTTTTGTCATGTTTGTATCTGATGTTCTCGTTGAGCTTGTCTTCAATACTTCGGACTTCATCACACAGGCAGCACTGTCCTTGGCATCTGACAAACTCTTTACGTTCTTATTCATTTTTGACTTATAATTGTAAGGGGTACTGGCAATAACTTTTGTGATACTTTCTGTACTATTCAGGCTGCTGGTCGAGTCATAATTGATTTGAAAACCAGGTACATAATAGCTCTTATCGAGATCACTGTTGGATTGTTTTAAACAGCTGTAACATAATTTATTTACATAATAGTCTTGCTATAAAAATTCCGTACTTACAAGTTCATGATTATAAGATTTTACAATATCTTAAAGCAAATACTCTTTATGAAATTGCAAATTTTAAGCCCGACGGTCCTGACAGTTATTTTATTCAATTTGAATGTTAGGGACTTTTGTTACTAAATTTAGTTATTTATTTTCTTGCAGATTGTACCTACAGTCTAGAAAACCACAACAATTTAGAAATAAACCACGTAACCAATCGTGCAATATTCAATTAATCATGTTACAGATGTTTTGATTAAATTCCTAACAAAGATTAAGATAACGTTCAATGTTAATTTTGTGTTATCCCGCGGAATTGGCTGTATTTATTATGTAAGCTCACTTATCACTCATAACCTACACAAAGCATCTTCATGTATTTTCTATTTTAGTTTGTAAATTTAAATGTCCAAGATGCAGCATTATAATGACCTGCATTTAGCAACAGATATCGAAGCTTTACATCGTATTGCTCTCACCAATGGTCAAAATAAACTACATTCAAAAAAACCAGCAGCGTAAGTTACAAAGTAACTGATGGGTTCGACAGAAATTTAACACATACATTTCGTATTGTAGGTTGCTGACTGTAGCCAAAAAGTTATATAATACAAGTCAAAATGATCCACTTGATGAGGAAAAAACCTATATATTGTTATACCGTTTTATATCCGTCTTTAACCAACTGATGATTGTTTACAATGACAAACAGTTTGTTAATAGCATGCTGGGTAAAGAAGCCCGTAGAGCACAAGCACAAATGACTGATTTAAAAAACAATTTGATCAATCGTTACGAAGAAGCGGTAGTTAAGAAAGCTGCTGCCGCTGCTGCAGAATCAGTACTACATCCTCCGTCTCCTCAGGAGCAAGTAACTCCATCAATTTTTAACCATGGTAAACTATGCAATATCTTGATGAAAAAAAATTACCTTTCTTTGTCATTAGTACTCTTCATAACATGTTCGGAATTGTTCCGTGCCTTTAATGATAAGAACATAAACCTCCTGGTAATGGATGCTCGCAGTGAAAAGGACTTTGCAGAATCACACTTTAAAGATGCGAAATGTATCAACATTCCAGAATCGTGCATTCAGTCTGGGTAAGTCTTTTGATCTGTTCAGTCATTTATTTATTATCTTGTTTTATGTGGCGTAACAGGTACAAGAGTTGGACAAACTAATGGGAACATTAAAATTGTATTTGTTTGGAGCAATAATGCATTTTACATAATTTTAGAAGATCGGAAATCTGTGTTTTCAATCAGTTATACGTATTATGTAGCTGTTAGCCAGCGGAGTAATATAGAGGAACCATACGTCACATTTTTGTAAATTTAAATTTAACATAATTTAAATATGGAATATTAATGGCCTGAAAGTTAGTTTAAAAACTCACTTATAGGACATCCACTTTGTTTTGCTTCTGGAGTATGTTATGGCGATTTTCATTTGGAAGTTTAACGCAATCTATGCAAAGTTAGTTATTAATTCTTTCCCTCGAAATGAAAGATTAACACCTGCTCATGCCTTGTCTAATAATCACAGTCTTTCAAATGGCCTACAAACAATACCGATATTAAAAAAGTGGCTTATAAAAAAGTTGATTGTGAAGATTACCGGTATATATGATGAAACTATAGGTTGTGTGCAATGAAATGTATTTAATGTATTTAATGGAATATTGTACCGCCAGCATAGCCACGTGGTAAAGGCATGTGGCTGCAGTATGGAGCTCTCTGATGGCTGACGGATGGCCTACTCAGTCACTAAAAATAATTGAGTACCTATGTACTTTGATGTACCTATGTGTGTACTTTGAATAAGGGGTAATAATGACGCAGTGCTTGCCACATCGCCCCGCATCAGAGATGGTGCGCGACGACCATGCAGTACTATACCATTAGAATATTATACAGAAAACTATTAGTGCCTTATCTTTATTTCTACTCAATATTAAAAGCTTGTAATCATGGATTATAATGATAAAACAGTTAACACATTCGCTCGCACTTACAAAAATACAGATAGTCAGCAAATTGGGATTAGTTGCCATTATGAGTGTTCTCATAAATACAAATCTTGGATATTTTAATATCTATGACTCGACTCGTAGTTACAAGAAATGTCAGATTTGTTAGCGTGTGGTGAAGGAATACAGAATTAATTTGGCATAAAATGAATTTTATTTTCAGAAAGTCACATAAAGTGATAATAAACTTTTTTTTCCACACAGGACAAAAATATTTACTATTTGCACACCCCTTCTGCTCCCTGTTACACATATGGTTTGGCTATGTGGAATGGTTCTTCTTTTCTGTGAGTAGAAGTGCTTTTTTTTTAAGGGCAGTCTTAAATTTCTTTGATTCAGTGTTCCAATCAAAATTTTATAAACTTCTCACATAACTTCAAGCTAGTTATCACAGGACCATTTACATCATAAATAAATATATATCCACTTTCTTTGGCCATCTGAGTAATAAAAGAGCATTTGATAGGATAAATTGATCCTTGACTTTCTGCATTGTAGTTTCTAATTCTTTCTATTTAGATACCACTGTAGAATATCTTCTTTGCCAATAAGAAGAGTGAGGAGAAGAGGTATAGAAATTGTCCATGTAGAGTCTGTAGCTTTTGTGTAAATAGTCTTCTATTAGATGCAGAATTACAGAAAAAGCATTCTTCTGATTTCCTTTACTTTACTTTCAAAACAACTCAATTTGGTTCACACAGTTTATATAATTATGTCTGGTGAAAGAATAATCTTTCTTTTTTAAAATCATAGATTCACCTATGCAGAAATATTGATTTAGTATAAAATTATTCTTGGTAACATAGTTGAAATGGCTCCAAATGGGATTTATTTTGTATGGTCTATGTCTAGATGGCAAAAAATTATCAGCAAAATGTAGAAATTGAACCCTTACCTAAAATCTATTCAGACATCAATACTCACCATGATGGTACATTGTAAAGTCTATTCATATTCCAATAATTTTCAATCTTTGGCAGATTACACATTGCTGTTTACAGCAGGATTTCAAGAAAAAATGTATGTGTTTTTCCAAAATGAAAGGCAACTTGATCTTTGTAACAGTCGTTTTTCTTTTGAGGCCTATATGTTTAAGATAATGAGAAAGTCGTTTGTAAAAAATAGATCATCTCGTTTTTTAATAGTAAAGTTACCGCATTCTATTTGCAAACCAAATTTCTCAATAAAATCAAACACCAAAGGGTCTTTTTCTACGTTATTCCAGTCTTCATTATCTTCAATATCCAGTTCTTCATAATTTTTTCCAGGCGATATTTAAAAAGTGATAACTTTAGTATCAGAATTGGTTTCACACAACTATATGAATTTGATGTACATTAAAAGTTATATTCGCATTATACTTAGACAAAAACGAATTGAAATTAGCTTGCATGTGACGTAATGACGGGAACGCCACCTGCTACTTATGCACATACTTAAGAACATGGCCATGCATATTTATCTTGTTTTGGTCACGAGTTACCTCATAGTTGGCACTTGAGTAGAGAAATCTGTTTTATGTGTCAACTGCAAGTATATTATCAAATTTTTTTATGTATATTTATTACAAGCTAAAACTTCACCAAACTAATATATTCTTGTGATTAGTATTTGCTTTCTTGGCTCAGAATACAATGTGGATTGGAATGTTAAGACAGTAAAAAATTTGCACTTGGTCAAAAAACGCGAAAGTGACTCCTGATCTTCAGAAAAAAAGCATGTTTGAGAAGTATTGGTATCCATAGTACCTCTAAATCTATGAGGACTTATAATTGTATGAAGTGTTGATTATTTAAAAGGAGAAACATAAAATGACAACGAATTTTTGAATTTATTTGGACGTTTGCTCAAAAATATCTTTGGTATGGGGTAAAGATTTTGAAATAACAACTTTTGGGCAATTGTTGTCCCCAATGAGGAATTTATGCCAATTTTGAAAGTTGTTAGTCAGCAAATGTAGTATCCACTGACTGGTGCTCAACTGACTTTACTAGAGATGAGAAAATATATCAAAGGAAACCAAGAATGGTGATTATAGTCCTTACAAACGATCTACTGGATTTTTTTCGTTAATTTCACAGTCCTGGTCCTGGAGAAAATAACAAAAAACGAAGCTTGCTTTTCTAAATGACGTCATTTTTAAAATTTGCTATATTTTTCATTTTGGTATCCACTATAGCCTGTCATACTGATTAAGAATTTTTTCTTTTTGTTTCAGATGAGTAGAACACTTAGAATCATGGTAATTACAGGCCAACTTTTTTCTTTATTTTATTTATTTTTTATATAGCTTCTATTTATAGTTATTTTCGATTAAAAAAAACTTGAATTATGTAAAGTATTACACATTTAACAAAACAAATAAATCATAAAACGGCATCTGAACTAGAAAACCCCATACGAAGACTTTCAGATTTGAAACATTACGTTTTCATATTTAAAACACTAATACATCTAATAATATTATAATGGTAAGGCTTTAACGCCCCCCATGGGAGCTGAGAAGTTAAGGCTCTCATATGTTCGACTTTACTGCCCGGTCGTCGGTCACAATCTCTGATGCGGGGCGATATGGCAAGTACCGTGCCTTAGACGACCGCCATTATTATCTCTTGTTAGAAGTGAATGCAGGTACTCAATTATTTTTAGTGACTGAGTAGGCCACCCACCACGCATCAGAGAGCTCTGCAGCTCATCCCTCAACCATTGGACTACGCCGTTTAATAATATTAGTGATCTTTTTATGAATTTGCTTGATCATTTTCAAGGAATTTCGTGAGCCCTTTAGTTTTATCTATGGTAACTGCCACACCATCAGTTACAATATTCAATAGTTCGTCCTTAATGCTTTGGTACAATTAGATCCAAAATGGATGATAGTAGCTGGTTGTGCTTTATTCTTAATGTGTATAGATTCATTTAAAGATTGATCAAATATTAACAAAGCTTTTCAGTAGTGTTATAAGTCGTGTATGAAAATCCTTTTTATTAACTAGTAGTTATTATATATCGTTAAATTTCTGGTGCATACATCGTAGAGACCTCAGACTAGTGTCATTCGACTCAGATTGAAGAGTAGAATCCGAAAAACTAAGTGTCATCCTCGGGCGTTCAAAGGTTAAAAAATTATAACGTTTTCACCAGTGATTCTGACAAGAAAACTTTTGAAGTGTACATGTTTGTCTGAGATTGTAGATGTCATTTTAATATTTAGCCGTATATAACCGTATATAATTATGCATTAAAAAAATATTAGTTACCAACCACACAAAAAATTATAGACTGAAAAGTCGCCAAGTAAAAATTTAATTTATTATAATTTTCTCTCTTTATTTTCGAAACAACTTGTTATATATATTTACAAAGTTAAATTTGTATTATCGGTGAAGGCAAGATGCATTTACAAAACGTTAATTGCTTCCGCGCGGACTTCGGCAGAGCCCGCAGTGCCCCGGGCCAAGCGGCCGCCGCGGCAGAGCCCGCAGTGCCCCGGGCCAAGCGGCCGCCGCGGCAGAGCCCGCAGTGCCCCGGGCCAGGCGGAATTAGACTCACGAATACTGACGGAACGAATAATCGTAGGAACGTGATTTTTGGCACACGAGTGTTTTATTAGCCGCTCTCAAACGAAAATTTTCTATCGCCTGCGGTTCCGGAAATATACCTCGACCGCGCCTGCCGCCGGGTCGAAATTTGTCCTTCGGAGACGCTCGGGTCGGCACGGAAAGGCACGAACGATTTTTGCTATATATTTGTGATGTCAACATAACGTCAACGCATATTTCATCAATGTGTCAGAGCGAGACGGAATTAGGTGACGCGCAAACAAAATTATCGCGGGCACAGCGCAATTTCTCTTCCGTCTGCCGAAATTAAGTCGCGAATACTGACCGAAAGAATAATCGTAAAATTGTGATTTTCAATATACATATGCTTTAAGACCGGCTTTTAATTTTAGAGCAGGCAAAAAATTTGTATCGCTTCCGGTTCCGGAAATGCCAAATTTGGGTCCCCCCTTACAACCTGCATGAAAAAGTCTTGTACAGAAAAATGTCCAATTTTAGGCTCCACAACTTGGTAAAGGAGCCGTCTTTGTATCTCTTGCCCTTTCGGAGATACAAGCAAAAAAGTGATTTTTTTCCAAATTTGGGGGCGTTTTTGGGCCGGAAGGGGGAGAATAAGGACATGTGTTATTAAGCGTTTTTTGAAGTCACTTTATAGTTCTACAACTTGGTCCTTACGGCAAGTTGATGCCTGCAAAAAAAGTTTTTTCTTTCAACCCCCATAAAGCCCTTAAACGTTGTTCGTCAAGGTTTTTTAAATTTTGCAGAGATACATTTCACAAAAGGGTCTATAAATCCACGAAGACTCCCAGAGGTATCCTCATCTGTAAGCGGCTCGCCAGAGGGAGTTTTTGAAACGCGTTTTTGGTACACTCGGTATCATTGTGGGCTCGCACCAATAATGTCGTCTTAGTAGAATCGAATCTAATTAAAGAATTTCGAAAACCGCGTCCCGCTATCTCTTGCGGTTTTCGAGATCTGGAAAAAAAATTTTAAAATAATAAATTAATTTAAGAAACTTAATCCAAACATCAGTTTGAAGCTAATATAATTCATGTTTACATATACATGCCACATAATTTATTAATCAAATATTCATGTGACTAAGGATTATATTATAAGTTCTTTATCGATAAAATATACATTTTTTAGCTTTTGTAACTGCAATTTCAACTAGTATATAATGTTATATTGTTATATATTGTGACCATAAGACGTTCCAAGTAGTTTCCTTGATTTTGTTAAGTCTTTGTGTGCAAATTATTTATGAACGTAGAGTAATTACGATTGGAGAATGATCCGAAGACATGTAAAGACATTGTTTAGTATTTAGATCATTTTGTGTAGCTTCTGGTCGTAAAATGGGTTTCAGAGATTTGAACTATATCCAACTCATGATTGATAATAAAGGTTTATAGTTCTTGAATGTGGTTTGACAAGCAATTAACGTTCCATTCTGTAATATTGAATATTTGTCTTATTATTTTAGTTGAGTGACGATGATTGTGAGGAAGTTAAACATTGTTTTGATATTCTCAGCTAGTTTTATCATAATATTTTTTGACTTCCCGATGTTTGATATTTGCGGTGTATCTCCTTGGGGGGAAGGGGGTTGCTGCCCGTTTGATACAATTGTGTGTCTTCTTTCGTTGTTCATTAGCAGTTGTGCTTGAGTAAAACTTGGTTATGGTGTAGGTGCTTTCGGACGTGCTGGTGGAAGTTTTCTCCTCTTTAACTCGACACCTTTTATAGTTTGAAGAAATGTGAACCGCTACATAAAACACACTTAGGTTGAGTTTCTTTTGTTTTAATGCATGTTTTTGTTGGGCGATTTGCTCCGCATTTCCCACACCTGGCTTGATGCGTAAAGATCCTCTTCGTGTGCCGATACCTTGAAAAATTGCGGATTGTTGGATTTACTGTTTTGGTGTGGTGGCGAAAGATAAAATTTTTTGTTTGTTTCATAGTGACAACTAGACCAGAAAAAATGATATTTCACCAGTTTTCGCGAGTTAAAGGTAGAAAAAACGTTGATAGCGTTCACACCTTAGTTATCAATGTTTTACAACTTGCATCGCAATTATTCGTGTATTTCCTAAGACTTTCCAAATGCTATCAAAGAAATTTTTTCCATAATACAAAGAGTGTTTGAAATGGTGGTAGATAGATATATAAGACTGATATTGTATACTGTATCTAATAAAGCACGTCTCATAAATTAGTTTGTATAAATTTAAATACAGGGTGCACCAATAAATTTAATCTTTTTCTTTCTAAAATCGTTTATGTCTTTCTAGTGGCCACAAACGTAGTCTTAAGACATTTATTTGATAGTACTTACCCAATTAAATCAATAATCTGAATATGATATACACAAGGTGTTTAACAATACCATCAAGTTTAAAATCACGCTAAATAAAAAGATGTGGCCTTCACCACGATACAGCGTATAACGCTTATCACACACATAATACGTTAGTTTGTTAAAATACGTATCAGTTATTATATACAGAACAATACTTTATAAAAATATGAGTTTGTCATCCTACTGTCGCATATAATAAAAAAAATGAAAAGGAGATCTAATAAATTAAAAAAGTATTTTGTTTAACTTATCGCCTATGCGGACGGCGTGCGTAATATAATAATTAAAATATAAAAGCATTAGGAAACTTTTTACACTAGGCACGACAAGCCAAATTCAGACTGTAATGGAACCTTAGTGTAATTTATACCTAATCTACAAAGAATAAATATACTTAAATAAAACTTTAAAAAATTATTGAAAATACAAGAAAATATTAATGTCGGATTAGCTTGATTTCCACACAACCTGGAGGTACAGCTATTTTGTGCGTTTTTTTTTAAGTGCTATCCCCAGGAGGCCTAATGCACTTTGGAAAGGAAATAAGACCAATCGATCGGTTCTTTATAGCCACTAGGCAACCGTTTCAACACTGCTTATACCTAACCCCTTGAGAACATCGACCTCCTTTGTAGAGAGGGATTACAAATGTTCAGGGCTGGTACACTCCCACCTAAGTGGTACCTGTCGTGAGGCAACGGTCGACTAACCAATCAAAGTCTAAATTGGGGTGGATTACAGGAATCGGAGTACAGTTAGTAGGGTGGTTATCGAGCAGTTATAATATATATGTGTATGTATATGATTTGAATCTAACTCTGTGTTCAAAACTCTTAATTACGGAGAATAGATTTACAAGACCGATCTAATGCCTATGAGACTATTTCTACCCTGTTTATTTTAATAATGACCGAATATAAACTTTCTTTGTAGACAGAAATTATAAACGTTTAGGACTGATACACTCCTAAGCGAGTGGTACCTGTCGAGATAAAATGACGGCTAGATGGGGGAATGTAAAAATACTTTTCAAAACCAAAAAGCATTTCGATAATGCTAGTATATATGAATTATTATTAAATATTAATATATTATTAAATATAAAATATTATTAAAATTAGGTTGTAGGTCGGCCAAATGGGGCCGATTAAAATTTGAAGCTGGGAAACCTAAAAAATTATAAAAAAAAACAACGCGACCGAATAGTTGGTTTTTTAATATTAAGGGACAATTTCTCGACTACATATATATAATCCTTAGCTAGGCTCGACTCATTTTCACCGATACAGATTCAGAAGGGGGAATATGAAACGGCTTTTGGAATCCAAAAAAGTTTTGTTAATACGGTGCACTCTGCGCGTTATAGATAGGAAATCGGCCAGTTTGGGCCGACTGATCCGAACGAAGATGGAAGCTACTTATTACAAAGAAAAAGATAACAGGACTGAACATTTCTGCACTGCTTATACTAACCCTTAACTAACTTTAACCTTCTTTGCAGGGAGTAATTAATAACGTTTAAGAACTAATTTGCTTCCACGCCAGTGGTACCTATTGTGGAGAGACGGTCTACCAATTCATAGAGATCCAGATGCGAGGAAACATTCGAATTTAAAAAGTGTTTTGCAAATGCAATGAATTGGGTTGTATATATTAGATCGACCAGTTTAAGGAGATTGATTGGAATTTGGAGCTGAAAGCTCCTAGCCACGTAGAAAAAGATAACAGGACCAATCAGCCGGTTCTTTAACGTCCACTAGGAGACCGTACTACTGCACTGCTTATACCTAACCCTTAGCGAACGCCGACCTCTTTTGTAGAGAGGGATTACGAACGTTCAGGGTTGATACACTCCCACCTAAGTGGTACCGGTCGTGCAGAGACGGTCGCCCGACTGACAGAGGTCCAGATGGGAGATATGCAAGAAAACTTGCAAAATTCAAAAAGCGTTTAGATAACGCAGTGATTTATCTGTGTAGAACTGGATTGTAGATAATCGATTGGGCAGTTCGGGCCGATTAGTTTGAATTTGAAGTTAGGATATTCCCATTACACAGAAAATGATAACGGAACCGATTTGTTGGTTCTTTTACAGTCATTGGAAAAACATTTCCGCAGTGATTGCACCTAATCTTTAACTAACTTTGACCTCCTTTGCAGGGAGGGTTTAGGGTTGATAAATACCCATAAGAGTGAAGAGACGGTCAACCAATTAATAGAGGTCCAGATGGAAAAATATAAAACTATTTTTGGAATCCAAAAAGCGTTTCGTTGATGCAGTAAATTGTGCACGCAATGAAAATAATTTGCAGATAATAGATAGTTTATTTTGGACCGACTAATTCGAATATGGAGCTGAAAGCTACTTCTACTTACATAAAAAAAAAGATAATGGAACCGATTGATGGAGTCTTTTACAGATCCTATGGGGGACCATTTCTACTTTGCCTATACCTAATCCTCAGCATTGATTTATTTTGTAGAAAGGGCTTGCAAATAACGAAGCAATAGTCGAGCTATTGGGGTATGGATTATAACCGCCTCACTGTAAGTGCTACATTATAAGCTAAATTACTATTCCAATTAAAACATCATAAAGACTGTTGTATTTCTTCTTTAACTATCCATATTTTTGATGTCATATTTGATACCTGCAATTGTAAGTAACCCATGCGTACCACCAATTATGTGTAGCGCTACACAAATGCATATCTTTATTGCAAATCATTCCCAACAACCGACCATTTGAATATCCACGTTGATGAAATTTTTAAAAACTATTCTTTTTGAAAGTGTGGGAATAATTTGCGAGCGACATGTTCAGCCTTATTCCTTTATCATGCATCCCATTATTAGTAGAAAAATAAAAAACGACTTACCAGTTGTTGAGTTGAGGGGCTCTGCATTCACCTAACCCACAGCAAACGTTAAATTTTCTATTAGGTCGGGGAAGGGGTGTTTACGCACCATTTCTATAACCGGGGCGCGCCTGAACTCACTCGGTCCGCTGGTGGTGAGAAGATTTCTTCCAAGCTGGGAACGGCATACAAGGAACGTCTCGGGCGAAACACCAAAACCGTTATTCAAAAATTTTAATGGGAAAACTAGCGTCTGCTCGCGCGCGCTGCTATTAACAACTGACCGAATATCTGCTATGCAGCTAACTTGAAGTAAAAAATTTTGCTTTTTTGCAAACCGAACGAAGGATGCCATGACATAACTACACCGTTGTTATCGAGTAGGTAATGATTGAATAACAGTTTTGTTTTTGATAACATTATGTATGGTATTGATATAAATAGATGGAACTTAATGCAAACATAAGCGTTTAATTACATTTTATCTCTATATGCTATTTACAAAATATTACTAATTAATTAATAAAGGCTTCCGGTCATCTACAGGAGTAGTCAAGCCAAAATATTTTCTAGTAATTTTCTAATCTATTTTTTGAGCACCGTTTATTTTCTGCTCGTTAATCAATAACGCCGCATATTTTACGGTACTTAACAGCGAAAAAGGCATCTTTATATCTAGTACAGTACCCAAGAAGTGGAATTTGTTGTCAATTTTTAGAGCTTCTTTGACCAAGAAGGAGTAGGAATAGGGGGTTGGTCTATTTAACGTCCCACCCTGCTTTCAAATGGCCTTGATCAAAATAAATTGATTGAAAATAAGTCTAACTATATTTTATTACTAGGGAAAAGGGCATCTAGCAGATATTTGCAGTTCGATTTCATTATAAAATTTCTTAACTTATCTTATAAGCATCCTGTATATGACCAATTTGCAATAGCTTGTTAATGTATCTGTAGGGACTAGTATCTATTGGCTCAAGTTAAATAGCTTATTTTATTATTCAAAAGTGAAATTATTTGTGCAATATTTCTCTCTAATCACATAGTTGTTCTTTGAAAATTATTTCAGATCAGAATTCAGAATTTTTTTTTACTAATATTACTGTGACACATTTCATAATAACACTCAGTAATTATGGCTTTGAATTGCACATATGTTTGACATTAGATATACATTTCTTTATGGAAAAAAAGGAAACTCCTCTTTCCAGTCTGATCTTAAAACTTTGGTGTTTTTCTTTATGTTTATGTTTTTTATGTAACATTTCTAAGCACTTAAAAAACAATTCAACAGTAACAGTAGCAATGAACTCACACAACAATATATTGAATAAAATTGGTGGATGGGTAGCAGATATGCAACTAATATGTTGATATACCACATACTTACTCTGTAGCAATGCAGCAGTTATAACATTTTCAAGTCTTATCACAATTACTTCAACCCCTAAAGGATGCATAGGTAGCTACTCTTGATATATTATAATCACAATATATTTTTAGACACATTGAGATGCACAGCTTAGTTTTTTTTTTGTCTAGAAGCATGTCCAATGCTAAATGTATACCAATATATTTTTTAAACAAAATGAACTAACGAACAAGATAAAAATTTCCCATCATATGTTCATAAATCATTCTTAGTTACATGTATATGACATTCTCGTTATAATTTTAAACTATTTTGTCACGTATGTTAAAAATGTGACCTTGGAAAAAGTGGAGAGAACTCTCATCAGATGTTCTGACAATCTTTATAAATAAAATAAAACTTTTGGTTGTATGGGGCTATTCAATAATGATGTTAGTTCTATAGGCGCTTTACTTATAGCAGTAAGAAGCATATGTATGGTAAATGACCTTGAACCGGTTTTTGTTGTAATGGATTCAAGGGATAATTATGTTGCTCAATTTAATTAGGTAATCTATACTTGTTTCTTGATGTTGAATCCATATTAAGTGGATGAGATAGATGAGACTAGTTTCACATGAAATCAAAATATTGATTATAGCTTCTGCCATAATTCATCCTTATTTTTCTTAGTTAAACATTTTTCAAACCTAATTGTATAGCAGCAAATAGTGGCATTAAGCTCTTTTTAAAATTGTTCTGTGCTAATACATCAGGTTTAACAAATATTTCAATAAATTTCATATTGGATGATGAACAATCAGATAATTAATGTTCCTCTATGTACTTATAAATAATATTTGATTACTTAACAATAAAAAGCAGTTTAGAATTTATATAACATATTTTTCAAAGATATCTAGTAAACCCTTAATGTGACCACATGGCCACTTCTAGTCATTTCCAATCAGCAAAATGTAAATGGTTACCTTAACATGGTTGTTACTCTTTTATTCATTTGTTAATGATTATATGAACCCATACCGATCTTAGATTTTACTTAAATCAAGATACTCCTTTTGTTATTGTATACAATACTTCACAAAGGTGTCATTCACATCACCAAAATATTTCCTCCAAGTACTGTGGATTTTTAAATCTCATGAGAAAAATGCATTTAAATCCCTAAATTTGTAGTACATGCCAAGTATTATAAAAAGATTAATTTAATTTTTTTATTACAGAATTATTAAATCAGCCATTTTGAATAGTCAAAGGCATTTAGCAGTACTTGAGTAAAAAAATTCATCATACTAATAAATATAAATGTTGCCATTCATTTTGTCCAGCTTTTGTATTTTTAAAATACTGCAGTTTTGTATGCAAGTTTGGCAAGTAGTAATTAGAAGTTTGTTTTTATTCTTACCGTTTTCTTAATGCTTTACACTTGTTATGGTGAAATATAAAAAAATAAGTTAAAATTACGTTTTGCAAAAAAGATCAGTCACTATTGGTGCTCTGTCGTATTGATTAGTTGTTTAAAAGCTGTGCGTTTTCAAAATTTTGGTATAGAGTAAGGAAATCATTAATGGGCTGCAAATGATTTTTTCTTTAGCTTATCGGCTCATAGATTGGGTTTAACTTTGCCAGATAGTAGTTTAGAGCAATGGAACAAAAGAGATAAGTTTGATGTGATCGTACTAGTGGATTGGAACACATGTAAAACAAATTATACTGCCTCCAAACTGGATAAGCTACGAACCATACTGGTTGAGGTATGCAGATATAATTAGGTGTCTCAGTTGCAGTAACATGTATTTAATTTATTAAAAATAATAAAACAAAAGCTGTTGTAATAGTTTTCATGATGGGTTTACTGTTACTGCAACATTTAGAAGAGTAAAAGTTAAGCCATTTTCTAATAAGAATGTTTGAAACTCTAGTGGGATGTGGATAAAAATTATACTGAAAAACCGGTTGTTTTAAACGATGGGTATCTGGAATGGTTGGAGATGTATCCTATGCTATGTACTAGTTCCGATGTAAAATACTCCAAAACGAACACAGAACTGGATGATTTATTAAATCTCGACGCCATCGAATACCCCACTGAAGCTGAATCGAAATCTCATGAAGTATTCAACCAAGAGCTTCCTAAAGAGAATCCACCTAAGACGGACGATTCTCAGTCCCGTGATGAACTTCTGAAGGAAGAAAAACTAGTGCTAGAACAAAATAACGAAATTGCGAAGGAACTGTTGAAGCAGGAACAGGAGTGGAAAGACATTCATGAAAAGATCAGCCAGGAGTATGACATAAGCAAATTAGAGCAGTTAAAAAAAGAAGAGCAGAAAGCGGAAGAAACTATTCTCAAACTAACGCAAGAAGAAACGAAGTTATTAGAAAAAAAGTCTGAACTAACGAGGCATTTCAATTTGGCTGCTAGTTTCAAACCTGGTGAGACAGCACCTAAAGATCAGTCGTCTACATTAGAAGATATCAATAAGTTGCAAAAAGAACACATGGATATCGTGAAAGCCCGACAAACTTACGCCCAAAACCGGCAGCGATTACTAGATGAAGCCAGGCAAGCCAAAAAACCCAGGATTCCTCTTGAAGTAAAATCTCATAAAGTTCCCAAAATCAATCGAGCAACAAAGCCAAAAAATTTTCTTAAGTTTGAAGAGCACATGGAAGGAAAATTAGAGCCAGTGGTAATATACTATTCTATTATTTAAATAACTATCAAAAAATAACTCGAAAAATTCATTTGTAACTAATAAGAATATGAGATGCTATCCAAAACTAATAAATAATAGGCAGTGTTGCATATTTCAATAGCTTTGTCATTCTAGCAATTACTAAAAATACTGATGTTAATCTGGAAATTTAAATTGAAAAATTAGATACAGCCATAATGCGGTGCAGGTGTTTATATGATATTAAAAACGTGAAAACAGAGTATCTGAACATAGAGCACATGTACATGCATTTCTTAATTACCATGCAAATTATATAAGAAAATGGATAATTGCATCTATTTAATCAGAAAAAAATTCGCCAATTAATATGTATATTTCAGTGTGCATTAAGACTAAGTATAAGAAAGATGCTTAGCAGAGCATCGTGTATTGCCTGGCGTGTAAATATGCAATACGGTGTTGTAGGTAAAGGTTCTTCAAGTGATCTTACAACCAAGCCTTTTGGTTACACCATTAAATGACTACATATGGACGTATTTATATCAGCAGGCTTAAAAGTGCACATTTAGAATGGTGACTTATAACTAGAAGCATGAGTCATGTATTAGGCAAGCAAACTAGTGAATATGACAACTGATGAACTACTCCAAGAGAATGGAGTTCTCCAAATTTGTTATTAAGGACAAACAAGACTAGTACAATCCATCACATTTTAATACAGGTATGTTTCTTGCTCTGATCATAAATGAACATATCTGTGTATAGAATTGAATTGCATAGAATTTTGATCACATTTTTGTTTGTGTCTTTGTTGAACTTTAACTTGAATACATTCATCAAAACTTTAAGAATAACAAACCACTTGAAAACTGAACTGTAGATACAATGAACTACCACAATGTTGTTGAATTCAAACCAGATCATTGTTATTGTTTATGAGTGGTTAAACTTTGTTTTTAAAAATAAACAAATGTAATCTGGGACAAAATATACTTCAAATTGTTATAGTTATTATGGTTTACACTGTTGAATTATTTATTATATATGGATACTTTACTAAAAATAACTCATTTTTAAATCATGATTAAAAATGTATTATATATACATTTAAATGATTTCTTGGGCAATACTAGGCAACTGACTACTACATTCTGTCATATTCTGTCTAATGGTAGCACAAGAATGACAACATGTTGCTACATTTAATTACTGATATTTGCATATATGTCAAGTGTTAATATGCAAAAGCCTAAATACTAAGAATGTGTGGTTGATAGGAAATATTGATACATAACCAGTTCTCATTGACAATTACATTGTTCGTATTCAGTTTTCTTTTTTTGGTAATCTCTTGAACATCTAATCTATTCAAAATAATGTGCAAGTATTTCTTAATTGAGATCATGAAAAATCAATATGAACTGTAACATAAGATCTTGATTTTATGATACCTTAATTTTGTAGGTGTCAAATGTGGCCAAATTTCCTGCTTCTCAAAAGCCATTACATAGTAAATATAAATATATACACCGGTTTAATTTTTTACATGAGAATACTATACTTGAATGCTAATGACAGATGTTGAATATCTTGAAATCAAAAATCGTCAAGTTTAATTTGCAGAAAAGGTTTTTCATTTTAGAAATGTTGAAATTCCTAGCCTATATAAAGTGATAGTTCAAATCGTAAAAGCTCTTTAAATTATGCAACACTAAAAAAATCTTAGAGTTATACTTGGAAACATCAAAGTATTTTTTACAAAAAGCAAGTGATTTGGAAAAATTCTAAATCATCTGATAGCATCTCATTATTTTCCGTATTTAAAAACTTTTACTTGTTTGTTATATTCAGGCGCATTTTCTACCTAGTGGTATATGCATATTTTTGTTTTCTTACACTTTTCCTCCCCATGGCTTATCTGTTTTTCTTTTTTCGTTTGGTGGTTTTGGTTTTTTTAAATTCAATTGCTTTTCTAGTTATTTGTAACTGGGAAAATGCGATCTGATGTTTTTAAATAACATTTGATGATTAATTTATCTTAATCTCTTCTGGGAAAAAAGTATTTTACGTTACTAAGTAGGCCAGATGGCTTTTTAATTCAAATTTTATATCCAACATATCTGATCATTTATTTTTTTACTTTTAATTATTTGTGTAAAAAGTAACTAATTTTGAACTTCTTAATCAGAATTACGGGTTAACAGGCCTCACAAATATTAAGAACACCTGTTATATGAACACGATTATCCAATGCTTACGTCATATACCAGAGATAATAGAATTCTATTGCAATGGAGACTACACTAAGCACATCAACCGTTCACCACCTGTAATAACTAATGAAATGGCGCACTTGGTTCGCGCCTTATGGAGCAATTCCTATTCTGTGATAATGGCTACCGAATTTTACAAAAAGTTCACAAATTTGGCGCCCGTTTATAAAGCGGGCTACCATGAAGACTGCATGGAATTCTTTCTGCAACTTTACAGTTACCTTAGTGAAGATTGTGCCTTAGACATAAGTTCAAAAAGTTACTGGACTGAAACGCAGATGGCTTGGTATAAGCAGCACGGGGGGAAAATATCATTTTACATTAATATGTTCTATCATCAAATAAGGATTCAACAGTCTTGCCAGTTCTGCAACACCAAGAACTTGAAATTTGAAATTGAAAATATTTTCTACCTACCTGTCCCCGACAAGTCTTTTCGCTTGGAACAGTTGATGCAGGCCTATTTGACCAATAAAGAAAGGTGGACTTGTAAAAAGTGCAAACGATTCAAGGAGATTAAGAAAAGTATATCTTACTATCCTACCATCTTGGTTATTGCATTGAAGCGGTAAGTACACAAGTTAAATATTTTTAATTAGCAGCTTACTTAAAAATATTACTCACAAAAGGGCATCCTATTAAAATTTAAATTTTGTTTACTTTTTTAAATTATGGCCCGCCAATAATTTTGTTCAACTATAGAATGTAGGAGCTGAAGAATTTGTCGATTTGTTTTAATAGCCCTATAGTTTATTGGGTAAAACGTAGGTTACTGATAGTAATCAAAAATTTTGAGCTGGTACCTGGCTTTCCAACTTTTGAACGCTCAGTATCTTTACTTATCTACCACATACAGAGTCCAGACTTTATTAGCAGCTTTTGCAATTTTTTGCCTCTTTTCTATGCTTAATATTCATCCACACAACCCACATACATCTTTGATTACAACTTAGTCATAGGAATTAATTTGTCTTTTATTTGAACCAGAAAAGTCATCCACCCAATTTAAATTATATAAAATTTGTTTTCTACTGGTAGACTTATTCACATAGTGTAAACATCCTGATACAGTAATTTGAATAACATGGTATTTTGTGAATTGATACTTTGGCACTGCTAAGGTTTCCTGTTCTTCAGTAGCTGAATTAAGGATTGTTTAAATGCAAAGGCTTTCACAACCGATATTTTGATGCATAATGTCAAAGTTTGGAAACTCTTGAATTTTTAGATTTCCTTCTAGGCTGTTTGCTGCAGATGTGAACGAAACGTCAAGCATTTCCAAACTCCGACTACAGCCCAACAGCCTGCATTAAGGATTGTTTTACTTCCATTATGTGAATAAAACACATTCTACCAAAAATATTTATTTCTCAGCAGTGAACATGCTAAGGAGTCGCTAAATAAAAACTACGTTAAGAAAAATAAACTAAATGACAATGTTCCACAACAACAAATAGTTCGCTTGCATGTTGGTTAATATACAGTGCTCACTCTTTTGATTACTGTATTTTAACCATGATAAACATTTTAATTTTTTTATTCCTATAAAAAATGTGAATAATGTAAATTATGCATGATATAAGTTACTCGGTCCTTAGTATAGCCTTTCTTTTACCATCTGCTTGTTTCTTTAGTTCATTAACAAAAACCCTGCAAGCATATAATTTTTGGATGAAGTGAAGCAGTGAACAAAATGGACGACATTGAGAAATAGTTATTGAAAAAATGGAAATTGGAGGTATTTTTCCTGTTCCTTGCTTAGGGAAGGGGAGGGAGTGAAGTGATATATATGTAATAGATCTAGCAGACTACGAATATTGATAATGAACCCTCACTGTTGTTTCTGAATTTTAGACATTTACAAGATTTCGTAGAGAATAACACTGTGCACTACCGAAAAAACGAGAACCAATGCTATTTCCCAGTTGATGATTTCCAGGTAGGAACCTGTACGTATGCGTTGCGTGCTATAGCCTTGCATGTGGGCAACATGCAAACAGGACATTATACAGCTGCTTGCCGCAATCCTACTAACAATAGGTGTGCATTTAATACCGTTATAAATTTATTTTTATATACACAAACATGTTTACAGCTTAAACGTTATTAATCCATTTAATTGCAGATGGTACCAATACAACGATGAGATTGTAACTAATATCAATATTAATGACCCTGCTCTACAAAAGAAAGCTTACGCATTTTTTTATTCTATGGAAAAAAGCTATGGGAACAGCAACTGAGGAAATGTTCAAAAAAGTAAAGGGAAAGATTTTTTGGAATAATAATATAATTTTATAATTATAGGCAAACTAATACTTGAAGATAGATTAAAGGGAGGCTACTTTTAAGTAAATATATAGTTAAGTATTATGTTGTGCTAGTCATGGAGTAATATGTTGCACTTTTTTGTAATTGGTTAATCAAAGCATTCAGTTATAATTCTGAAATGCTTGTGATATTAGTTAGTAAAAATTATTGCGATTTAATTGACAAATGGTACTCTAAAGAATGTCTAAACGAATATTAATAACAACAATTTAGGCAATCCCAATAAAACTTACAATTGTTTTTAATTGGCTTGGTATAGGCTAGCGTTGGTTTAGATATTTGTAATCCATGCATGGGCAATTTTATAAATTTTGAAACGATTATTTATAAACCGAAAATGGACAATAAATATTGTTCAGTGTACAGAATATGCATTGTTTTGGTGCATTCTTAAAGTAATTTTTATTTAGCGGTAATTGTCACGATTGGTTTCTCAGTAATGTGCCAAGAGTACTAAGCTTTATAGATTTATGTAGCACTTTACAATTATTTACAGTTTTATTACCATTTTTATTTTCCCAAAACTTTTGTATATTTACCATGAAAAGGAAAACTGCGATAAAAATTTTTTAGTTTTAATAGCAAATATTTTTACATTGTACTATAGGAATGTAAAAGCGGTGCTAATGTCAGAAAATAAAAACATTGAATGAAATTGATTTTTTCTGATGTACACGCCTTAAAGCATTCCTCAGACTAGGATAAATATTGCACATGATACAATGGTACAATATATATATGTGTATATAAAATATTGGTGTATAACATGTATAAAGCATAGGAAGACTATAGCAATATCATATACTGTTTTGTAATACTGTGTGGTTATTAATGCAGCAACTTAATACATTCCGGTAACGTTTTATGGCAGCAAAATGGAAGCAACGATAATGATGAATGTGCTGTGTAAATTGTCTCCTGTGTTTAGGGGTGGAAGGGTGACTTCCAGTGTTGGAACTGTGGTGCCACTGTTCGAAAACACCGTGTTATACCCACTTCCTTCTGTTAAATCTTCATCATCATTTTGATCTATGCTACTAATGGTAATTGACTTTTGAGGTGGCTTCTTCCCATTGCACAAATCTGAGCTGCAGTAGCAATATTCTATGTCATTTGCAATTTGACAGTCATTTACTTTATAATCTTCACAAGCCATGTTAATAATGTTTTTCCCTAAAAGTGACAGAAATTATTATTCAAGACCTAGTAGAAAAGCTGCTACAAAATGAAGTGTTAGTACATTTTAGATACCAAATGTGAACTATTAGTGAAACAAAAAAGCAGTTTAATATAAATTCCTTTAGTAGAAATTCCAAAGTTTAATAGTTCAGATTTGCTTTCAAAATTATTTATTATACTTACAATGAACACACTAAAGTTATACTGAAACTAATGAGCAGCATTTAAGTATGAAGTGCACAGTCTTTCTAATAACACTTTTTTGGAAAGCTATCAGTACTTAAATGTACTGTTACATAACTGGCCAAGTAATTTTATTTTAACAAATTTCTAATCTATAGCATTACAATTGTTGAAACATTCTAGATCAAAACTGCAGATGGAGTTAAATCATATTACAATGTAAAGCTGATCGTTAGTTTCAGCATAGCCCCTATTAATAAAATAACATCTAACTACAATTACAGGAAGAAACCTGCAACAGTTCCAAATATACCTAGTTAGTAGTACATGCAGTATTAAAACACTTGTTCGTGAAGTTAATACATTGAAAATAAAACAGATACAGTTATACCATCCCTTTAAATCAACACAAAAAACAATTTATTCTAAAAATGCTAATTGTTAACCCGCAAAGCAAGAAACATTTTATATACAAAATGAAGACTTCCACTAACATTGTAATACATGATATGGCACTACACAAAAAATACAGAGCAGTTACAACACAAATGTTATTAATTTTTATCGTATTTTATTTTATACAAACGAAATTGTTTGTTTTGTGAAACTCATTGTATGCTTTTGCAACTATCCAATTTGTTTAAAAATCCGGAGAAGTACAACCTGAAAAATAATTATAGCAGACTTACTCTAGACCAATCAAATGAAAGGAGATTGAAATGCACAGTTTTGAGATTTAAGCTATAAGATCCAATATGCAAAAGGAAGAAAGGATTGAAATGTAATTTTAAAATTGGTAAAAAAAGAATTATAAAAGTTTGATAAGATATTCAATACAATGTTGATGAAGGTCTACTATAAAAAAATAATAGACAGAAACCATCTATTATATGTATACAATAAACCACATTCAATAGTTTGGAAGTTACAAAACTAAGATGTAAATGAAAGGTACTGTATTCTTAAATCAGAAGCTATTTACAACATTGTCAAGTTTCTGAACAAGTAACTCTTATTTGTGTTATGAATTTTTACAGATGATGCAAGCACTATCTCCTACAACTAATCACCAGCTGCACTCGATTCTGGTGTTTGTTCAAATGATGCAATTTTAAGACTTAAACAATTCAAGAAAGAGTCAAGTAAATAGGAAATATAGGGAAAGGCAAAAAAATAGATGATGTGAACATAACCACAAACAGAAAAAGCCATTTTGAAGGTTTTTTAAATCTACCACAGACAAATTTTCCCGCATCTTATTGTTGCATTTTAAAGAATGCACATCCTGTTCTGAACAATGATATATTAGTAAGCATGGATAAATACATATGCATCAAATGAATTATATTATGGCTATTCGACCTTAAATAAAGAAAAAAATTACAACAAAGGATGTAAAGTGCATTTTATTTATTCATAATAGGTGCAAAATATAACAAAAAATATGGTAACATAAACATTCAAATGGTTAAATTGTCAACCAATGGTGTTCGATAGAAATAATCAAACTGTAATACATATTATTTAATATTATCATTTCATTTGCTCTTGTTACCGTGATATATCTCTATAAAACTATTGCTAATCAAGTAGGAGTTTAGTAAGAATAGTATGGACAATATTTTATGACAATTTTGTTGCATTTTATTAAGATTGTCTTGAACCTATCAGAGTGTAAGTCTAATATTTATCTATTATAGGCGATCAAATAACCATGTTAGCTATTATTCTCTTCTATATTCATAACCCCATGAAACCTCAATGCAGCTGAAATTCACTAAAAGTTTATAATCAACTACAGGAGTGTTCAAAAAAGAAACTGTCTCATGACAATGCCACCCCCTCTAAACACCTTCCCTATTGTTAGCGCCTCCTATTGTGTGATTTCAATATGTGTGGTTCACGTAAAGAGACGCTATGATGGGACAGTTACAATTATAATTAGATGTAGCATTTCATGTGTAACCGATATCAACCACACAGGAATAAAAAATTCTAATCTGCTAGCAAAAATACAGAAAGGAGGAAACTGTCGAAAAATAAGATGTTCCTGTCACCTTTTAGTATTGTTTAATATTTTTCTTCCTACTGGATATATAACTGAAAATTCCTTTATCCATCAACGATTGCACGTTTCCCTAATAGATTATAACAGACCAAATAGATAAAGATTGTCCAAAGATTTATGTGAAGTAGCCTATCGCTTATTTGGGCTTTAAGAATTATCTCATCCACTCCCAGCAATAATAAAATGGTTAAAGATGTAAATGAACGAATTTCAAGCTACCCAAAAATACAACTATGGGCTTCAATGAACTGTGGAAAGTTAACAGATATATTCTATCAACTTTGATTATACAATAGCTGAAAATAATTTGGTTTGGATCAAACAGTACCTTGTAGATTTTTGAACTTGTAATACCTCACAATGGACCCAATTACAAAAAAATAGTAAATTAGTAAATGCAGCTAGTGCAATACTTTTGCCTCAAAATAATGGAAAAATAATTTAAAAAATTATTTATCGGAGATATCTAGGTTCAGCTAAAGAATAAAAGTAATAGTTGTATTAATAACTAAGTTGAATAAAACTTATGATTACCCCCAATAATTGTTAAATGCATATTGAGATTCCATTGGTGAAGTCTTGGAACATAGTCTAGTGCAATTGGGGATAAAACATGAAGAGTTCAATTTGAAACATGGAAAATAAATAATTGAGCTGTTTTATCATGGACCAACTTAAATGTTAATATAACAGCGTTCTTGATTTTAAAGCACTAAATCATTTCTGTAGTTGGAAGCGCGCGCGCGCGCACACACACACACACACATGTAATTTTAGTTATTGAAGTAAAGTATCAATAGGTCAATCCATAAAAAAAGCTTTATTATAGACGATATTCTTCTACACTGATCCCTCTATGTTCTCATACAGTCTTGGATACAAAAAAGATAAAAATAATAGATAGGAAAGTTATTTTAGTAGATAATGCAATAAAGGAAGAGAGAATGGATGTTCACTGAAAAATCAGTTGCAAAAGAGGTAGCTGAAAAAACGGATCTATTATTCAACATATCCACATATGACATATCTTATAAGTAAAACCTGAAACAAAAATATACCTATATATATCACAATATAATACATATACTACATGGGCATTAAACAATATATAAACATAGATAAAGATGTTTCAATAATATTTACAATAATGTCATGCTATACTAAAAACTTATCTATATAAATAAACAAATTTATACTACTTTTCGCTTGTTTAATAAAGATTTAACAAAGTGCTATTTTATTTATATTAATACATTAGGAGAAATTACTTCACTTAAGCCTAGTTTACATGAGAAATATTCAATCTTCCTTTTGTTCCATTTGACAAGTATCTATTAGAAAAGTTTTTCTCGTTTTATATACAGAAGAAAAGCTTGAGGCGAATGTGCACTACAAACCTTATAATAGCAATACTTTAATGCAAAACGAAGTCACAATGTTTTTTTCTATATCTTCAATTCTAAAGAGGTTTCTATCTAACTCAATTTTATTAGGAACCTTCTATATTTCAATAATGCTTCAAACACATGTAGTCCTTTAGCTATAGATTTGTGAATCAACAAGAATCTTTAAAACTTTGAGTAGGGTAACTGAGTTTAGTTGTGCTCTGTCACATTTCTTTTGATGTCATCTAGGTTATCATATTGTATGCTATTCATACTCTTTTAGATGGGGGGTAAAAAATCATAAGGAGACATATCAAAAGTTTTATCTTTATAGGTCATTTTAACTAAATCCTATGTTTCATAGACAGATTTGCCTATCTTTACACAAGAGTCTTCAAGAGTACAATAGCGCACAATGAAAGAAAAAAACAATTTAGGAATATTTGGGGCAAATGATTTATAATAGTGTTTTGTAATCAACAAGAGAACGAATAGGAAATTCCAATCAAAAATAGAGGTCGCGTGTAGGACTAGCAAACATATCAGCATTAATATGTCACAGAACTAAAAGCACATGCATGGGGGCATTTGAATTGAAAGAATGAAATGTTTTGAAACCAGTTTTGCGTCACGTTGCTATTCAAGGAGTATCCTGTGTTATTAATAATTACCTTGTAGTTGTTTCATAAATCTTTATTACAGCACCTTGCCGTATTATTAAGAGCACAAGCATTTCTTTCAGAATGCGCAATAACCGGCTTTTTTTGTAATTCTTCATCTTTTGTCCAAAAATGTGCGAAAGAACAATTTTGGAATAACGTTCAATTAGCCCCTGGTATATTGTAGTTTAAATCAAATTGATTAGATATGTTCCTTCCTACAGTGTAACTCTTTGGACATCAAGAAACCTCTACATTCTTTACCATAAGACAATATCAGTCCAATAAAATACTGAAGCATCGCAGAAATTAAAGAAGCAATAGTACCATAATAAAAAAATGCATAAGTTCTTATGACCCTCTACATTGTTCAAAATATTAACACAAGTAATGGAGAGGGGGGGGGATGTAGATGAGCAATTTGCTTCTATTATTTAAGAAATTGAGAAAAACAACCGTATCTCCTTTGAAACAGTTTGCTTCTGGGTTGTCAAACTGCATACACTGCTGTCAATGTTTCAAGATCGTTTTCGGAAAGACCTTTAAAGATCTTTTACTAACAAAAGAATAGGTTACTTTATATACCAACTTGATCTGTGGAAAGGAGTCAAGTTTGGCAGATGTAATTAAAAATGTAAATCGAGACGTACAAATTCTGCATTTATGTACATTCGTTAAGAGTAAAAGATAAAACTTGATATTAACCGTTTGCTGTAACATTCTCCAATGAGTGTAACAAACGTTTATATTTCAACACACATCCACTCATACTGACAAGGAATGTCATGGAGTTGTGCATTGATTACGATGAAATTGGCGGCACAATTTGATATTAGTGATTAATGAATATATGTCACGGCTTTTTGCTGTGTGATTTCAAACATTTGAGATATAACGTTTCAAAGTTAAAATTGCGTTGTGTATATATTGTTGATATCACTATATCTGTTTCTAGTGTCAAAAATAAATGGTTAACCTTACGAATGTTCTGCGTCTCCTGCACCAAAAATACTAATCTTGAGATTATCCTAAATCTCCAGTCTCCTTTCAAGGGAAGATTTTGTGGCAAAATTTTTTAATACTGTAGTAATTCATTCTTGTCCATTGAAATTGATGTTGATTTTGAGTTCGTTAACAACTGGTGAGTAATAATCATCATCGTTATTTGCACATAATTAACTATCCACATGTTTGAAGGTATGAGAGAGAAAGTGAATCAAGTGGAGAATAACAGGAGTCGTCGTACCTTGCTCCGTTGGAAGGTGCCCTCAATCACTTGCACAGACTTCTAGTAACACCCCAACAGATAATCAGGAAAAGAGAGTTATGAGGTAATCACCATTAACTCTCAAATATGATTTATCATCCAATATCTTTCTCATAAATACAAAAACATAGAAAGTAAGTGAATGGCCTAGAAATGAGAAACTTCACAGATCAAGGAGGAATATCTTGCGATTTTCAGGGAAGCAAAAGAGCATCACCTAATTTTGATGATGTTCAACGGTGGCCTATCCTTGTTAATAAGTGACAAGTACTTCTTCCATCATAGTCCTCTGTGTCTCGATTTTTCACTTACTACTGGAATAGAGAGAATCGCATAGTATCTGTGAAAGTGAAATAGTTTATTTCCCAGTCCAGTTTGTCTTGGGAGTCCAATTATTCATTCGAAATAACTTTCTGCCACACCAAGTAATCGACAATGATCAAATGGGTATTAATCTAGAAGTCGTTTTAGGTCGTATTTTGGGAGTTTCAAGGAAAACTACAAATACAAGTCAAATAAACGTTCATGTTGTCGTCACCATTTCTCTCACTGAATGAGGCAAGAATCATGTGATTCAACATAACTGTTCAAACATAACAAATTTATGGACTTGTCAAGCCGGCCAACAACGCTTGTCAAGGAAATAATTCCTTCATTCCCATTGATTTAACCTTCAGATTTCTTTTTCACTCAACAATTCAAGCATTTTGTAAGGAAGTTCCAAGATCACAATCATGTTAAACGTGTTGCTCTCCATCTTTCCAAATGGGACAACATATTGAAGCTCTACTCACTGACTACGCATCAATTCCAAGTATAATACTTTGTAGATATGATCAAATATTCTTTCTTTAAGGCAAAATATATTCTAGAGGCTTCTCCGATTTAAAATTCCTGCCGCTGTTCGCTTCCCAAGAATCTTTGAAAATTGCCAAAAGGACACTGAAGGCGAGCAACGTTTCATCAGGTGTTCATCAAATATATCTTTGTTTAGACACCTTTTTGTAGTCCACACCAATGACATCTCTCATATGTATTATTGTTAAATGATTCAGTGTTTCAGTTCCAAAGCTGCAAAGTTACTTTTATTTTTTCTTAACATTGTACATGGCTGTTTTAGAATGATAAATCATCACTACCCTCCTAATATTCATTTAAATGTCAGAAGCATAAAGTAGCTTCTTAAAAAAATAATAAAAAAGGCTTTTGCCTGTTCAATAGGTGAATCAAAAATATGTTATGGAAAATGAGAACTGCAAAAAATGCCGAAGAAAATAGGAAATCATAGTTTATCACAGTACAAAATGTTCATAACTTCTAGAATTGAATCTAGGTTGATTTAGGCGTTTGTCATTTTCACATATTAAGAAAAACATATATATGGATCAACATGAAGTATACAGGTAGTATAATGTTAAAAACCTATAGAAATGGATAGATAACAATGGTAAATAAATTCTGGCAGAGAAAACGGTACACAAATCACAGAAAGTCTGAAGTGATAAAATAAATTAAACAGTGGAAAAGATAAACCTTGTATTTGGAGATTATAAAGATAATCGTACAGAGGAAAACTTTTTTTAAAATCTCATTTCATGTAAACTAGACTTTAAATACAGTATGAGTTAAACAGGTGATATTTATCCGCATTGGTTTTCAGTATAAAATTTTAATTTGTAGTTAATATGGGCAATTTTCATATTATATTTATACAGGATGTCTCAAAAGTGATGGTGCAAGTATGCAAAATAAATATAAGACATCACTTTAAGTCACACATTCCCATTAAGGTCAATGGTACCTTCAAAAGTATTGTGCAAGGATAACAACAATCTCGGGAACTTCTTTAATTAGTTGAGCCTTTTCTACTTCCAATTTAATATTTCAACGAAATTTCAGTGATGTTTGTACTTCTGCCTGAAATAAAAAGGAACTCCAGAAATAGAAGCAGATATATTTCTATTAGTTTTCACAATATACAGCAAGTGAAGCAAGGAAAATCCTTAGCTCACTGAATGTTTCTAATGCTTGCTCCGACATGTATATGATTATGGTAATCAACTCAGAACTGATTAGAGAGGTTCAACTCAAAAGCTTGAAAACTAAATTGCAAGAATTCCATGTTTTTATTGCAGCAGATGTATCAAGTATTCAAAAGTTCCAAAAACAATATTTTTTTATAAAGGGCCATTATAGACACAATTGGAAACTCCAGTGTATGTCAACATGAGCCTACAAATGAAATATTATGTTAATATGTACCACTGACTGCTTTGTTTACAAAGGTTGGGGCATAAGTCATGGGAACTGTTTTTTCAAATATAAGGGATGGTATCACAAAATGTCATATGTTTCAAGGAAGCCGTGCATTCATAGTGTGTGTCTACAACATCAATTACGAAAAAGACACGTTTTACGAAGAACTCCAACGTACCATAGAAAAAATGCAAAACAGAAATAAGCATTTATTGCTAATGGGAGACTGGAATGCCCATAAAGGAGCCGATAAAGACCAAGGATACGGATCAATGGGTGCCTATGGATTGGAGAGTGAAATAAATGATAACGGAGAAAGGATGCTAGAATACTGCATCACAAACCATTTATTAATAGGGAACACATGGTTCAACCATAGAAACATCCACAAGATAACTTATGAAGCGAAACAATTAGGACAGAAAAGTGTGATTGACTATATTACCTACACGCGAAGCATGAGATACGCCATAAATGACGTGAAAGTCATAAGAGGGGCAGAACTAAGTACAAACCACAATCTAGTGGTAACGGATACTAACATCCGTAAACCCAAAGGAGAACGAAATAAAAACTACGATAAAATAAACCTCTATGCACTATAAAACCCACACACACAACAACAATAGGAGGAAAAACTAGCAGAAAAACTAAATATACTAGAACAACAGAAACAACGAGAAGAAAACCCATGGACGCTAAACAAAAGATGAAATATATTCCAAGAAACAATACTACAAGTAGCAACAGAAACATGCGGCATAAAGAGGATACAGGAAAACCCAAAAAGGAAAAGAACCAAATGGTAGAACGAAAATGTAAAGATAAAGGTTAAAGAAAAGACAGAGGCATGGAAAAAACATCTAAGGAAAAAAACAGAGCAAAAATAGAAAAAGAACATACATAATAAAAAGGAATGAAGCAAAAGAAGCAGTGAAAGAATCCCAGAAAGCGACATGGGAAGACTTCGGAAATAAATTGAAGAAAACTATATTGAAAACCAAAAGCAATTCTGGAATATAACAAAAAAACTAAAGGGAAACCGCTCACTAAAAATACGAAATATTAGAAATCCCGAAGGATAAATACAAACTAACACAGAAGAAATACTACAGGCCTGGAAAGAATATTATGAACAACAATTTGGAGAAAACGACATAGAGAACCAGGTAGAAGAAGAAACATGGAATGAAGAAGAAGAAGCAAACAATGAAGTAAACGATGCAAATGAAGAAATAACAAATGAAGAAGTGGAGGAAGCACTAAAGATAACAAAAAATGGAAAATCACTGGGGGAAGACAACATATACCCCGAACTACCCAAAAAAGGAGGAGTAGCAGCAATCCAGTGGTTGAGATGTATATTCCAACAAGCATGGAAAGAAGAGGAAATACTACAAAAATGGACGAAAAATATAATAATACCTATCCATAAAAAAGGTGAAACTACCAATTGCGACAACTATAGGGCAATATGCCTGTCGCCAGTGGCTTTAAAACTATACACCAGGATAATAGAGAAAAGATTTAGAAAAGAAATCGAAGGGCAGAAATCCAAATAAACCAAAACACGTTAGAAAACGTAGACTCATACGAATACCTCGGGACGATAGTTAGCAAAGACGGAAGGATACATCAAGAAATCAAAAACAGAATAAGCAAGAGTAATAAACAATACTACCACATAAACAACGCACTAATCAACAAAAAGGAAATAAGTAAAAAAGCTAAACTACACTTATATAAAACAATCTACACGCCCACCTTACTATATGGCTCTGAAACCTGGGTAATGTTGGATAAATACAGATCGCGTATAACAGCTGCGGAAACGAAATATCTAAGGCGCGTAATAGGCAAAACAAGACGAGACAGGGTCAGAAATAGAAGTGTCAGAGATGAGCTAGAACTAAGACCAATAGTAAACGAAATAGAACACAAACAATTGCAATGGTATGGACATCTAAATAGAATGGATAACACCCGATATCCAAAGAAAATTTTCGAGATAGGAACAAAAGGGAGACCTAGGAAAGAATGGATGGACAATATCAAGGAAACAGCTGAGAAAATGGGAAAAACAATAGAACAAATCCGGATCCTTTCCAGGAATAGAAGGTTATATAAAGATTGTCTCAACACCCCAACATCATAAAGGCACAATGGGAGTACAGAAAGAAGAAGAAGAAGTCTACAACATAAGACGGCTCTCTGATGTTCTGTAATTGCACAGAGAACAATGTTAAATTAGTTGTCAGTCAGCCGCCATGCAGAATGTAGTGACCCGACCAGAACAGCGTTCGTATATCAAAATAGTCGTTCTCTTTAGCAGAAATAACAGAGAAAGCCACAGAGAATTGGTAGAAGCTCTTGGGGATAGTGCTCTTCCATAATGAACAGTCGCAAGGTGGGTAGCAGAGTTTCAATGAAGATGCAAACCCAACCAGCAACAGGCACGATGATTCTGTAACATGAAACTGGTAATATTATGTCAATTACCTTAATAAACATAAGGAGCACAATGTAGGCGTATTATTTAATGCCTGTACATTTCATAAATTCTTTGTCTTCTTTTTGTATATTTCAAATGTTATATCTACACTCATATTTCCACACCGAAGTTGACTGACAACTGATTTAACATTGCTCTATGTGCAATTATACAACATTAAGGGTCTTCTTGTGTTGTGGCTTCCATGAGACATGGAATTTTGTGATACCATACTTTACATTTGGAAAAAAATAGTTGCCATGACTTATGCTCCAACTCTCATACATTCTTTCATTATTAGTACAAATAAATGACACCACGGTGAAAAACAAAATTGTAACTATGAGTAATATGTCCAAAAGAACCTTTCAAAATCAATTACTGCTCCAAAGATAGCGGTGGGAGATTACTACTGACGTTGGTAATAGCTTCGCATCTGTTGCTGTCATTGGTTCTCCTGTTTTTTGCACTCACGCTTGATTTTTTAACCTCTGAAAGTTTCTGTTTGGGAAAGTTTCTAGTTTCAAAAACTGTAATAACATTTTAAGTGAAAATCAATTTTTCCAGAAAACCATTTTTTAATACATAAAATAGAGTAATTAATGAACATTTTGTTTTTTTTTATAAATAGAGGGTTCGAAACCCAATATATTTATTAAATATGTAAGAATATCCGATTAAATTTTGATTAGATAAAAAAGAACATTTATTTGATTTTTCAGGAGAAGCGATTTTCTGTAACCCAACGTCATTGTGAAGTTTTCGTATGAAGAACTCTATTCTTTTGTTATCTATTGAGACTTCTTTTGCCAAGCGACAATTCGTTTCAGTTTCGTTGCATTCGGGTGTCTGCGTGTTCCTGTTTTTAATTTCTTCCCCAATTCTGAAATGCCGCGTACAAAGAGAGTTTTTAAAAGACGTCGTCTTCGGCTTGAAAGAGAAAAGACCCAGAAGTTTCTACAGGACCGCCTTCCAAGACTCCCGTTCAGGATAATAGACCAGGAAAGCTCATCCAAGCGTTCCTCCATTTCTTCCTCTCATTCGAAAATTAGCGAAAATATGTCACTGTATGACGAATTTGAATTAAGCAAACAAATGACATTATTGACTTAGAATTTTTGATCGAGAATATGAAAGATTTATTGGTATGCAAGTGTACGATTTTCAGTTGTGCATCCAATATCTATCTGATCTTCATTGAAAACCCCCACGACATATATATCAAAGTAACCATAAATAAATAAGGAATTTTTTGAGCTAATAGATAAGAAAAAATAATTTTTGACCATTTTTCGGCAGAGATCCCCTTAATGAGAAGAGTCTAAGAGCATTACCTTTGGGACAAGAGAAAAAAAAATGATAAATCAAAATAAATTTTAATGCAGGGCAAATTGCATGGTATGTCATGTCAATAGAATGACAGAATTACTAATTTTGATTTATTTTTCATTCTGATTTATTGTTTACATTAAAGTGGTATTACTCAATTCGTCTCAACAAGGGCTTTAAAAAAATATCATGCGCATCTTCATCTCTAGAGTAGTAAATGAAAATTTTACTAAACACGCCTCGATTTAAGAGAGCATGGGTATATAAACTAGAGATAGATTACGACAGTGTCGTAAAATTTACGATCTCATAACATAAATTTATTTTAAATCAACAGTTAGGCTCGCGCCATCTACTTTCCGAATAGTTGACACCAATTACTCCTGATGCTTCATTGCGAATGGACGTTATTTAGTTTAGAAAATGCCACAGAGTATATCGTTATCGAGATGTTTTATTAACAGTACGTGGAATAATTTATTTTTTTTTTTTGCAGATGGCTAAATAACTTCAACCAAGCGAGATATTGAAGCTTTTAGAAGAATTAGGAAATTCAAATTCTGATGAAGATAACGATATGGGCAGTGAAATGACTGACAGCGAGTCCGAAGATTTACTTGATGTTTCCGTCGAGTTATCCAATACCTTTGACAGTAATATATGCCCTTGTAAGCGTGGTAGAGTTATAGAATCTGGCTCGTCAGTTCATACCCCAAGATCACAGTGCCGGCAGTCAGAGATCATCGGGTCTATATCCTAGAATTATATTTCCGGGTCATTCTAGTTTTCGATGAAAAGATGGTTCCAAATAGTCAACACGAAGACGAAGTATTTGTCTGTACTAACGCTAAGATACATCCTAGAAAATTGAAGTATGCTCGACAAACCAAAAGAATAGACAATAGAACAATGAAAGAGATGAAAGCGCTACATGGTCTTCTGCTGTTATCTGCTCTAAAAAATAATCATTTGCTCACACGATTTTAAGTACAGTGCTTCTCGTTTCAAAGCTTGCATGTTTTGTGACAGATATGAATTTCTTGTATATTGTCTCCGATTTAATGACAAAAAACATGATAAAAGGCAAGAATATTAGCAAGAGATCGTAAAAAATGGCGAAATTTTATAGTAGAAAGTTACCTCGACACCTATGGATATAAGAGGAAGAAGATGATATAAAACATATTCGCTACGTACTTGCATCGCAATAGTTGAGCAATTAATGAACTCGCCCTTAACCTTAATAAATGGCATAAAAATTATAATACTATGATACCATATTTGGGCAAAGAAAAAACACCAAGAATTAAACCCCTCGGTGATTTTTATGTAATAACGTTATCCGAACCGTTTTTTTGAAATATCACTATGGAAAATTGGTTTTCGACTTAATAAACCTTCCTATAATTTGACAATGGTTGAAACTTTGTGGAGGAATAACGTCAGATGTCTAAAGAGCTTCATAATCAAAGACTTGCAAAGTTGATACATCGATGTTCTGTTTTGATGGTGATAAAACATTAGTTTTTTATAAACAAGAGAACAATAAAGTGGTTTATCTACTGTCAATAACTCATGATAAACAATCTATCAATCCAACAAGTGGAAAACCCGAAGTAAGAGCCATTGACATAGTAGACCACATGTGCTCCAGTATATCGACCAGTAGAAAAGACAAAACATGTCCAATTTGCCTATTTTGCAATGTGTCGAACTTGAAAATTATAAATGCTTATGATATTTACGGTATAGAAAAAAGTTTATTCAGGCAGGATTTCATCTTGAAAGACCTCACGAATGCACATATGCTTGAAAGATTCAACATTCCAAATTTACAACGCGATGTCAGAGAATCTATCAGAGAAGTTCTACAAATTGGCCACAATGCTGAGATAATTGAGCCTCGGGCAGGTAATAACTATTAAGGCATCAACGGAGAAAGCGAACACCCGTTTCAAAGACAAGGATCTCCAAATCGGATTGTCAAGTGGTGAAAAGAATAGAGGTTGAAAGGTGCTTTAGATGCTAAGGTTTAAACCACAAAGCTAAATATTGTAAAGGAGAAGACTGTACAAAAATGTGCTACAGATGCGGAGGGACGAACCATGCCACAAAGAATTATAAAGAAGAAGAGTTCTGCGTACTATGTCAAAGCAAAGGACATCCAAAGAACTGCAAGATATAAAGTTTTTAGAGATGCGCTGGCTGCGGCAAGAAAAAAACCGGGAACCCAAAAAAATATCCTAGGGAGAACAACAATAAAGATCTTATAACTATATATGAAACGCCACGGAGCGACGCATGATCTGATGGCTAAAGTTATTGAAGAAAAAGATATAGATATACTGATAGGGCAAGAGCCCAATCAAAAAAGGACTATGAAATATTTCTGTTACTTTTATATATTTAAAAAAGAACATACCAGTGATAAAATACTCTAGCCAAAATGGATTCCTGTATGTTGAGTTAACAAACATTGTAGTCTACTCCTGTTACTTCTGGCCGAATACGCCGAAGGAGGAGTTTGAAGCGAATTGGAAAATAGCACCAGAAAACAAAAAAGGAAGTTATCCTTGGAGGGGAGTTAAATGCCAAAACTCCGATCGTTGGATCTAATGTTACGAAAGCAAAAGGCATAATTCTAGAAGAGTAGATAGATGCAGACCTGGTAGTCCTAAATAAGGGAAACAAACCTACCTTTTAGTCTAGTAATGGCGAATCGGTGATTAACGTTACTATTTATACTTCTAAGATAAGCAGATGCGTAAAAACATGACAGGTTAGGGACGATGAAAACTTAAGCGACCACAGAACCATAAGCTAAAAGTCTGCTAAAAGACATACGATGGCGAATAAACCCTCAGGGACTAAAAAAACTAGACGATGTTTGAGAATATTTAGCACCGATTTGAGGTTAAGATAGAAGAAATAATTTGAGCAATAGGTCAGATTACAGCAAAAAAGGCACCAGGACCATATGGCATAGCTTCAGCTGCCATGAAAACTGTCGCTACAAAAAGACCGGAACTAATTTGTGAAATCTTTAATAAATGCTTTTCACAGACAATCTTTCCAAAGATATGGAAGACAGCCAGGCTTGTCTTAATCGAAAAGCCTGGGTAGTTCCTGCAGCAACAAAAAAAATTAGACCCCTATGCCTCCTAGATGTTTGTGAGATGTTGGAGAACATAAAACGAAGGCTGGAAGCCGAGCTGCCAGAGGAAAATATTCTCGACAACAACCAATGTAGCTTCAGGAAATGAAGATCCACAATAGACGCGCTTAAAAAGTTTATGGCGACCCTGGATTACATCAGAGAAAAGGCCTATAAGAACTGTGAATTCTGTGTTTTGGTCACATTGGACATCAAAAATGCATTCAATTCAGCACCATGGACCGGCATGTAAGGGCATTAGAAAAATCCAGAATTAGTACGTACCTAATCGAAATAATAAAAGACTACCCGAATCAACGCAGTATCCTCACTGAGCAAGGCAGCAAATTTAGTGTCTCATGCGCGGTCCCACAGGGATCTGTACTGGGATCCATACTGTGGAATATTTTCTACGATCAGATTCTGAGACTCCACCTAGGGAAACGAGTAGAGACGGTAGCTTACGCAGACAATCTTGCAGTAATCGTGCGTGCGAAAAGTGCAATCCTACTGGAGGACCTGACCACAAATGCCATAGCAAGATGGAACAAATGAGTATCTATCTGGCGGGCTAAAAAATGGAGTTGCTTATCTTAGCCAGCGGACGCAAACGGAAAGAGATAGAAATAGAAGTAGAAGGAACCAGAATACGAAACCAAGCTTAAAATATATGGGGATCTACCTAGATCATAATTTAAGGATGACTACGCACTTAAAAAAACCTATGCAAAGGTCTCTACCATACCAGCCACCTTAGCTAGAGCAATGCCACAAAGTAGCGGACCGAAGAACGGCAAATGCCAGATTTTAGCAACTGCAACTGCAACATCAACAGTACTGTACGGCGCGCCGGCATGGCACAGAGATATGAAATATAGACATTATCGTAACCTCCTAGAAAGGCTTCACAGACGAATAGCGATTCGTGTAATTTCGGCATACCGTACGGTGCCAACGGAAGCGGTATTGGCCATGGTGCGAATGATATCGATTTAAATCTTAACAGAAGAACAATAAGAGATTTATACGAGAGGTGTGGAGTACAGAACCCTAGCAAAGCAGGCATCCATCGAAAAGTGGGAGACAAGATGGAAGCAATACAATGTATGGACAAAATTGTTCATACCAAACGTAGAAAGCTGGCGTTCCCGGAAGTGGGGAGACCTTGACGGCGCACAGGGTGCTCTTTGTGTACTTGCATAGCATTGGTAAACGGGACAATGAAGATTGCTGGCACTGCGGCGAAAGGGATACGGCAGAGCATACTATCTTTCACTGCAATAGGTGGGACAAGGTGTGAGGCGTAGCAAATAGGAAGTGTGGCACAAACCTGACTACCGAAACTGTCGCCACGGTTATATTCAACAGTAAGGAGGAATATGCGGCGGTGGCAGAAATGTTTCGAAGCATAATGAAGACGAAAGCTGAAGAGAAGAAGACAATGTAACGAGCGCACCCACTCTGATCTAATGCTTTCTGGTAGTTCTGGAGTGGCTTCACACAGAAATCGCCCTAGGAGAGGCTTTAGCCGGTAAGAGTCCGGCAGTACCGCGAGTTATAGATCGTAAAACCCGGGTCTCCAAAAAACAGGTTAGGTTAGTTTTTTCATAATGTATTTTGTATGACCATAAATAGCGTTGTCAACAGTACTTTTCAACTTAGTCTTAGATGTAATATTGAAAGAGGCCGAAATTCAAAAAAATAGAATGACATATTAACATAAACACCAGCTCATTGCATATGTGGATGACATAGTCTTGATATCTAGATCTAAGAAAGAACTCAAGAAGTTCTTCATTAAGTTAGAAAGAGGTTCAGAAGAATATGGGCTAGCTATTAATGAACAAAAAAACATGGAATTAAGAGAAGATCCGCAAGAAGGAATGAATTACATTAAGTTCATAGAAAAGAACAAGGCTTATACCTTTGAATTTTGAATATTTAGGAGTAACTGTGACATACAATAACGAAGGAAGTGCAGAAATTGACAAACGTGAAGCATTTTTAAGGATAGTCAAATTTAGAACATACAGAACGATAATTCTACGGTACTCTATGCATGTGAAACTTGGGTATTAACAAAGAAAAATGAAATTAGACTAGAGATTTGGGAAAGGAAGGCACTCGGAAGAATTCTAGGCAGGATTAAAACTGCAGACAACAAACAAACTAGGAAGTAAAGGAGATGGGCACCCAGATATAATTAATTATATAAAATCCCAGAGAATGAGGTGGTTGGGCCATGTTAGCCGAATGCCACAACCAATGGCATATCAAAAGGGTGCTTGTGGATAGAGTAACTTAAGAAAATTAGGAATAGGAACTTGATAAAAAGAATAGAAGAAATACAGGATGACCAATAATAGGTGTCGGAAAATATTAGTCTATTAAAAAAATAATGAGAGAAGGCAAATCAGCGCCACCTATCATACATAACATGGAATCCTTAACCTTCAAAAGAAGGCTGTTTATTGTACAGAAATTTTACGATTTGGAAGGAGTGTTATGGTCCGACGGATCTTTAAGGAGTCTCCCTTAAACAGACAAAAATTTTGAAGGGACGATAAACAGGTGAGAAAGGGTAAATGAAATTTCGGAGTAAAAACATACAACAGCCTGTGAAGATTTTTCTGGCTACTTTTAGGCTGATTCGGAGATTTGAGACAACTGGCAGTGTCACAAAATACCGAAAAGGTTTTTGATATTTTCGAAAATCAGCCAGGTTTGTCGATTCGACAAGCAGCTCAATGAGCGGGGAAGTATTCTGACAAAACATTCGAAAACGTTTCCGTACAAGATTCAAGTCCATCAGCCGCTAAAGCCACACGATATCGAGAGAAGATTCCAATTTGGCCAATTGATGATTGAAAAAGTGGAAGATTGTTCGATTAATGTTTCGAAAATTTGGTTTAGTAATGAGGCTTATTCTTATTTGCAAGGTTTTGTTAACAAGCAAAACATGCGCCACGGGGTACCCGAAAATTCACATCTTGCAATTGTAAACCCTCTCCATACAGCAAAAATCACCGCATGGTGTGCAATTTCAGAGAAAAATATTCTCGGATCATATTGCTTTGACGGCAATGTTACCGTCGAAGAGGAGTTTCTATGGGGAGCAAAAAGAGATAAACTGCTCAACGGCTACTGGTTTATGTAAGACGGTGCAAGGCCTCATCGAACTTAGTTTTTTTTCACTTCTGGATAATTTTGGAATACGTGTCATAGGCCTAGGCTTCGATAATTTTGCTGGTGATGGAATTAATTGACCACTATATTCCCTTGACGTGAATCCATGTGACAATTTCTATGAGGATACCTGAAGGATCAGGTTTACGAAGGGTTTCCAAGGACACTCTTCTTCTTCTTTCTCGTTTCCTTCATGCCCTTTTAGGCGTCGGATCCAAGGACACTCAAAGATCTCAAAATAGTCATAAAAAATGAGGTTTGGTCATTGGAAGAGACACGATTCAAGCAGTACATGAGGTTGCGCCATCTTGTTGCTAGTAATGGTTCACATTTGAAAACTTGTTAAACTGAAATTATGACTATGCTGAATAAAACTTTTTTATTTTGAAAATCGATTTTTTGTATTCCGGCATATTAATTTAAGGGCGTTAAACCCTAGCGCATTCAAGATTAGGATAGTTTTCTTTAGAGAAGGATAGGTTAGGTTTTTAGCGCAAGTTTTTTCATAATATATTTTCTTTGGCCACAGATAGTATTATCGACCTTTTTTTAATCAAATTTACCAAAAACAATGTTGTCTGGGGTCATAGAAAACACATTAGCTATATATTTTCAACAGAAACTTTAAGTTAGGAGGGGTGTCAATCAACTCGGCTCGTTAATACGAATAGATTGACACCAAAATCGACCAATCATTTCTGCTAAAGCGAAAGTTAACCAAGTATCGCAATCTAGGGTTAATGTAACATTTATTATATTTCTCAAAATGTGAACGGAACTTTTTTATTTACTCTGTAGCCCATTTCCTAATATCGCTTTTGAGACACCCTGTACCTTACAGAACATTATTGACGAGCGGGAGATTACATTCAAATCTTTTGCTTTTGTTTAAGAACGTTGGCCATCCCGTTAGGCGGGAATATTCGAATCCGCAGGGCGTGCGGTGGATAGGCAGCCGCGCGTAAAATTGTAGCCGCGTGCGGGCTGCGACCTTGAAAGGCGTGACCGACCAATGACTCACGGCCGCTCGTACGGCGCGAGGGTACGACGTACGACCTATCGCACATGTTTACGCTACTTTCCAGCGCGTTGCTAACCTTTGCTTTGCGTGCTGCATCCTTGCGAGCTGGGGGGGCATTCTTTGGCGTACGCGTGCTCGCTCGAGGGGTTAAAATTATCACAGTCGCCGAGGCCTTCCTCCGGGCCGCAGGCGTAGCACCTGAGGCCGGTCGCGGTGCTCGCTGCAAGAAAGTCGGCGATTAGAGCGTGCCCATAGCCACCTGGCGTTCTACCTAGCGTCACTAGCAGCAGCAGCAGCACACTCGGAACGAGGCCGGACCGAGGGAGGCGCCCCCAAAAATGGCTAATGTGCATGTTATCTGATGCGGACTCGATAACGCGCGGGCCGTTTGAAAGTACTGCAACTAATAGATCTAATTATGTAAATGCTCTCGCAAGCTTCAGCGAACACATGCGGCGGGCGCGCATGCGCGCGTGCGCGGGCCACACAAAGGCGCAGACGACATTTGACATTGGAATTAATTTCGTACGTTTTCACGGGACCCATTCACACATTCAAAATAAAGGACAAACTATCCCGATAGTGGAACGAGGAAGGATGAGAGGCCGAGCGTGCCGTGCCGGCAGAGCAACACCCCGCTGCTATCGGGCCTAGTTCGCTGATAACGCGCTGCTTCGCGACGACTCGCGTGGAAATTCGAACGCCGCCAGACCGCTTTGTTTATTTCCGCGGCGGCCGCGACATTGTGAGTGCCCCACATGACGTGCCGCCGGACACTATAGTGCAGCGGCGCCGCCGGTCGCCGTCCCCAGGTTTTCGGTGGCGAACGAGGCGCTCCGTGGACCGCCCGGAGCTGGCCGATAACGTCGAATATCGTCTCGCTTTGGCCCGTCGCTCTTGCTCTGCATGAATCAGGCTTCCTCCTCGCTCCGATCGGAGCAGCGGGCGCGCGCGGGGGTGTGGTGGGGCCGAGGGGGCAGCGGTTGATGTCTGCTAGTTTACGTTCCGTGGGTGTTATGTTCGTCGAGAATGCCTTTCCATCGGACAGAATGAGAGGTACCTCTCTGCTAGTGGCGCCCCGCGCGTAGAAGTGGTCCCCCGTTTGCCTGGACGATGGGAGCCGCGCTGCACCAGCCTTTTGTCCATATGACAGCTACATGTTTATTTACAAGCTGATGATGTATGACAAATCTTGGAGTACTCGTTAGGATCGCCTCTCTGTGTAAGTCCTATCGCGCGGCCCCGGCTTCTGGTCCGCTAACGACGGCTTTCTTTTGCAGGTTACCGTAAGGCATGGATGGAGGCCATGCTTTATTTACGTGCCCCGTGCAAGCACGCGGCTGCAGCCCCCGGTTCGTGAGCTCCGCCTAGCATTTGGACTCAAAGACTAGCCGGAACTGCAGTGAGTGTTGTGTTGGTGGCATGGAGCAGGTCCTGGTTCGTGCAGTGACAGTGCTTGCAAGCTGTCTATTCGAATATGTTCATAGCTGAATACAAGCGGCGGACTAGGGGAGTTGCGAATTCCAGAGAGATAGCTGTCGTCAGCATGTCGGTCAGTGCGGAAGTCAAAAAGGTGCCCAAGAAGCGGAAGTATCCTGAGCTGGAGGAGGCAGACAGCGTGGCTTGTGTTCCCGTGTCAGTAGTGCAAAGCACACTGGCTGTGCCGCCCCAAGTCGCTGCGGTCGACTATTCCTGTTCTGTGCGGGCCATAGAGGAAGAGCCTTTAATGCGGAAGCAGCTAGACTTAGATTTGAGCGAGTGGTGTGACCATCGGGTTCTGGCCAAGCAGGGCGATTGGTACTACCCCGGCGTCATTCGGCAAGCTAATGGGAGCAATGTAAGTTATTCAAACCTAATTTTCATAATGATTGCTGAACACAAACGAAATAAACTTCTTACAACTCGGCTAGTTTGAATACTTTACCAATAGTGAGATTTATCTCACATGATTGAAACTTTAAGTTGTTTTCTTCTACTTTAACTTTTATATAGTCCACTATATATCCCTCCTCCACCCCATCAAAATTTTAAATGCAAAAAGTAATAAGTAGTAATGTTTGATTTCAGCATAAATCTTTGCAATATATAGTGGCAAAATTCATAACTGATAGAAAAGTACCAAACATTTTTTAGATAAGGGGTTTCGCTTAGTCACGCATAAATTAGCAGTCAGTAAGTTCTATCATATGGTACCACTGAACTCTTGAATGACAGCTCAAACAATACAAATTTTTAAGTATGAACCATCACAATCAATCTGCATTCAGCTCGGCTCAATGTATATGAAGCTGAGCTGAAAATACCCAGCTCTGATCAACAGCATACGAGTTCTACCATGCAGCCAAGCAGATGAAAGACAAGCTCAGAAAACTCCATGCCATTGAACTCGCGCCATATTCTACACATTATGCCATCCAATTTTCATCTTTTTGCAAAGTGTTGGAGTTAACTGTCACATTTTTTTTTTATTTGCGTTATGACTGTTTCAATAACAAAGACGCCACAGGAAATTTATTCGGACTGTATGTACTCTTTTATTTTTCATGAAGGCATAGATGGATCACAGTTTGATATCCTTGATCTAAACTATAGTCCAATCTCAAAAAGGGTGCATTATGATCAATTATTTTAAATCATCGTTCATCAAAGTTTATTTTAATGTAAAAATCAGCAAATTCAACTTGCATAAGTTGAAGAACATCAACCAAAAATCAAAACAGTTCTTGGTCAACTAGGTACAATGTTATAGAACCATTCAGCATATTCTTCTAATAGGAAATCAGTGAGAGTGTTGACGCATTTTGTTTTTCTGAAACAATTGTTTAATGTAGCCACGAAATATATGATCTGCACCAAATCACAGTGCTTATCAACATTTTTCGATAAACCAATTGTATATATATTTTGCGCATATTTGAAGAGCTTGTGTTTTTCACCACGCTGTTAACGATTTGCAAATTCTTTTTCTGGGATGAGATGGGGATAATAAAAAAAAAACTGTCTAAAGGGGTTGAGCATAATAGAAGACGTATTGATATTACAAGAAAGGCAGCTCCAGGTTAAGCAAAGATTGCTTGGGATAAAAGGGAGGTGAGGGAGTGTAATCGACAGTTTCCAAAAAACTACCGAACAAATGCGGTCGTAGTAGTAACGATAGAAATGGAAGTAATTAACTCACGGAAAAGATCTGGGTCTATACATAAAAAAGCCATCACACAATAAAATTTGGTATACGAAATGTTAAATTAGATTATATTAATATTAAAAAAAATGAAGAAACTATACAGGTCGTTAGTAGGGAAAAGCAAAAATAGATTCCGCAAGAAAGGAAAACAACAACTGAAAAACTCGTGTTGATATTTATGAAAGAAAATAGAGCCGGTAATGAATATTAGAAGACGCAGCGGCCATACATTTTTTTTTTTTTTTTGAAGAACTATAGAAGGAAATAGACATAAGTGAAGAAAAAGTAATAATAATTTCATAGCTGACAAGAGTTGTTAATTGAAATTAGGGAATTAAATGATGCCTGGATAGAAAGAAAAATCAAGTAATAAATAATAGTCGGGAAAGAATACACAAACAAGATAACTAAAAATGGAAAATAAATTATCGATTACTTCTTAATGACCAAAGCCACAGCTTAGGACAAAACTCCCTTTTCCCCTTTTTTTCTGATTGAACAAATAAAACGATAGGAGGTACACAAAATTTATTTGTGTGGGCTAAAACTACAGAACAGTAAATTCTATTTCGATTCTCTTGAAGTTGTGTTCTGAAGTTCTTCATTACTTCCCATATGTATCGAGAAGTACCTTGACGTGCTTAGATTTCCTATGGCGTAGATGTTTGTAAACCTCAGCCTTGAAATGTCCCCATAGAAAACATTCCCACGCAGCACTTGGAGTGAAGCTCTTGCTGCGAGGGCTATAGTTCCATCTTGTTGGAACCAAACGTTTTCCAGTTGGAGTGCATCAAGATACGGTGCAAAAATTGTCGAAACATTTTCTATTATCGATTGGAAATGACAATAACACATTGACCTATCTTCTCAAAAAAAAGTTAAGGTCGTCGTCATTCCAATAACGAAAGTTTGTTGTTTGAAAAGTGAAAATGCGGTTCACTGGTAAAAAAAAGGCTTACTTTCTGAGATGTTTTTTTCACATATTTCCAGGTGATGGTACCAATGACTTTAGGAAAGTTCTTGTGCAACAACCATCTTGTATAGATGAAAACAAAAGCCTCGGTGCAAAATTCACCGTACAAGGATATTAGACAAGTGAAAACCAACGGTATATTTCGATGTCTTCAAGTGTTCACGCATTTCAAGATAACTATGGAACCAGTGCTTCTAATATTCGGTTTCCTACCCACAACAAAATTGATTTTCGATCAGGAACAAGTTGAAAACGTGTCTGATAAGCACGTTGTGCTGCCATAATAGGCTAATTGTTCTGAATGAGCGTTTCGGCAGCAAACGTTCTCTGTTCGTTCATCCACGTCATGTTGGCTGTTAAACGCTCCTATAGTCAGCTTTCCGACTAGCTGCTTTTAATTAAATCATCCGACCACTCTTCGCTTCGTAATTTCATTGAAATTAATGATCGGGTTTTGTCCCACCCTATATACGAAAACAAGTCAAATATATAATAAGAGGCCTAGAAAAGGAGGAGACTATTTCTTAGTAGTAATGGTATGAAAAGGAAACAAGAAGGGAAGAAAAACAAGGGAATTTCAAATGAATTTTCTGGAACAAGTAGGTATGAAAAGGAGTATATTGAATAGATACAGCATACTTAAAGAGATGTTAAAAAAAGAAATAAAAGGAATGTTTAGAAGCAAAGTAAGAAGAGTATAAGAACTAAGGAGGCTATGTTAATAAAATAATGAAAAGGGCAAAAGAAAATTATAGCAGGACTTTGGAAAATAATTGGAAGAATCGCTTACGGAAAAGTCGGAAATTTTGTTTTGTAGTATTGAGGACCATTAATTAGAAGAAGAAACCATAACGGAATATTTTAAAGTATTATTGGAAGCGACATACGACGAAGATGAAGAAAAAATACTAAAAACGAATCAACTGAAATAGACAACCAGATGCAAGGGTTATCAAGTAAAGAGCAATTTTTAAGAATGGAAATCCTAAGGAATTAAAAATTACAGAGCTACGACACTAACTAGTACAGTTTCTCTGGGGAAAGTCCAAAAGCATGAATGTAAGAAACAGTTGAGGAATAAATGATGCAATCTTTATTATACGATAAATATAAGAGTGGTTCAAAAATACAGAATGCCACAGTATCTCATAAATGTTATATAATTAGAAATATTTCATATAATTTAGGGATGTACTCTGACCCTGTTACTATTCTCTTTGTATTAGATAAAGCGACAGCAGAGGCTAAGATGTATATCAAACCCTACAAAGTAAGAAAGTGGAACACGGAAGAAAAACTGCCTGTAGTATGACATGCAGATGGCACAAATGAAAATCTGGAACAGTATAGAAAAACATTGGAAAAGAGAGTATAAAGATTGACGGAAAAACTATGGTAATGAGAAAGAATGTACAAAGCGTAAGACTCAAATACCAAAAAAAGAATGGACGAAAAAACAGAACGGTATCAAGAACACATTTCTAGGGAAAAGGGGAGTAGATAAAGAATTAAAAACACAAATATCAAAATGGTAATATCTATGCATTTCAGACTTGAGTGTTAACGAAAGAATAAGATGAAAGCTATAGAAATGTGATTCGTAACAGAAATTAAAAAGACTGCAATCTTCAGTGATTTTGTGGTAATTTGAAATTGTCACTCCTAAGTCAATAAACTTTTTGTTTGAAGACACTTTCTAGGACGAAAAATAAAGGTTAGCGTCAAACCAAGGATCTCGTAGAAACATCCGAGTCAGTCGAACCGCACTTGGTCATTACACTGAAAATCAACAATTTGTACATTCGATACCATCTCCATAGTATGGAGGAAGTTTGAAAGTCAGAATTTTGGATACTACAAAATTTTTCTACTAATCAGATACAACAGAGATTGGGAATTTCTAATGATGAATTTGATTACAGTAGTGCTTTTATCCTATCACTCATCTTTATGTATCAAGATTCTCAAGATTCTCAATTCTAAAATTTCCGCTAATATAAAAAGATGGAATTCTTCAAGAGAAGTAAATTTGTCAAATCGTCGAGGACAAGCCGTTTTCCACTTACTTTGCTTTAATTCCATAATAAAAAAGCTCAGTTTTATAAAGTAAACAGCTTATTGAAATGTATTTTTTAATACATAGACTAATCTGAATTTGATGGATAAGTTTTAGTTTTTTAGGGCTCGATCCTTAGTCATTTTAATGGTCAATGAGTAGGAAGAGATTATAACAGGCCCTTGAAGTGTAACCTACCTGCTTAAGTTGTAAACGTACCCTAAAGCAATAAATTAAATTTTGACATCTTGGGTCGATGGCCCATCTTATTTCAGTCTATTTATAGCTACAAGCTACAAAACAGAGACGAACATATGTTATGAGACTATTTTTCAAATAACCACTGTCACTGATGGAGTGATGTTGATAGTGGCTATGTTGTATATGCTATTGCGCTTATATTTATGTTCCGATTTATGTATGTTTACGTATTTTGGTTTTGAAAACCACTAAGTAAGTACGAGCAAATAAATTTGCAACTGTTTTTTAAAGTCAATTATCATTTGCATTTAGACACTAGTTTCTGTGTAGTGTTTATAATTCGGTAATAATTTCCGTGTCCTGTGGAATTATTTTAACAGATCATAGCTTTTAATGTGTATATATTGAACGACCTTGGTCGCCTTTTTTGTTGCAATTCCTAATTTAGCGCTGTACCACAGCTACTAATCTTATATTAGTCTAGCTCATTTAATCTCTTTGGAGTTTCGACTCTGTATTTGCTTTGTTAGTCTTTAGAGACTATTATTGCGGTACCTTTTCTATATTTCGCTTGCACATCAATATCAAATATATTGGTTTGGAAGGTTGTGGAGTATTTCTCCAAGTAGTGTGGCTGGGATATATACAACAGTTTATTTTTATATTATAAAATTACAAAACTGGGAGTTCAATGTGTTTTGAAGAGAATATCGGTTAGGTGGTATTCCTCATTTTTGATGCACTGTTGAAGTAGTATTGTGAAGTACTTTATTACTCTTTCCAATGTGTGTTGAGGAATACACTTGATTTATTGACATATGTATTTTGTAGGAGGATATTTGTAAACCTCAGCCTTGAGATATTCCCATAAGAAGTTACACGGGACAAGATTTGGTGAACGGACTGGTCAAGTGATGTTACCGCTTCCAGGAATTAGAGGCCCAAGAAACATCTCATGTAGCTCTTGAAGTGAAACTCTTACTGTGTGGGCTATGGCTCATTGTGTAACACATTGGGCTCCCCCATCAAGAAAAGTAAGAGCCAATGACCTCAACTTTACTCACCGCACATCAGTGATGCGTTCGTTGTCGAGAGGCCTTTCATCGTGGGCTATCATTATAATAACGAAAGTTTGTTCATTAGTAAAAATGCGCTTCATCGGTAAAGAAAACGGCTGCTATTTTAAGATGTTTCTACACATTTTTAGACGATTTTGGCAATCATGTTCTGAAAGTTCCTTGTACAGATGAAAACGTGGGTATTGGTGCACAATTTACTATATAGTACTAGACAAGTGAAGATCATGCTTGCGCACAGGTCGCACCGGAGAAACACAACAAAATCAATCACATTCGAATGTTCTAGATGAATAAAATGTTGCAAAAAAAATTGGCACCGCAGCACCGTAGCATTTTTAGGATTGTTAAGATTTTAATAAAGAATCGGAGATCAGAATGAAAGAATAAGGAACTATTAAAATAGTGATAAAACGTATAGAAAATCATATGGTGAAGAAACTGTAGACACAAATGGCCGAAAAGTAATTTTATATAAGTGTATATATAGCGGAAAAACAAAATGCAAAAACGTACAATGGATTTTATAGTATATCTACAAGAACTACAATATTTAATAACAAATAAAAGTGTTAGTAGAAGCAGAACTGGAAACAACACAAATTTGTTATGGCAAACAAGTGGAATTAAGATTACAATGGAAAAAAAAGAAGAAAACTTTGGGCTGCCGGAATTGAAATCTCTGGTTTTAGAAATGTTTTTTCCGCAGGAAGTTGTCCGGTTGTTTGAAGAAGTGATAATCAGTTGGAGAGATGTCTAGTGAGCATGGTGGGTGAAGTAGAGTTTTGCAGCCTAATTAGTTGAGTTTTTTTATATGAAGGAGGATTAGACCATTTCTGTTGACCAATTCCAGATGAATACTTTGCAATTTCCGGTGCATTTTATCGATTTCTTGACAATACATTTCTGCTCTAATAGTTTCGTCTTGGTTCAGAACATTATAGTGAATTATGCCTTCGGCATCACCATACAGTCATGATGACCTTTTGATGCAATTTACATAATGTAACATTGAGAAAAACGCGTCCTGTTTAAAAAATTCATTTCTAATCACATATCACAATACAATCCAGAAATAAGCCGTTTTTAATACGTAAGAAGCCAAAGGTAGATCTTATAACGGCGAATTTTGTCGTTATCACCCACTTATCGAGCTTCTTCAACTTTTTAATTTGCTCCCAAGTGGTAAACAATCATGAATTGATCAACACCAAGTTCTTTTAAAACTTCCCTTGTAGTTTTGAGTAGGTCAGCTACGTTTGTGATCGATCTCTCATGTCATCAAGGTCAAAATCGTCAGGTCTAAATTTTTGGAACCAACGTTAAACTATATATTCATTTACACTTTTCTCGCTCTAAATTTGGTCAAAATCATCGAATAAGTTCCACATAATTGATGTAGTCAGACGCCAACGCTTAGTATGTTTCTAGTTAAGTAAAGTTTTCCGTTCATCCTTCATTTTCGGTTTGAAAGGACCACTTAATTTCCTAGACATAGCGTCAGCAGTGTCCAGCAAAAGTTTTGAGTGATGCAATTCTCTTCATAGGTGAATCTGGTTGAGAAAGGACCGTATTGACTTCCACAAATCTTTAGATGGAATTGATGATTACGTCAAGGACAAGGGGGTTTCCTCATACTTTCCCGATTGTGGTCAGGACTGTTTTTTGTAGTAAAAAATCTCGGAGGAAAATGTAGCTCCGGAAGTAGATCTTTTCCTTTTCAATGCAAATGGGCAATAAAGTGTGTGGCGCTTCTACTAGGTCTTTGCTGAAATAGATGATGGAATTTATCGGTGAAAATGGATCCTTAACGCAACCTCTCAAGTGCATCCCATAAGGTAGCATAATTAGAATTGAACGTATGCAAAGCTCTAACAGGATTGAGAATGCCCGAAGTTTTTTTTTTTGGAATAATGGTTTTGCCGCTCACTTCCAACGCTTCTTTTTGTACCCTTATTGGTTATCATTGTTGCTCCAATCCTTCATTGTTAACTTAACTTAAATACCAGGGGGCAGAAAGTCTTTTCTACTGCGGTGGCAGTCTCGAGTAGCGATCATTCGCTCACGTAACATTCTTAGAGGGCTATGACAATGTCCGACGGTCTTCTTGTGAAGTGATGGATACTGTAATATGTTGCAAATGGAGCAGTTCTTTACTAGTCCACTCCTTGTTCAGACACTTAAGGGTTATTCCAAGTATTTTGCGCATGGAACTTATTGATATTTCTAGTTGAAATCCAGCAATACTCCTCAGAGTATTACTCTTAAGGATTTCCTGGAGGATAGTGGATAGATGTGCTGGGAAATGCTACTCGTCGTCATCTATTGTGTGATCTATCATATATGAGCAACCTTGCAGAGTTAAATACTGTCTCATTAATTCAATAAGAAAATCATCGCAATCTTGAACTAGTATTACATGTGGCGGAGGATAATAGGTAGATTCCACTTAGAGATTTTTTCTGGCTGATAACCTATCATTACGATTTTCTGTTTTTATGGATACAAAACGGTTGTGTAGAACTACCTGAAGGGTCAACACTTACTTAGTTTTTGTTTTTTAACTGCGATAAGTTCTTCAACACGTCTAGATCTCAAAAAAATTTGGTAAATTTATCAAAACCAAGTTTTTCTTTTGTATACTGATTAATTACATGTTAGATCGTTGTATATAGACGAATAGTTTGATATTCTCAAATTCGAAGTGAAATTTACTTCTTACTGATTAAGAAGGTGCTGAATCTGAATATCTCATCTAATTCAGGTTCTTTTGAATCTGCGACGTCCAATAAGTTGGTAATCTTTTTGAGATGTTAAATTTTGAGTACTATAAGTCAGTGTTGACTTGTTGGTTTATGTTGGAGAATGAGCACCATAATTGAACTGTTCTTCTTGTACGAGAGGATTTCACAACTGGTCAAGTGGTAAATCACGTAGTATTAGCTACAGTTGACCGCAGAATCACATTAATCCGAGTTATTCCTGGCTACTTGGTATTCTTAGAACCAAAGCACTCAAGTAAATTGAACTAATGTTCTACTCATCGTTTTCTACTGGTTAAAAACTTTTAAAAAGCTCATCCAGTTTTCCCGTGATTTAAACTGGTGGTCTCAGATATACAGAGAGAGATTTATCTGATTCTGATATTATAGTAAAAAATGAGCTGAACTTACTCGATTTGAATACATTCTTACATTATTTTAAATTTGGTATATATATGCGTAACCTTGATCTCGATATCTCATAAGGCGAGGAAGAAAACATTATCAAGGTTGCCCGTTTTATCAATTTACCGATGTGAAAACTTTAGCTTAATTTTAAGATGTGATTCAAGTTATAGTGTATCGAGAATTATTCTAGGCGTAATTAAAGTTCTTTAATATTAAACAGTGTTAAAACTAATATGCTGTACTTAATTTTCATTATTTGCAAGTTATACAGATGGAAGATTATAAAAGGACAGTTAATTTAAGGATGGGGGAAGTCATTTCATTAGATGCAGGTTGTTTGGAAGTTTTGCCTAAAGGGGCCTTTAGTAGCCAACATGTGGACGAATGAATAGATTACTTTTGCTGTTGAAGCGTACATTTAAAACTATGACTGTTGTGACCGCACAATGTGCTCTTAAGATACGTTTTTAACCTGTTCCTCGGGCACCTGTTCATGATCGTAGGTGCAGTGAACTTCAAAAGTACTGGTTTTGTAGTGAGAAGGGGAGGATGAATACCCCCGAATCCGAGAACCCGTAAAAAGTTTGATGCAGTGTCCAAGGCGGTCTGCGCGCAAACATGGCGTTGCTTTTTACTTCTCTACTCATACTGTACGGCGTATTTTGCATCAAAGCCTTTGTTTTCATACATACCAACTGGATATTAATTTCCGAAAGTAATTAGCAAAATCATCTCCAAATGTGTGAAAACATCTTAGAAATCAGTTGTTTCCTTTACCGACAAAGCGCATTTTTATCAATAAATAAAACTTATTGAAGTGATAATAGTTCACGAACAGCGGACATATCCTTTACGGTTTTGAGAAGGTTCTCAAATGTGTTATTGTCGCATCCAATCGATATGTGAAAATGGTTCAACAATCTTTCACGCCGAACCTCAATGCACTCCAACTGAGAAACGTTTGGTTATTGGGCACTTAATCTCTTAACGCGTGACATCCCTAGGTTAGCCCACTCACCGGATCTTGTTCTGTGTGAATTTTTTCTATGAGATATCTCAAGGCCACGGCTTAGAAACATTGTCCTAGGATTCTCCAAACCCATTGAATCCAATATGTCAAAAAATTAGGCGTACCCCTCAACATATACAGGGAAGAACAATGAAGAACATCAGAATATGAATTCACTTCTATCGTTTTTTACTCGATTTGAAAAAGGATGAGAGTTTTAGCTACCCCCCCCCCTCTTGATAATAATTTCATTTACAATTGAATCATATCTACACTTTAGAATTCTTGTGCGTCTACAATATCGCACCACCTCGATGGTTTTTGAACATATCGACGTTTGTAAATATACAATCTTGAAAAAACCGTCATGCTTTAGTAATAATATAAAAATATTCCTTTTATTCACTTAAAAGGTGGCTCAAAACGGAAATTTTTGAAACGTCTAGTGATAGTCTTAAGAGAGCCATATAAAGCCGCGTCATGTAAAATGCTAATCACGTCTTGTCATTTTGTTGTAGAGCATCATCTCGTTAGAATTAACACATGAGTATGTATTTTGAGGAAAGCGATTCGAAGTCTGTGGGAGGTTGCTCATAAAAAAACCCACAACTTAACGTCATACAGTTGTATAGGTGCGTTGTTAGAGTGTTTACATAAATACCGTCACTGGATTTAAAGTTCCGCACAGATCGTCCAGCAATTCACGATTGCCTAATTCAGTTATTTATGTTGGATGAAGCCCACTTTGAGTTAAATGGATTTGTTAATAAACAGGATTTGCACTCTTGGGCTCGGTAAAATTTATATTAGTGTTTAGTATAGATCACTCAAAGTACCTTACACAGCAACAGAGCCCTGTGGTATGCTGTCATCATGTGATGTCACGGGTCTATTTTTTTAAATGAAAATGAGCTGCCGTCTTCTGAAGCACCTAATTACTATGTAATACAAAATGTTTCACAAACCTGGTTTCTGCAAGACGGAGCACCGTTGCATATATAGTTAATTCCAGAAGAACGCTCGGTTAAAAATAATTTTTTTTTTGAGAAATAAAAGAAAATACAATTTATAAGATTGCTAGAAAGTATTATTGTGCTCTTAATTTCTAAGATGTCCAATCGCTATCGTTATCCACTATTGCATGCCATATTTCTCGAATTCGTTAAGATATGTTTCTGATACTTAATATGCGTTTACTATTTAGTTTTTCTTTTAGTTGCGATTAGATTGGCGTTGGGAGATTGTGACGGTCAATCGAATCTGTTGTTTCCATTTTCTTCTTTTCTAATCGTACTTAGTCAGCTGTAATGTTTGGGGTTCTTGTAACAACCGTGTTTCATTATCGGCTCCATGGCGTTTTTGAGTAGACCGTAGCAAACACTGCTCATGTACTTTATCATTTTTTATGATTTAACTTTTAAATCCCTATCCAGCGAAACAACTCCAAACATATCATTTCCATATATAGACCAGAGCCGCTTCAAAGGATACTAAGCCCAAAACTTCTCAACATCGTTTAATTGTCGTGAGCCTTACTTTATCGCTATTTGGACTTTTGGAATTTGACAAAGTGTCAAGTCTGTGTCTTATTTAAATAATATTACTATCGTAGGAACATTCACAACTTTTGTTCCTGGGTATCACTTGCACGAAATTAATCGTTACAATACTCGTTTGCGAGTCTGTATAGAGGTAACACAGGAACACCACTTCAAATCTCTTAACCATATGACTTGCTTCGCTTCCAGCAGAGCAACAAAACTGCAACTTGCATATTAAAGTGCATTTTAAGGAATTCATTTGTTCATGGTATACGTGTACACTATCCTATTCATCTGAAGTATCAACTGGGCGCACTTGTGGAACTAGTTGTAGCATAAGTATCAATGGTAGCTGCACAACAATTTACTAATCGTGTGATTTTGAGAAACTGTGATAATTCACGCTCCCCAAAACCCTCTGACTGATAGTATAGTGTGATTTCTTCTTATCTGGTTATTTTAACAGCAAGATGTATTATAATCGACTTACTACAAATTTCCACTTCCCCATAAAAATAATCACCTAACCGCACTCTACTATTGAGTATTTATTTCTCTTCTATAGATTTTTGTTCCAATATTTGAGTTATCATTTACTAGATAAATTAAAAATTTTAACTGAGTAAACCGATAACGATCAGCTGTTCCACATATATAGTGACATGTCTATTTACACTCTTTAGGGAATTATTGTAGATTACAATACAGATGATGCTCTACCATGTACAGCCTTATGTGTAGGTTTCTCATGGCATTATAGTGAAGATAAAAATAAAATAATGACAACAGCAATTTTTTCTTTTTTCAGTCAGGTTGTTTTGTTTCATTACAATTTTTTTCGTTTACATTTGATATCTACGGTTCATTTTCGATTTCCTGAAATTGTTATAATATTAGATACACTCCATAAAGCCTTCCGTTTATTGAGATAACTACGCGTTAAACGATTTGTTGAAGTTTTTTATCTATCTCTTTGTTATCCGCGGATATTTTCCAAGAAAGGTTCTTGATTATTAATATTCCTAGAACTGTTCTGTAGTAACTTAAATTATTAAATTAATCAAAACTCATTTTTCAAATACAGAACTAAAAATATATAGTATACTTCGAGATATTTTGTCACTGATGTTTCTCTGAAAGCTTAACATATTTCTTCAATGTCGTTTCTTAGAACACAGATTTTTGTGTAAACTTCGACGATGATTCGGGTAAGGACCTTGCTTTTGCCCGTTCTTAAAATATTTCGAATCATTTGATTACTACTAATGTGAATGAATATTGGTCTTATTATCTGATTTTTAGAAGAAAAGGCGGGGGAAATTCGTCCACTTTGTTTTGTTGACTTATTCATTCTACCATTATAAATGCATTTTTGATCGTCACTTTTATCGGTAATTTTTTTTAAATTGTTTTGTTAACCCATCTATTTTTCTTAGTCTTCCGTTTTTTTGTTAAGCTAAGTTACAATTTTAGTTAAATAATTTGGCTCGCCTGGTATAAACTAACTCAAATCAATCAACAAGAGGTTTGAAGACTTGCCTTATTTCTTTTTGGATTATTGTAATTTTTTAATCCTATTGTTATAGATACTTTACTGTTTTCTTTGATTATCGTATATAGTAAGTTATCTTTGTTTTTATTCTTTAATTTTAAGATAAGACGTTTTCCTGTATTCGATTAATTGAAAATTCTAAACAGAACTGAAAATGTTCCTTTATCCATAGCGGTTAGGTACTTCTAGATGAATGGTCTTAAACTTTCTTCTCACTATGTCCTTTATTTAGAACATGGTGGACTGCCAGATTACTGTTGTTGTGTTGTAAAGGGAAATAGATTGGTTACAGTTTTTTACTATTTCTACTTGAATGGACTCTTCGTTTCTGAAATTACGAGGTGCTCAGTTTATCTACGATTTGTGATATTTTTGTTTTACTTTTAAAAATGCTTTCTGGTCCCTGGCTACAGTAGTCATTTTTTGAACGATACGGTGTTATTTTGACCATTCACTAAACCAAGAAAAATGACCAAATAAGTTTCTAACCGTTACGACAGTGGTTCTAATCTGCCATTTTATTGATTTATACATTTAGGAGTCATGTGATTTTGACTATTTTGAATTCATCACGCGGAACAAGACTATTCGTGGAATTTCGTAATTATCCAAATATTGAGAGTGAAGCAGATCGAGGATTTACAAAAGCGTATTCGCGAAATTTACCCAGGATGAATGTTATAACGGTGGGAACCTTTTTCCTATAATAAATCACAACCTAATTATGCACAAATGTGAACGTGCATATAATCTACTTTACCTGTGACTGCATTCAGCTAATTCACTAATTGCAGCACAATACGATGAACAACTGCATTTTGAAAGCGATTGTTTAAATAGCTTGCGGGAAGTCATTGCATAATAAATAATCGAGTTCATTTGAAGTTACTCAGCTGAAAATCATAAGTTTTGAGATCATTTACCTCTGATGAATGCAAACAATCGCACTAATGACTTCAGATGACGTTTTTTCGCCATTCTAGAGTTTAAATTGCAATTAACCAAGATGATAATTATAATTCCTTTGAGTTGACGAGACTCTTTCAGATAAGAAAAACAAAAATATATATCTGCATTATTGTGAACCATATTCACAATTATCTTGAAGACAAACATTGATAGTTCGATAATAAATTTTATAAACGGCATAATGCAGTGGACAACAAGTTCAGCTACTTCATTATTTCTCTAGCTGATGAAGCTTGAGTCTTACTAGGAAGAAACATCTTTTTTGCATTTCCTAAAGAAGTCGGCTATAAATCAAATTTTTAGCACTTGCTCTATATACCTTTTTGTATTATAAAATTTCTGTTTTATATAATTAGGGCTAGAAAAAATGGTAAAAGGGGAAACACCAAGAAAAATCGATATAGTTAAAAGTTTTTATTAGAGCAAGGGCAGGGCCAGCATAGGGTTAGGCCAAACATACCAGCGTATCAGAGAAAAAAGAATATCGGAAAACTTTTGTGAATTGCATGTACCCTTCAAAAAGAACCAGGCTTTTTCAATTTTGGATATTTCTTCAGGAATTGAATAAACTTTTAGATACATTTGGAATTGAAATAGTAATTTATTTAATTGACAAATGTTAGCAGTACGGAATATTCCATTTGGAAAGCGACTAAGCAATAGCAGAGGCCTATTCTGCAGAATTCTCTAATTAAGAATGAAAGAGGCAACTGGGCAAGAAACAATGAACAAGAAGCTAAAATATTACTGAGCATCTCGAATGTACTTTCCAACCAACCCAAGGAGATGATTTACTAATTTAGGAGTATCGTACCCATGAAGAAATAAATATTAGACCCATCAGATGAGATAAAAGAAATGTCAACTCTAAGAAAGCTCCTGGGATGATTGAACTTATCATAGTAAAACTCACATCTTATCAATGCTTTGTTCAGACTAAACCACCTCACGAAATTTCATCTTATAAGCCTAAATTTCGCAACTGTTAAAAAATATTATTAAGGACGCTGAAACCACCATTGAAGAAAAACATTCTATTCCAACTCAATTTGGATTTATCGATAACATCCACAAGTTAACTAGTGCTACTAAAAAAATCACCAGAGAACAGAAAGTCTGCTGAACAATCTTTCTTGGTGTGGCGCAGAATTTTGACAAAGTGTGGCATAAAGGACTCAAATATAAGCTGAACATGCTCCTACCCAATCAACATACCCAAGTATTAGAATCGCATTTTTCGGATAGATTCTTCAGAATAAAACAGGAAGAGGCTTATTCGGCTATAAAAAAATTATAACAGGGGTGCTATAAGATAGTGTTTTAGGACCCGTTCTGTATTTAATCTACACTAGTGATATACCTAAACTGGAACTGCAGATAATACTGCCGTCTTGGCTGGAGGCAAAGCCATGAAGAAACAAATAAATTGCAAACATCCACTAACAAATTTGACCAACATATACATAAAAGCGTAAATAATACTCGGATACATTTGCAAATTCAGCAAAACTATACTGGAAAGCCCATGTCAAAAAGAAACGCTAGAAGTTGGGTATTAAGTATAGAAAAATGTATTGTTTGCTTGAGAGACATTGCACCATAACAATATATAGTAAAATACTATTAATAAATACAGCTTTGGGGTTGATATTTTAGAATCAGTGATCTCCACCGATATCGTTAACCAGATCATCACTAAGTTCACTAAGAGTCATAGCAACGACTTCTTGAACATGTAAGTTCCGAGACCATATAGTTTTTCGACAATACACAACTAGAAAAAAGATTCAAGAATCAAGCACGTTCATTTATTGCGTAAATAAGTTATTAATACCTAGGAAGTACCAGTCCTTGGTTTCAAGATATTCAGTAGTAGTAATTCAAGATAAGAATATAATAAAAAAAAGTACTTTAAGATATAAGAATAAAATTACTCATTGGTCAACAATTGATGAAATTGTAATATCATTAAAGGTCTACCTAGTGATTAAAAAAAATTGAAAGGAAGACCTTTTTGTTATCTAATATGACGTATAGGCATATTGCTAGGTTCTATATTTATCATATCATTGGTTATGACCTGAAACATGGCGTCTAATTTTATTTTACTTTGGAGAGGTGGTTCCACATGTTAATATGAAAATCGACATTTAAAATTCTACCACTGCCAAATGTGAACGAATGGTATTGGTGGAAGTAAAAAAAAGCACAAGCCCTCTATCTAATTAGTCTTTTGCAAATGAAATTCTCATTATTTTTAACCAATAGACCTTATTGCACCGAGGACATCGAGCAAGGGTGGAGAATTTTTTTCCAGTTCCAATTACAAAAATTTCTATCAAATCAATATAAATGATAATGATATGTATTTTAAATGTTTTTAATTATATTTAAGGAGAACAAAAAAAAAACTTCACTTGAGTAGACAATATGTCGCCTATTATTTCTATCTGTGTAAAAGTCGATTGTATGACTACACTGACATTTGATCAATTTTTTGTCTGATATCTTGTATCTCATATGGTCTCACAACTTATAACATGGCTTGCATTTAATAATTGTGAATTGTGTGTATTTCAATCATACAGTAGATGTTCTGACATTGGAAAAATCCAATGCTAGATGATTCTGTTGATCCTTGTTGGATTGTATTACCGTAATTTTGAAAGTTCTAAAATTATTTTTCTGGTTTTTGTTATTTTCGTGAATAGTATAACGATACTTAAATTAGGAATGCTCGGGTTGATCAAAGACAATTTCTATTGAGAAACAGCACGTTACAACTTCAATTGCTGCTGCTCATTTTCAGACAGTCTGGTTCTTTGTGGCGACCTACACTTTGATGTCGGCCATCAACTCATCCAAATCGTCATGGACTTTGGCTACTTGCCAGTTTTTCATCGAAAATAACGTGGATGAAAGACCAGATGGATTCAACCACCCGGATGGGCTTTGTCATGCATGATGGAAGATGATGTGATTCTTCTGTCCGATCTCTTGGCTCTGTTGATGTTAAACTACGCTTGCCATTTCTGCCTGGGATTGTTTTTAAAAAACTGCAATTATGCATCAACCTAGATGTTACATAGGATATTTGGCTTTTGTATCAAAACTTGAATTACTAATTTTGAATATCTTGCATTTACGGATTATGGTCAATAACTACACGAGAAATTCACAGCTTTTACTAGCCAATTAGCAATTGAGATGCGTTAATTTATAATATATATAAATTTTTACATAATTGCGACTTGTGGACTTACATCATCGTCACTTGTTTTATTCTAATGTAATGCCGTGCTTTGTTCCTTTGAGTAATCTTGTTATGTGAATAATTAATTCAGATTACATCCCAAATTACGAAAAAACTGATCTTCCTGAGATTCGAACTAAGGTGTTGCTGAAAGCAGGTTTGACGTTGTCATCATATGCTTCTTTATTTTTTAAAAGTGGGGTAACGTATAAGTATACAAATAATTAGGTTTTATGGCCAAATCATTGCTATTATTAAAAGGTCATTAACTGTATTTGCCTATTTAATATTAGGAATTAAATGGGCAGATAAGTAACTTAATGTTTCTCTAAATGCATCATTATTATGCTGTTATTATATGATAATTATTTCCAGAAGACAATTTTCTAATTTGTACTAAATGTTATAAAAACTTGATTTATTCGAATTTTGTAGAGATAAATAAATATGGTTGTTTATATTAGATCCCTATTAATGATTACTGTTTGACAATCTTTTAATTGCAATTAATTAGCAATAGATCTTTTCGAGTATAGATGAAATTGCGTTCTTGTGCATTTACTTGTTGCCCGAGTTACGAATTCTTATCTGCATGGAGCTGAAGGTTTCCGGTATTGCTCTGAGTGGGTAGTTCACGAGTGGGAATTGTTTTATGCCTCTGGTTATAATCCTAGCTGTAGTATGGAGCTGAGTTTTGGTTTTTACGATTGTGTGGGTTACCAAACCAGATAAGCGCTCATATTCTACTGTGAAAACGCAAAATTAGGCGTGGAATCCATAGAATATTGTACTGGACATTGCATGTGATCTAGAGATTTTTTGAGATTCATGAAAAATTCCAATCGATTCACTCAAGACCATTTCAAATTAGATTGTTACTCGAATTATTGATTTTGTGAGTACTCCGCACTAAGCTCTATGCGTGATTCAATAAACATTTAAAATGTTGAATGGTAAGAATTTCTAAGACTTCATTCACAGTTAAAACCAACTATCGCCTACGATGTTTAAGTTGTTAATGTTATGTATTCGCAATGTATTAGAGTGATAGTATAAACGCTAATAATCTATTGTAGTGCACACCATTGTTTTTTAACCTTTATGAGTATTTTATAGTAACTTGCTCACTTGTAGTATCATAAATCTGGCATCTTTTCTACAAACTAACTTGTTCAAAGCTATTGTCTGGTAATTGTAGTTTATTACAGTTCTTAAAAGCCAATTTAGGAATCAGGAAGTAGAAAATATATATTATACTTTTTTGGTATACATTTTTGAAAAAATATATACAGCATTACAGAATGCAGATTTGAACATAAAAGTTTGAGGAGTTCTTAAATACAGTAGGGTACCACGTACAAGAGTCAAAAATCAGAAAAACTAATAATAGGAAGATTCTATCGATTTGTTCTTTCAACTTCGCTTTTCGCTAATATGTATTACATTTTTGATTTACCTACTTATTAATGGGACTTACTGGACTTGAGTGAAGTCAGTATGTATTAAAAGAAGATACAGATCTGTATATACTGAGTTACTGTCGGCTAGTTAAACCACTACTACTGAATATCGCCGCTGTTACGGCTAGTTGGAAAAATAAAATGACCATACAAGTTTTCCTTAATCAAAAACTCTTAAATAAAGGAATTTTATCAGTCAGATCAGTCTGAAACAGTAAATATGACTTTAATTAGCTTCAACGTGCAGTGGGAATTTCATGTTGCAAGTAACCATCGACGAAGCAGCTTGTTGGATTCATAAGTGAGAAGAAATTACAATTCTGTAGTATTAAAATAAAACTACGTGCTGAGGCTAGTTTGTTTGATAACCCGTTCAAATAAATGATGCGCAAGGTATCATAATGTTTATGACTAATCGACACCAGGGCAAGCGCCTGTATAGGCGTCAATCTGGCTGGATCCGATGATTGCTCTGGTTAACGCAATATAATGTATAGCGTTTCGTTTACAGCAGCTCATAGATGAAAGGGTTTTTCTTTCTTTCATGGAGTTGATTTTAAGCAACTTGATGATCATGGCGACCTTCAACTATAAAGCGTACTGAAGATCAAACAAGAGTTAAACTGAGCTTCAGTCCGAAGAAAAAAGATCGTTGTCTAATTCATTTCTTTTGTAGCATTACATCCATGTGTCTATATAATTTTTTTGCAGCCTTAACTGTTCTTCTTTAGAAGCTTCTATATTGATTTTAAAAAAAAAATATTTTTATACATTGTGTACGAATAACTTTTTAAACTAACCACAAAATAATTTTGTCATAGACACACTGTAAAATTAGTTACTCCTTTAATTGATAATGAACGTACTATTTTCCACAACCTCTTCATTATGATGTTTCCTTTAACCAATCTACGCAGATGAGTTGTTTAACTTTTCTTTTGTTTTTGCCGCTTGTGTCCGTTATCTTGTTGTTTATTTTGGACTTTCTTGCTGCAAGCGCTTGTTTGATTTTTAGTACAACATATGTCTTTCTTGTTTTCAGTTCGGTTTAGGACCAAATATTTGTGTATTATTTAGACAAATGTATCTTTAATCGCTTTCTAGTTTTAACATATTTTTTTATTTCCGGTGTCTTATCCTTTGAGGACAATTAGGTTGGCTCATTTTATTTTGTTAGTCGTAGCTCCAAGTAGTGTGACTGCTGACATTCCCAACTATTGTATATTCTTCAGTCAGGCTGTGTTCGAGTTCTCCTTGAGCTTTTTTAATTCCTGATTTTGCCTTTCCATATTTAGTTTAATACGGTCATGTCTATTCTATATATACGAGCTCTATTTTTTTGTGTTAGCTCTGCAAGGGTGATATTGAGAATGTGTGATATCTTAATATATTAGTTTGCATCTCTATGTTTAATCTGCTATTATGCAAGACGTTTTTCATTTTACTTATAGCAGTTTTTATTATCCGACGTTTAATCTTCTATTATGATCCTATTGCTCGTTTAATAAACAGTCTAAGTAGACTGTATTTGGCACTCTTTACTCTATATTCTCTTCTGTTTGAATTACTGTATCTACATTCATGATTTGCTGACGATCATTATTTTTTCTTGTTGGTGTTGATGATTCTCATTCCACATCTCTTAGCAACTGTAGACCTTCCTGATTGTCCGCCAAAAGCACCGTGTCTACAATTCCTGTCGCGTTATTTGGTAGAGCATCTTTGAAACGTTCTGATAATATATTGAGTGAAGCAGGCAATAAGACGCAGCCTTGTCCTAATCCTTCGTTATCTATATGTATTATTAATTATTGTATCTAATATATATTTACAATGGTTCTGGAATGTTTGGAGTATTTATCCTTTTGTGCGGAAGCTTGTCAAAAATGTTTCTCAAAATCAACAAACCACACTTATACATTATAACTGACATCTTTGCATTGTTTTATAAGAGTTATAAGCTCTCTGATCCAGAAACCTTTATAAAAACAAAACTAGTTATTGGATATTCTATTATCTAGATTACTGTATATTTTTTGGTGTATTCCTTTTAAGAATATATTCCTAAAGTTGATTGTTCAGTATTTCTCACATTTTTCTTTGTTCGCTTTTTTGCCGAATGAATGTAGATAAAAGATATTGCTTTGGGATACCGCTGGTGTTATAAGGTCCTAGTAGATCTAATGTTTTTCCGATATCGATTTAAGGATTTTTTTACGTATTTCGTTAGGTCTTAGCTTTACCGCCTTTAGTACTTTAAATTGCTTTACCTATTGATAGTTCACTTGTTTCTGTTATGTGTATGTTGTCTTCATCTTGAATAAGTTTTTCTATTTACTCTTCTCATCGGTGTATTTTGCCTGTTGATGGTAAGGCAAATACAATTAAAAAAAAAGCAAATCGACAAAAGAAAAATGGAAAGAAACAAAAACAACCAAGAAAAGGACAGACGACCAGCTAGAAGCCGACTCGAGAAGATATAAAGAATGGAGAACAGATACAATTAAAGAATTGGTGACAAAAAGAAGAAACCATACCCCTGCCTCGCGCAGGGGTATGGTTTACGAACTGAAAGGTTAAGGTTCTCCTCTGTTCGTTCTCACTACTCGGTGGTCGCGTATCATCTTTGCTATAGGGTTGAACTCGGGCCCGTCCGTACCATAGCTAATCGCCTTAGTCGCGTGGCTACACTATCCCTCTTTTTGCTTGTTAAATGTTGTTTTCTGTGAATTCTCTGTGCCTTTTTTAATTCTTTTTAGGTTCAACAATTTCCCTTTTGATAGTGCTATTTAGTATTCAGTCTCGATCTTTTCTGTTTTCATGTTTCTTCTTTTTGTTACCAATTCTTTAATTTTATCTGTTCTCCATTCTTTATATCTTCTCGACTCGGCTTTTAGCTGGTCGTCTGTTATTTTCTTGGTTGTTTTTGTTTCTTTTCATTTTTCTTTTGTCGATTTGCTTTTTTTAAATTGTATTTGCCTTCCTACTTATTTTGTTTGTTTGTTGTATTTTTCATGTTTTAGCTTTTTATGTGGATTTTCTTTTCTTGTTTTAATTTTCTTGAACTCCAATTCTATAATTGAAAGTAGGCGATTAAGTCTCTTGAAATGTCCACTCCGTGATAAGTTTTTGTAGACATTGAGTTGAGTATTTTTTTTTGTAAGGATGTAGTCAGTTTTGTTTCTCATGGTGTTTCCTTCTCTGGGACCTTTCATGTTTGGAATTTTCTAGGTTAATAACTTAAATCACAGGTTTTTATCATGAGAATGGCATTTTACGGAATTATATAACCCGTATTCTCTTGCAATGTCTTCTAGTAGGGTATTTCTTTCCCGTTTTTTCGCTCTCTTTTAGTACCTTGTCTAATTCGTCATAGAAGATTTCTATTTCTTCTTCCGAGTCGATTGAGGTTGGTGAATAAAGCTGGATAATATTTATATTGTACGGTTTAACATTGAATTGTAGCATTATTAATCTATCGGATATTGGCAGGAATCCCTTACATATTACTCCATTTCATTTATCACAACAATAACTACTTCATTTCTATTTTGTGTAGTGCTGTTTCCAGGATAGTAGAAGATGTGGTTGTCTATTTTGCTTTTTTCATTATCTGGCCATCTAATTTCACCACAACGATGATAAAACGATGATAAAAACTTCGTACATTGCATGTTCCTATTTTCTTATACCCTTTCCTAGATGTGTCCAGTGGTCTAATGGTTTGGTTTTACAAGCAGGAGTTTCGCTGGCTGACAACTTGGAAGGCCCTGTTGTTTGATTTCCGAAACATGATCAGTAAGACACTTCATCTTCATCGGAGATCATGATTGTAATAGGGATATTCATAATAATAATAATAATAATGGTAAGGCTCTACGTCCCGCGTGGGAGCATGGCCTACGAACTGAGAGGTTAAGGCTCTCGTACGTTCGCTTTTTCTGTCCGGTCGTTGCGCACCATCTCTGGTGCGGGGCGGTGTGGCAAGCACCGCGCCTTAGACGACCGCCATTATTACCCCTTGTTCGAGTGAACGGAGGTACGCAATTATTTTTAGTGACTGAGTAGGCCACCCGCCAGGCATTAGAGAGCACCGGGAATTGAACCCGGGTCCGTCAGCATCGCAGCCCGCCCTTCAACCACGTGACCACGCTGGCTTAGGGATATTCATAAAGATATTTAATTCAGTGGTTCCCCGTTGCCTTCGGCATCTTCATGCTGTTAACCAATTGTTGGCAGATCTGCTTTTAAGAATGGTTTCTCATCCCTTTCTAGTTCCTCCAAACGTTGGTTAGCAAGAAGGATCTGGATTCTGGTAGATTCTTGACCGACAGCTTTGTTAAGTTTCTAGCAGTGTGCATTGCGTTGACTTCTATCATATTATCATCATCCTTTACACCCTAATCGTTTATCATTGGTTTAGTAAATATGTAAACCTCTTTTCCTTTTAAATAAAATGAACACAAGCGTCTGAATTCTTAGAGGTGTTTCCCATTACTCATAGAATGATGCCATCTCTGGTAATATTTTAACGGAATAGATTTTCATTAATTCAGGCGTTTGCGTCGATCTAATTCATTTCTTTTGTTGGTTTTTTATTAATTATTGCTTTTCATTTTATTCTAGCAGCTGAGAATGGCATTTGTTCTTCCAAAAGTCGCTCAGTCTTCAAAACACTTTACCTCGGGTTATGTAACCCCTTGACGCGATGCTGTTACGCTTTCAGCTTAGGGTTATCTAGTTGTAATAGAGATAAAACAAAATAGACTTCTGACCTTCTAAAACTGCAATAATGTCAGGGTCGGAATAATAATTGATTAAAGTGAGATCTAATAAAACAGATGACAGATCACGGGTGGTTTGAGCTTGCTAATTCCCTTGCTCGAGTCCATATATGACTTTTGTGGCTATTAAGTTTCTTTTCCCTGCAATTAATTCGTGTAAGGTTTTTAAGCCTTCTATCTAAGTAATCCGATTAGGGCTTACTTCTATTCGCACGGGGTTGGGATTTTAAATGTGCGCTTCTGGGCTTGGTGTTTTTTATCTAGAACACATTACTTCGGAGGTATTTTGTCCCAAAAAATCTAAAGATACCATAAAATTCTATTTAAGGATCTATTGACACCTAATAAAGCATCATTATTGTCTCAAATTGTTGGATATTGTTGTTCTACGTTCTTATAGGCTTTTATAACTTATCTTATTTGTTTTTAACCTCTGTTATTGTCTTGTCTATATCTTATCAAATACTTTTCTATTGACAGTTCTGTTTTAATTCCTATACATGACTTGCTGGACAACTCAGTGTATAGTATTATATTAATATAATTAGGTTTTAGTTTGTTGTAAACGTTATCACTAAAGTTATTGATAATATTAAAAATATAATACATATAAGCTCTCACTATTTATAGACAGTTATTTTAAATTTTAAGTCTCTTTAGTCAAAGAATATGCTATAGCATTTTTTTTTGGCAACCATGCTGTGTAATCACTTTAATCATAATAAATTTAAGAAACAATCAGATAATCATACCGATATAAACATTCTAAGATTGGACTTCAGAAGATCCCATTGCAATTGCGGAATGGAACACATAGTTTTGAAACGACGAAAACGACTTTAACAACGCGAGAACAGCTAATTTGATATTTTACGATTCCTATCGTGAAAGTCGCTCATAAATTAGGAAGTTAAGTCATTTATAACATGTAATATAACTTTGTTTATCATATTATACTAACCGATAAAGCCAAAATAGAAGTGATCCAGAATTAGAACTCCAATTAATTACTGCTCTTCTCGAAAAAGTAGAATCATTGAATCATGGTGATATGAAAATTTATCCTTGACAGTTTGCATTCCTCGTATTGTTAATGAACGGAAGTATCAACATGAATTTATGCAGATAAATTTTAATTTCGCAAATGCTATAATATACAAAACACGCATGTTGAAACGAAAACGAAACAGAAGGTATTAAGCTTATATGTGTGGTTGTGTAGATTGGCAGCTTGCCTTAATTAAAATCTAGTGTAAGTTCCTGTGCTGCACTACAACCTTTTATTCCAGCAGACACTCGATCGTGATATACTGCTGACCATCATTAGGAATGCCAGATCGTGTTATAATTGGCGGGTTTGCAAGCCAACCTCATACATGCTTTGTTGGGAAATGGTTTGGTGAAAATATGATAGATTATTATCGTTTTGCTGGAATAGAGCACCTCTGAATTCATGCAGGAATAGCAACAACATGACATCCCGGATATAAGCAGCGCGGTCAACGACCTTTCTGCTAATACTAGAACCAGCTTTATAGCCAATAACACTCCCTACCATGGTATCCGAAACGATTTTATGGTGTAAATGTGTAATATTGACGTCTGTTCATCTGGTTTGTAAACAGGCAAGGTTGTAGTAACAGGTGAATGGTCGTCATCATAATGGTTGAACTTGAAGTACTAATTGTGAATAGCATGGTTCGACATAAATATTAATGATTAGGCAAAATTGGTCATGATTACATACAAATTTTAGAACCTTGGTCCGCACTTTTTATTCAGCATTTTTTTATTTTTTAATATCTTGCGGAACATACTACTTGTTTTATATCTTAGATATTTGTTGATTAGGATTCATGTACATTTAAATCTTATCTTCTTATCTTATCCGCTCCCCGATTTACCGCTAGGTGTAGGGGATGTACATGTAAAATTATTGTTATCATTTTTTCCTTTATAACTGAATGCTTATTTTTTAATTTCAGTGTTGCTCACTTTATACTATCTGATTTTACTTTTCGGTTTTCCTATTAATTTTATTTTTAAAAATCTCTTGTGACAATTCGTTGATGTGCACACTTAAGGGAAAGGTCATTTAATATTTCAATTTTTATGTGGTTTTAGATCTGCCGTTTTCTAACAAGGGACGTGATATCTCTTTATTTTTGGATTAAATCTCATTGGGTCCAAAGAATTGCCGAATAAAGTCAAACATTGAGAAAAATGATAGATATGACTTTTGCCATCATAACTCTGATTTGTTATTTACTACACACAGTCGTTTAACACAGCCATCGTAGGTCTTCGTTCGTTAATTTTTCCCCATGATCTTCAACATTACAAGGATTTAGATGTTGCTTCTTCTTGTTCGATATCTAGCTCGTCCTGGTCTTTCTATCTATCAGCATTTCATCCAGAAAAGAGGGACATCACATGCAGGTGCCTTATAAGTTGATTGTGTGTGTTGTTTTGTAAATTCCTACTGTGTAATTGTTCGAGCCTGCAATTCAGTGAATGAGTATATCGTCGGTATATATAAGATCTAAAGTTTTAACCATTCACAAGTAACAGTATCGTGTAGAGAAAAGGGTTTGTTATTTCGATATTCTTATCTTCTGTCAAAGTTTTGTTTACATGATATTTTTTATTTATTGTATGGTTTATCTCTCTTGGTTTGTAGTTTTCTGTATTTGTTTTTACTGGGCAACCTTCAATTTTCTTATCATATTTTTTAAATTACTTTTGCTAAATATCTTCTATATATTGGACATAATTTGTTTTAACCCCATAGGGTTTCAAATATTTAATTTCTTATTTTTAATAATTCTTTCAGTTTAATCCAAAGAAACAACGCACCTTAAGAGTATCTTTCGCCGCCCACGAATCTGGCATTTTCATATTTCCGTATTTCCTCTTCACCTTCTCCAAAACGTTACTGACATAAGAGGTTTTCTAAATGAATTTGAAGATACGCAAAATGAAATACTTGATTAACATATACCTTGTAATCAAAAAGGTCAGAAAGGCTACTATAGAAATGAGCTATCTTGCATTTTATCTTTCTCTTTCAAGTTCATTACATATTTCTCTCTCGCAATAACTATCGAGGATATAGATGGGATGTTAAAGTATATATTTAGATAGTACATTACTACTGCATAATAAACGTAGGCAATTTTTGAGTGCCTGTCGACTTGGTATAACATTACAGTAATGCTTTCTATAGTTTGTATAAAAAATAAATATTTTTATAGAAGCTTTCAGTTTTATTAGTTTTTAATCTTTCTCTCAAATTTTTGCGATCCTTTTTATTTAGTATTTTAAGTGTTATTACTGGTAGACTTGATTGTTGATAGTTCAATGCCAGCTTGGATATATTGAATTCCATATTATACATGATATCATCGTAACATATTACTGGAACCTACTGACTAAAGAAAGATCTGAATTTGTAGAGGAAACAAAAGGTAACACTACTACAGAACGAGAAGAAATAATAATTTAAGAAGTAAACCGATTAATAAAAGAAATGAAAAATGGAAAATCAGGAACCCCCCGGAACCAGTAATATACGGGACGCAAAAATTGTTTCGAATGCTACATAATGTATTCGAAAAAGCAAATAACATAAAGGGACTGCCAGAAGAATGGACAACAGCCTACATCATCTTCATATTCAAAAAGAGCAATCGTAGATTGAGCGAAAACTACAGAGGCATAAGTGTGATAGCGACAATAGGAAGAATATATATGGAAAAACAATAAAAAATGGAATAGAAACTGAAATACAAGGAAAAATAGAATAGAATCAAGCGGGAAGGTCTTGTATAGATAACTTATATACTATACAATAATTAATAGAAAAGCCGAAGAATAGAAACATACGCCTAGGTTTTATAGATCTCAAAAAATAAAGAACTCAACACTGGTAATTACTTTAGAACATCAAAGGGTGCTCAACATCATCAACCCTATTTAAGATTTACTTGAAGGACATACTCAAAACATGGAAAAGGAAATGTGAAGGTATAGGAATCCCAGTTCGTCAGGAAAATTTATACGCATTAAGTTTCGCCGACGACCATGTGGTAATTGCAAAGGACCTCGAAAATTTGGGTTATACGATTAGAAAGCTATAGAAGGAATATACTAAAGCAAGCATAGAAATTAATTTTGAGAAAACTAAGTATGTAGCAATTACAAACGAAAAAATGAAGGACTTAGAAGTTAACGAAATCCTTGAAAATTAAAGGCAAGGATAAATTTAAGTACTTGAGATTTACTATATTGTAAAAGGGGCCAACCGAAGAAGAAATAAACAACAGAACGGGACAAACAAGACCATGTATTAAACTACTGCGCCTAATCTTATCGCATACTCAAATCACAAAAAATACGAAACATAGAATCCATAACACATAGTACAAAGTATAATTACTTATGGAGTAATGAACTAGTTAATAAGTAAGAAAACAGCAATAAAAGAAGAGCGAAGGAAATGGAATACTGGCGAGGTGTTGCATGGTAACAAGAAGAGATCGAATTAGGAATGAAAAAATTAAAAGACGAATGGGGGTAGAAAAAGATGTACCGAGTGTCATAGAAGAAAAAAGGTTAATATGGTATGACCACGTCAGAAGAGCATATGAAAATTGATGGATAAAGAAGATAAATTGGATTCCAATAGGGAGAAGAAAGAATATATACAGATGAAGTGATGGAAACAATAGAAAAAAAAGGTTTCGAAGAATGGGAAGACAGATACATGGAGAAAACGGTTGAAAAAGGACGATTGCTTCAACTTTAAAAATTATTTCTTTATATTTATTTTTTGTAATTGCCTTATCGAATTATTATGAATAATTAAATTAACTAAATTATTTCTTCTAATACATACTTTGTAGTTTTTTGTTAAACAAATAATGTCTTCTATTTCAATATATTCCTGCAAAGTAACCACAGATCTTTAAGAAAATGTGACGTTAACAATATTTCATGTTTCAATAGAGAAGCTGATAGGTCGAATATCGAGCATAAAATTTGTTATTGCGCTCCTATCATTTGATTTACAATGCTTTAAACGAGACGATGCCTTCTTAGGATGGAGGATATAAAAAGTAAACAAAACTAGCGGTTAAGCTTACTTACAAGAAAGGTTAATGTGACATCGGTATGTGCATTTACCTGCAGTTATCCGTCCCGAAGGCGTCGTCTCGCTCAAGGCATTGTAAATCTGAGGAGAGCAATAAACAAATTTTATGCTAAATATTAGACCTGTCAGCTTTTCTATTGAACCATGAAATATTGTTAACGTTAAATTTCCTTCAAGATCCGAAGTTACTATACTGCCACATATCAATTTTGTTTCCTTTTCATTGATGGTTATTATCTAAGGTGTTTTTTGTGTATTTATCTTTTATATTTGTTTTAAATAGATTTATATCACCTTTTTTCACTATTATTTAGTTTTTGTAAACTATTTAATTTGTTTGGAATTGTTTTTCTTTGTAATTTTACAATGTTTATAATTTTCTTCTTCTTGAACTAATTTATTTCTTGTCCGTTTATCATCGTTGAAAGAGCTGGGCGGACTTAAGTTTCATTCAGATGAAGTTATTGAAGTGGTACAGAATTGATGATGCATGAGACCAAAAACTTTCTTAGAAATGAGATTTGGAAGGAATGGACTATATGTATGGGGGATTACGCAAAGAAGATTACATTATACTTTTGTGTGTGCAATTAAAATATCTGATTTGTTAAAAATCTCACCCTAAGTGTGTGTATTGGAGAAAGAGTAATTTTTTTAACATTGTGTCTTTATTCATATAAGTCGAAAGTATTTCTTTTTTACATTTAAATTATATATATAAAACTACCAATGCCAGCGTGGTCTCATAGTTGAGGTGTGGACGGATTCGGGTTCCATTCCCGGAGCTCTCTGATGCCTGGCGGGTGGCCTACTCAGTCACTAAATTATATAAGACGTGTCTGTCAACAGTTTTACAGTTAAAACTAAAGTTGTAAAAAATTATGAACTAAATAGATTGAAACTTATAAAGTCAATAAAGCCCCAAATGAACAGTGAAAAACTAAAAGAAGACAAAAAACTTACTAGACAACTGTATCATAATAACATAAGGAATAGTGACTCGATAGGAAAATAGTATCAAGAAGGTAAATTGTAGAAAATAAATGAGTTTTAGAAAAAACCGTACTATTAGCACAGATAAAAGTAATAGAAAATTTTCATCGACAACTTTATATCTCCGTAATTTAAAAAAAAACAGCAATAAAATGCAAAGAATGGAAACTAGAATGGAGAAAAATATTTTGAGAATTACAATAATAGACAAAAAGACCAATCAACAATTAAGAGAGATGGCAAAATCACCAGGCATTGCAACAGCTATAGCGGGCAAAGTGGACTTTGCTGCACCACGTATGGACAAAAAATGTTGTGAACTGTAGACCATTGGATAGTAAGCGAAATGTTGGAAGACCGGTTGCATGCTTGAGGGACGATGTTAAGAAAATGGAAGAACCTTGGGGAGACGTATGTCTAAATATGGACAAATGAAGATTAATGGAAAGAGAAAGAAAGGGAGAGATTAGATTAAGAACTTGCTTCTAAGTCCAACTTCATTCCTTCCCGGTTAAGAACCTCGCCTTAATTTTTTACGCAGGTATTAAATATTTGATCATATTCTCTATATATTATCAGCCTCATAATATAAACTTTCTAAATTAACAACGGCCATACAAATGAAAAAAAAACATATTTTATACCGATATTTTGGCTTATCTCGCATTTGTTTGTTTACCATTGATTTAAAGGAATTACTATTGTGTAACTTGTAGGCGATAAAAAATATTTATGAGCTAACATAGTGATACAATTTTTAAACGCGCGTATGTCATGAGCCAAAATATTGATATTACGAATTGTTTGTGCTTTTTAATAAACAGATTTTTGCGAATGCTGTTGAAACGCATGGCGTCAAATAAACATCTTGATGCCTAGTCGTTATTCCAGTGACAGGAAATTGTATTGCATCAAATCAAGTGGAAATTTCAAACGATGCTTTTGGAGCTTTCGCTAACTACATTTTTGCGTGACTGTTGCCCTTCAGCGGACGTGAAATACAATATATTTGATGGGAATAGTCTAAGAATTTCAGCTGATGCTTGCTGTTTATACTTGCTGGAAGTATGCAACTCTCGTTTATGTACCTGCAAAACGATATGTCGTTCTTAATACATCAGTTGTACGTTTCATAGAGGAAAATATATCACATTACACGGCTGTTTGCTAATCGGCTAACATTTACACGTTTTTTTATTTTTTCTCGGTTATTTGTAATACGATTTTTTTATTTGAGCGCTAGTTGTAGAGTCCCGTGTATTTGATTGATTTCTTAAAGCGTGATCTAATTCTTGTACAAGCCGAGTAAATTATAAGGCAGCGCCATCTAGTGGTTTGCTTGCTGAAGTATAATTTGAGTTTAATGAAAACATCAAGAAAATGAACTTTAACAATTTATGCGAACTTCGCAAGTCATTTAAGAATTTTTTTAGGATGCATTTTAAAAACCTTCCTTTATTTTTTCTATTTAACCCTGAGTTTTTACACGTGTTCCAAACGATTCAAAAAATGCTTTCAGGCGTGTTGCCAAGGTAATTATAATTTTGTTGATGCATATTTAATGATCGTTACCAATAAAAAAGACTTGTCTTAAGTTTATTTCCTGATTCAATAGTGACGCGTCAATACTTGCAGAGCAACAGATACATTTAATTGATGTTACCTTGTTATTTTTTAATATTATGTTCTTGGGGCCATTCTAAAAGAATGTTATCTTTATTTTTGTCACTCATGTACATATTTGAAAATTTTTTGAGACGTACAAAAATTAAAAACAAAAAATAATGTTGAACATAACTAAAAATAACGCTATGGGACCAAATCTTCCCTTTTCTCCACTATCTATGGGATTACCTTTATTCATTTTTTGAAATTCGTATCTTCATTTTATGTAAAGTATTCTTAAAAATTAACAATTCCAAGTTTTTTAACTGACAATAATCACTTTCAGTTGTTGGTCGAATTGGATGGCCGAGAAGGTAAGCAGGTCTGCTTCTCGGATGTCCTGGCTGCAGAATGTTACGACGTAATTGGGGATGCCAGTCCATGCTTTAGACAGTTGACTTTGGGCGCAAGGGTATGTGTGCGACATGACCAAGCGATGTTTGTTGAGGGTGTCGTCTGCAGTATATTGGAGGGACAACCTGTTCGTTTTGCTGTTGCGGTTTTGGGTGATCGGCCACGCGAAATAACTGTGAAAAGAGCTGACCTGCGGTTGTTGAGGCCACCCTGGTGGGATGAGTTGGAGAATTCGAGAAGTTCATTGCAATTACACAGTACACTGCCTTCATTGCAACCTGAATACTTTCGCACTACGGCTACGTCTCCTCCCCCTGTGTGTACCCCACTATCCAACGGCCGGCATTACGACGAATTCTGCGAGAGTGAAGATGAACTAAGACGGGAGGACATCATGTTTCCTTCGGAAGTTGATGGTACTAAACTGTCTGGAAGCAGTAAACGAAGTAGTATGCAAAGTCGTGCGAGTTCGTCTAGTAGTGTTACGCCTAGGTCTCAGCCACCAACACCACGCAGTCAAGCTGCTACTCCACATAAATACAAGAAAGGCGACGTAGTGGCCAATCCTAATGGAATTAGGAAAAAATTTAACGGTAAACAGTGGCGCAGATTATGCTCAAAAGACGGTTGCACAAAGGAATCGCAAAGGCGAGGGTATTGTTCTCGTCACTTAAGTCTTAAAGGAAATTGTTTGCGTAGTGGTCCATCATTTCCTCGTTCCAGCAGTAAAGGAGAGGGAGAAGACACGTCAAGGGATTCTGAAACATCTCCAAGTTGTAATGAACGCCGTGTAGCTGGTCGCTTTGATCAGGATGAAACTGAAGCTGCAAACATGTTAGGTAAAGTGTTGTATAATTTTAATTGCATATTACTAGGGCGATTTTCATTTTTGATTCAGTATCTCTCGGGAGTTCACGTTCTGCTACACCGGCGTTTTCTCCTAATTGTCAAGGGTCTTCTCCTTTAACGATGCAATCACCAATAACAGTTGGCTCAAGACAAAATGTGTTTATGCCCATTAGCAACCACTCGCATAGCCTTCTTAAACATATTTCACCAGGACCACCAGGCTACAATATCCCGTCCTCCTATCACCAACCAGTTATAAGGTGGATTTTTTAATCATAATTTTTTATTTATTAAAATAAAATCAATTTGTAGGCCTGAGCTTGTACGACCTACACAAGGAAGCACAAGTGTAATCAGGATTTCACCAAATCCTCGGCAGTGGTCTGCTCCAGTTGTCTCAGAACAACAACAAAGCGTCATTCTTCAACATGCTCTCACTTCTTCTGCAAATCAAACAACAGGTGAATCTGACAATTCTCAAATTCCAACAGGTAGTATTTATGGTTTCAATACTAAAAAGAATTATGAATTAGCTTCTTCTGCAGGAACTTTGTACTGTGTTTTACCACAATCTCATGAAAAGAATTTAATGATTATTAAAAATGAGTGCAAAGCAGATAGTGAGAAGTATGACGATACTCCACAATCATTCCAGGCAGTGTCACAAAGACAGGTATGTATTTAATTACTAAAAAATAGTTTTAACTACTTTCTCTTAGACAAATAGTTACTTTTAATGGTGTTTTGGTTTTATTATATTATAATGTAAGTTTATTTAACTTTTTTAGCTTATACAGAATGATCCTGTACAAGATCAACAAACTATACGTATCACCCCCAATGACACTGTTAATAATTTAACCACTGCCGGAGCAGGTTTATTACCAGTGATAGTTCATCCTACACAGTTAGTACCAGTTTTGCCTGCAGCTTCGCAATCTGTAGTAAAAAGAGTGCTTCATACGCCAACGTCAATAGCTCCAGTAACACCTACTTCAGCAGCTCCTGTGATAGTTAAAACAGAACAGGGTAGATACCCATCTTAATTAATTGTTTAAAACTTGTAACACCACTGTTGCTTTCTAGTTTCCTTGCCTGGTGTGAATATAATTAGCAATAAAGAGCCTTCTACAATCCGTACTTCGTCTACACAATCTCAGTTGCAGTTACAATCTGAGGTGTCAACTCCTACTACTATCACCTCATCAGTCGTATCAAATACTACGCAGAATCAAGTGCAAAATTCATATCCAAGTGGACAGTCACAGCCCACATTTGTTATTCCTTGGCATTCGATCGTGCCTGTGTTAACAACGCCCTCAAGCTCATACTCGCCACCACCTTCAGAGGTGTCAACTCCGTTATCTGCTCCGCCTATGACGCCAGTTTCATCCCAAGTGCCTGCTCCAGTTTTGGATCTTATTGAAGACGAAGACAATCCTGAACCCATACCTGCTACAACAGAAGATGACGATGACGTTTTTGAACCAGAACCTTCAGAAGCTGGTTGTATAGCTGATAATACTTTGGGTAACAAACGTAGAAGTCAGTCACTGAGTGCGTTACAGAACACAGTAAAAGAAACCAATTTGTCGAAGGTATAGAAGAAAATCGTTTTTGTAAATATTACTACTACATGTTTCTTCCAGAGTAAAGAACGAATCAGGAGACCAATGAATGCCTTTATGATATTTTCAAAAAGGCATAGAGCATTGGTTCATCAAAGACATCCAAATCAAGATAATAGAACAGTATCAAAAATTCTTGGAGAGTGGTGGTATGCGCTAGGACATGAAGAAAAGAAAAAGTATCATGAATTAGCATCTGAAGTAAAAGAAGCTCATTTTAAAGCTCATCCAGAATGGAAGTGGTAAGTTATATAGTGATAAATTTATTTACGAATTAAAAATAAGTTGAAATAAAAAATACATGAACTACAGATTAAATCTATTTGTGTATTTTTAGGTGTAGCAAGGACAGGAGAAAATCATCGACAGGATCAGGTCGCAGCAAACTAAGCTCTACTGGGGAAAGTGCCGATACTGGTGAAATTCCTCTCAGCCCTAGAACTCCTCACTCCCCTCCGCCTATGTCCGAAACATCTCATCCCCCAATACTGCAGGAGCAGGATGCTGTAGGTGACATTTCAGACGATGATCAAATGGTTATCTGTGAAGAGCCATCTTCTGAAATTGACTTGAAATGTAAGGAAAAAGTTACAGACTCTGACTCTGAATCACATAGTGATTTGGAGCCACAGATAGAAAACCGCGTCTTTCCACAACAACGTTTTAGTCCTATGTCCACAAATAATTCTGTTGAGTTAACATGTAGGCCTAAACCTATCAAAGCACGGTTACCTTCTACTGAAAATGTAGCAAAATTTAATCCTGCTGTGTCCTCAACAATGTTAAATTATCCTTATCATTCTCCCATTAATCCAACAGGAGTAAGTGGTTTTCAACCCACAGGCGGTGCCTTTAAAACAATGCCAATTTCACCGAAAATAGTCAAAAATGAACATAAATTTGATCATAATGACTCATCTAATTGGGCAGGTGGGTCTTTTATTGTAGCGCCAAAAGCTGAATCAAGTCTAGGAAATACCGCTGTCAATAACAAGTCAGTTTCTGAAAGTGGTGTGCATTGGGTGACATCATCTTTTTCTCATAATACCAACATTTTAACTAGGCCAACAACTACATTAACCATTTTAAAGCCTCAAGTAAAAAATACATCTAATGTAATTCAAGTAAGTGAGCGTACAAATCATTCCAATCAAATTCAAGGGCAACCAGTAACATTAACTTTGTTAAATTCTGCCCTTAGTGGCCAGTCTACTACACTTTGCCTTTCAAGCGAAGATTCAGAACGTCATCCTGTTCTTGTAGTGTCTTCGGCATCTGACGTGCAATATGTCTACATGCAGCAACCTTCTTATCAAATTCCTGCCTCAACAAATGTAGCCTTACAATCCTTGCAGATTGTACCTAAATCAGCTGCTACACAATCGGTTATTGTTAGTCAGTCCCAAAATAGAGCCAACAATCAGAATTCATCGCTGTACAACTCAAATTTGATCTCTTCACAGCAAAACATGAACAGTACGAGTATGTTCAGTGTGAATAATTCTAATAATGGTAAGAAATAACGGCTATTGACTAGGTATACATACTAACAATTATTGTCTTAGAAGCCACAGTTAAAGAAGACTGTGAAGGAAAAGCGAATGATAAATTAGTAATGAATTCGTCAGAAGTGCCTATTTCTTCTCAACTAAATGCTGCAGATCCAATTTCTGCTGTAGAACCAGATAAACAATTTAAGCTTGCACCGACACCTGCTCAATTAGGAAGGGCTCCGTTACAAAGACGACAATCAATGGGTAATTTTTTGCTTTAGTTTGTGAATCGTAAACTGATATCACAATTTTTAATACAGCTGTAGGAGTTAATAGTGGCAGCTCTACTGCTGAAACAATTTCTATGAACTGCTCAGAGGACAGTATACAAACAGAGCCACCAATGATGTCTCCTTCCACAAAGAAAAGCTTGTTCAAAAAGAATATTGATGATGGCATGGACAGGTATGTTAACTACTTTCTTTATTGTATATAATTAAACAATGTAAATAAAATATTACATTGCATTCTTGTTATTTTGTTACAGAGTATTAGAGCAGGTAAACTTCGAGAAAAAATTTTCATCACTGCCTCAATTTAAACCAGAAGAGTGCCAATCTCCCAGTGCCATAGTAGTCCCTTCCAGCCCTAGAGTATTTTCTAATTACCATAAGAAACGAAATCTGACACCAGGCCATCGATCTTCCTTGGAGGAGGAAAGTGAAATTGAAACACCACTCTCATCAGCAACAAGCAAATCCGTGTCTGGTGCAAGAATCATTGGGAACACCTTTTTTGGACCAGACTTCAACGTTGATGCAATTAAAGGTAAGCCTTTAGAGAAACATTGTCTAGATACATAGAAACGAAATATTATCTTATTCAAAAATAATTAAGGTTTTGGAACAATGTACTATGCATCATTTACAACATTATGATGCATATTTGAAGAGTGGAATAATATGTACCTAGAAATGAGCAAATGGTGCTTAGTATATATTTTATTCTCCTATTTTGAATAATTTAGATACTCTAATATCCCCTAGCTCTAGGAGAAAAACTACATTGAATAAAATGTACCTTATTGTAATAAAACCAAATTCTAGGTGAGTAATTAGTTCATTATGTGGATACTATCTATTGTGAAAATAAGTCTAGATGTCAGAGATTGAAACAAGTTGCTATCTGGGTTTGAGTCAAATTTCATTATCTTTACTTCACACGTATAACTATATCTGAAAAATCTAAGGGATTTTAAGAATTAGTACCTTTGACGTAGGTGCTTCTCTCTACCATGTAAATACAATTAACTCCATTAGTTTGAATAATGCTTCTACTAGATAGCAAACTATGATAGTAAATAGTTTGTTATTTACAATATCCCTAACGGTACCATATGAATATATTGCTTTACAATAAAAAAATTAGACAATCCTCCCTTTCAAAGTGGCATTTGTTATATTTGGACAGAAGGTTATTTGTGATTCTGAAATCTTGCTATTTGTAGACTGTCTTAAGTAGATCTACCAGGTTCCTAGAGATGCAATTCTGTTCCAAAGTCTTTCCAACATCTTCAATAAGAAAATTGTTAGGTTAACGGAAAAAGAAGTTGGAATTATGTACATATCATATTTTGTATTTTAGATTGCAATTTAGGTCTTAAAGAGTTCAATGACAGCTATTTTATATGTAATTGTATTTCTGTATACCCGAATACTCTGAAGACTGCTTGGCCACCCTGTCTTTGATCTACAATGCCATCATCATTTATGTTAAGTACTGTGCTACAGTGGGATTACCACTTTGATAAGGTCAATTTCACGTTTATGTCTGTTTTTCTAAGTTTTCACCCTTGACTTAGATTTTTTACGGGGATTTTGGGACAAAAAATAGTGTATGCAAAAATTTTATTTTCAAATACGCTTAGTTTAGTTTGGAAGTTTTTGATTAGTAAGTCTGTTGGTGGATTGAATATATCATTTGGTCAAGTATGAAGACCTCATTTGGAATTAAAAGTTATAAAAACTCCAAATATAATTTCTAGCTTCGCTGCTTTTGACCGGAATATTTTCTTGACATTGATACTTTTAAATTTTTTAGAATTTTACATTTAGGTTATATTTGTTTAGGAAGTTAGGATTGGGTATACGGAAGTCTAGTTATTTTTTGCTTAGTTGTTTTTTAATTAGAAATCCAGGCCACACTTTCATATTTTGCTCTTCTTTTACACTCACCATATCAGTCTTTGCTATTTCAATATATTATGTAAACGTTTTCATCTAGCCAACAACCATTTCCACATCTATGACCCATACAGGTTGCTGTTACTTAAATGTTGAGGATCTTTAATGTACTTTTGTATTAAACTAGCTTTTGTCCGCGACTTTTTTCGCGCGGAATACCTGTCTAAGAAAATACCTAACGTTTAAAACTATTTATTTTTTCAGTTTATACTTAAAGTACCTCTTTATATACTATATTAGAGGTTCTTCCTTTAGGTGCTAACACAACCAGGTTTCTAGCTGAGCTCACTCTCGAGGAGGCCACGTAAAACTGCCCGTGCGAGAAGCAATCCTCTCTTAGATCAATTCCTGCTGTTTTCAGTGACTGATCCTCAGATTTATTAATCGTCATTGCGAAACAGACTTTAAGGGGGAATTGCAATCTTTTAAACCCAAATGGGTACTCCGTTGTAAGTGGTATCCACAGTATGCAAACCGATTCACCTCGAGCGCAGCCGGTAAATATAATGGCCTCTACCACGTTTTTATGTAAGGCTTTCATGAGCAACCAGGTCCCATTGCACAACTTAGGCGGATTCAGATTTCTCAGTAGCATCACCGGCGCTCCTACTTTGAGGATAATATGTGAGACGGTAGACCAGGTGGGTTGAGTGCATTTAGGAACTCCACAGGATAGTGTACAGCATCATCCGTATGCACTACAGTGTCCACAGATTTGTACGTGTATTCTGCACCTTCGAACGACTTCAACAAAATATCATTAATGGTGGAAGCCTGGCCGTTTTTAGATGTGAGAATTGCACGTTCGCACAGCCAGTCCGTTGATTTGCTATGTAAGTTGCAAGTAGCTGGATATATTCGGGTTATTAGGTCGTCAAGGCACAACCAAGGCAAGATCTGGTGGAATTGTCATCATGCCTTTGGTTTCCGGATATTCTTTGTTTCCTATTTTAAGGAGAAGATCGGCGAATTATCTAGCGCAAACGTCGCCCTTCAAGTACACTCGCATATTTTTCGTAAGGTGGAGGTTTTCTACAAAAGGCCAAAGATTTGAGGCCTTAATGCAAGCCTTAACTTAACGTCAGCTCGAGTTCCTTTCGGCACTATCGACAGAGTCTGACGGAAGTCTCCAGCTAACAACACTGTGACTCCACCCATCATGTCATCGTTTCCTCTTTTAGAGTTCTGTTTAGTGCTTCGAAACACCTTTTATTCGCCATCGTGCTTTTCTCCCAAACTATAAGTTTACAATCGCGCAGTACTTGAACCTCATTACTTTGTTTTGAAATGTTGCAGAGTGGAGTTTCGAGATTAGTAAGGTTTAACGGGAACTTGAAGGCAGCGTGAGCTGTCTTGCCTCTCTCTAACAGTGTTGCCGCTATTCCTGACGATGCGACGGCTAAGGCGATGTCACGATTACGCCTTAACTTTTGTTAATAGCAAATTGATAAGGAAGGTTTTGATTCTGTCTGTCTTAGTTTCGGATATATTAGGTTACCGATTTTGCCCGTTTTTTTGCTTAAGTTTTTATCCCTTTTTAGTCCGAATTTCAAAAAAGTACCAAAACACATTCGAGATTTTTTAAATCGAGAAAAATGTAAGTTCAATTCTATTCCTATGTTTAATACTTTAGAAGATAAATTGCGTACAAAAAAGTACCAAAATTAGATTTTAACCCGTTTTGCCCTTTAAAAGTACAAATATCGAAAAAGTACCAAACACGTGTCCGCTTATTTTTTGACAGCATTCATATACTTTTTGAATTTTGATTCTATCTGTTTTAGTTTCGGAGATATTAGGTTACCGATTTTACCAGTTTTTACCCTTTTTTACCCCCTTAGCGTTCGAATTTCAAAAATCCCTTCTTAAATGATCTAACTATTGAAAGAGGTACCTGAGTACCAAATATTAAAGTCTCTAGCTTCAGGGGTTTGGGCTGGGCGTTGATGAGTCAGGACTTGTCTTTTTATATATATATAGAAGAAGAAAAAGAAGATGAGTCTAACATTGTATATCTGAACCAGCTTTGGTACCTGTACTGTTAGTATGTTAAATATCGACATTTCATAGAAATTAACACATTTTTGTGTATTTGAAATTTATTTAATTTCTCTTTCTCCCCCCTGCCTTTCCTCTATTACTTTCATTAAACTGTAACAGTGTGATGCCATTTTGTGATTAAGTGGTTGACATTTATCTTCAATTTCAATGGATCTGGGTTTGATATTGAGCTCCAGATGCCTGAAAGGTGGCTTTACTCAGTCACTACAATTAATTAAATACCTGCATTCATTTCAAACAGAGTCATAATGTGTTGGTTTAAAGCATAATGCTTGCTTCATTGCCAAATAATTACAAATAGTGCTAGGTGACCGTGCAGTGAGGGTAAACATATGTAAGTCTTTCACCTTCCAATTTGCAGGCTATACTCTTTAACAGAGTACAAAACCTCATAATTCTTATTAATGTAACAGTGTTTTGTTTAAGCATTGATCTTTAGGGCTTTTCAGTTTGTCATTAGCTTTTTATTTATTTTTCAACTCCCCATAAATGTAACAATTGTTTGATTTCTGGTATATTACAGATATATAGAAAATATAGGAATTCTCAATTCTAAGTATTGATCTTTGCATTTCATTTAACAACAGATTTACACCAAATTTAAAATAACTTAATGTAAAGTGTGTATGTGTATATATGTCCTGTCTTAAAAATATCAAGCCAATGTTAATGTAATGAGAACATTGTGGTGCAGCCATGATGTCACCCAGTTAATGAGAGTGTAATAAAAAGGATCGTCTTCTTCACTCCAGTGTATGATTGTTGCATTTGCAATGACTGTGTGCATAGAGCAATGCATTTGCATCACATTTTGTGTGAAGCTTGAATATTCTCCCACAGAAACTATTTGGATGATTCAGAAGGCTTTCCGGAATTATTTAACGAGTACAGCATGAATAAAGGAACGGTACAAACGATTTAGGGGCACCCTGGAATCTACTGAAAGTAATCCACATTTTAAAAGACTAGCAATGAGCAGAACACCAAAAATGGTTGTTCACTTTTTTGTTATTGTAATTGTAATTTTTTTGTTATATGGTTCAGTAGTTTCAGGACATATCTGATATATTTCAAGTAATGATAAGGTTAACTTAATCGTTTTTATTCAAGAAATCCATTTTGATACTGCACCCTAAGATTAGTAAATCTTAATATCCATTGTTACGTTAATTCCCACTTTTGTTGTATGAGTTTCTCGTACCTGAAAAAATTTAATATTGGATAATTTGAAACAAGAATTGTTTGATGTAAGTATGAAACTGTGTCACTACAACTTATATATGATCTGATGATTTCTTTTTATTGGTTAATCTTAATGAAAAGTATATGATAACAGATGATTTTGATCAACTTAGAGCAAAATTTATTTCTAGAGTCTCCAGACTGTAAAAAGAACGAAAATCTATGTTAGAGACACAAAAATATTGCGGCGCGTATGACCTTGAAGTTGCTGGCAACTTTGCTTTTGCACTTAATAATATAGTTTGGTTATACTGCTAATATTTAGTTGTAACTGCGTCTTACATTTCCTTATCTTTATATATCAACAAATTGAATGTTTGTTTATATTATATTTAGTCAATTGTAAAAAAAATGTAAAATTTTTTACTACAGTATACTACCATTACTTATTTGCATTGATCAAGATTTTGTTTATGAAAACCAAAGGAGTTGTATTGATCAGTGATTGAGTTAAGTGATTACTAATTGGCGGGGAGGGGTAGTTAAAATTAAAAATATGATTTTGCACATATAAGTAGAGTAATTTAATTTCGAATTTGGTTTATTATTCTCAAGTAATTTTTGTTGCAGATTTTACTGAGGTGGGAGAATCTAATTCTCCTAGAACTCCAAAAACGCCTGGAACTGGAAGAGAGACCGAGAAAGGCCATAGGAAAATCCTAGAGCAAAGGCGTCAGCTGGTAATGCAACTTTTTCAGGAACATACGTTTTTCCCATCAACTCAGGCGACGTCGAATTTTCAAGCTCAGCATGTGGATATTTTCCCAAATAAAGCCAGTTTGCAATTAAAGATACGTGAAGTGCGGCAAAAAATAATGGCACAAAACAGCCACACACCTCTTAGTGCAAACAGCCTTAGTAGCCCTCTCACCCCTACTGAAGCTGCCAAAGTGTCCTCAAGCAGTTAGTTGTGTTTAATGTGCAATAAGTTGTCTTCCTTTTATTGTGTTTGACGTAATTTTGTTTTTGACAATTTGGGGAAATTTTTAAACATTTTAACCTTATGTCTTTCAAAAATAAGCTTTTGCAGGTTATCGTTGCGATTGTTTTCAAATTCTAAGAGTGTTAGCGGTATTGAATTTTATCTTCTGCAATTTTAACTAATTGTAAATATTGAATTGTCTGTATATTTTTTGTATAAAGTGCTGTATACGTATGATATTGTAAATAAGTTTGGAATTGTTTAGTTTATTCAACTGTCATTTGATTTTTGTATTTATTAATTAATCATTTAAGATAGTCAATCCAGTCATGAAATTGTAGCTCTAAAAATGAAATATCAATTTAAATATATAAATATATATAACGTTTGCATTGTAAATAGTTGAATATAATAATTGTTTGGTGCGTTCTACTGTGAATTACAAACCTTAAGAGCTGTGTTTAGCAAAAAATGGGTACAGATACAAAGCAGCATATTTTGTTCAAAAGAATTAACAAGAATTAATTGATTAATGCCATTTTTAGGTGTTTTTTTTATAATTGTGGGGATAGTAATTAAACTTTTTTTTATTGTGAAGTTCAACTACATCATTTTGTAGTTTGTGATGTTTAGAAGTGATATTATTTTATTATATTTTATTTATGTGATTTTAACTTAGCCATTAAGCTCATTTTTTCGTTTGGGTATGTATACAAAGGGGTTTTATTGGTTAATTAAATAGTTGAACAGCTCCAATGAACAAGAAATATTTACTCACGTGTTGTGTTATTTATCACACATTTTTAATCTACTAGAAACGTGCTCTTCTAATGCTGTGAAGTATGGACATTTATTTATTAGTAGAATAGTCTGAACCTGTCACTGTCAATTTGGTAAGATCGAACGAAATCGAGTTGTTCCTAATTATGTCTCGTCATTGCTAAGTTTGTGCAAGAGACATATGTATAAGTGCCGTAATTTGCATTGAGGTGCAGTAGCGGTACCTTTGATTATGTTGTACAATATAAACAATTGATCTGTATTAGAGTACTCCTTTGAGTTTTCAAGTTGTAATTAAGCATGCTCTTTATATCGTTTTAGTATTTAAAATTTCTAAAAGTCAAAGCAAAAAGTGAAGCAGGAAACAAGAAACTGATAAAAAAGTGACATTTACTTTAAATTATTATGGGTAATATTGCTGTATCTCACTTTCAATTTTTTGTTAAATACAAATTGTATAATAATAGAACTAGTGTGGGCTAGAACGCACTGTATATTTAATGGAAAAGTAGACACAAAGATTTTATTTCGCTACTCCTGTATTGTTGCAAATCAGTGTTTATAGCTGTTGGTAGAAGACTGTGAAGAATATTTGAATATTAGATTTATACAATATTTTTTCAATTGAGACGAAATATACCTTCAGTGTGAGTTTCTTTACGTTTAATCAATTCTAAATGCTATACCTTGCTGAAGTTGTGTTTACGGAGGTGCTAATTGTATTATTTTTTATGCATATATTGAGTATCGTTTAGGTTTTAAGTTAAGTAGTTATTGCCTGGTATAATTGTGTATTGCTATGAAGTTCATTTAGAGACAATTATACTTATTCACTGTAAATTGATTGCAAGTTACATTTGCTATGTATGATAGGGTATCTTTCGAGCTTTTAATGGCACAGTGCACAATTTGAATGGTCTGGCATAATAGTACACTATTTTATTTAATTAGACTCTGCATCTATATTTTAATACTATGAATGCTATAAGAGTTCAAATGATCCAGACAATTGTGGATTTAGCAGCAGTAAGGGTTCAGTTCACATAATGACATAATTGTAATATAATACTTAGGTAGACCAATATAGTTTTATTTTTTTGTATGTTTGATAGAAATATTTTGTGGTCTTTGTGGTCCATTGGAAATGACTCTAATATATTTTAATGGACGCATGAAGCTTATGACTGTATAAAATGTTACTGCTGTTACTAAATGTTACATTGTATGAATAGCCAATGATCTCGTTAGTAATTGTTAGTGCAGTGTTCACATATAACATGTACAATATTTGCCAAGCATTGAAACCACGAGCCGTACACTGTTTACATGTGCCGCTTTCTCAAACGTACTATGTATATTAGGCATGTTATCCGTAAATTTCTTAAAACCATTTACCGGTCCTGCTGTAAAGACCTAGCAATGGTATTACGATACGTGTTATGTTTTTGATTTTTTAAACGACTAAACCAGGTTCGGAGCGATAAATTGGCCGTTTTTTAAAACAAATGTTTTAGTAAAACCAACAGAATTGTGAATATTAAAGGGACATATCAATGTGAAACTGACTGCAATATTCATTGGATGTATATGAATTTTTAAAACTGCAACTTTTTTTATAGTTGGTAAACTTGGTTGTGAAAATTGTCTAATATTTAAAATTAGATATGAAAATGCATAACATCTGGATATTGTGGTGTTGGTGTAATTAGTTTATCAAATTATTTATTAAAAATAATCTGATAGTTATTTGAAATCGAACTGCAGAACAAAAACAGACGCACTTTTTAATGAATTTCGTAGTACTCTACTGGCAAAATCTTCTGGTTTATTAAAACAACGAATCGAGAAATCTTAAAATTGATTTAGACTTCTCGCTTTACCTATTATCAGTTAGGTACGAACAGAGCTTACAGCTGGCAGAAAATTAGATTTAGATAAAATAAAACAGCAAGCTGGTAAATTTAAGGAATTTACGGATAGTGAAAGTGACAGTCTAATGAATATCTGTCCACTTCGTTCATGGCTCTATGCAGGTTGTCGAGTACCTAATATTTCAACTTGCGAGAACTGGATTCTCGCAGGCCTTGTTTTAGAGTAGTTTTATGTGCTGCTGGCGCACAGAAACACCATACATTGCCTGTACTTCGAAATTGTTGATTTGCATGTCCATCAGTTGTATTCGACGGCATCAGTTAAACTGTTATTGTTTATAGAGGAGTAAAAACCTTAAAGCTTTGCACTGTTTTATCATTTATTTTATTACGTTGCTAATTTGTTTACTTAGCGTCAATTTTACATTTAATTTGTGAACAAGGTAGTTATACTAGTTGTAATTTTATTAAAGCAATTATTAGAGAAGTAAAATGTAATATAAAAGTATGACAATTACATAAGCCGATGCAAGTATGTAACTTTGCTTATGTCTTAGAACCCTGTTTCCATATCACAATTGATATATTTCCACAATGGCATTATGAGAATGTGTTGGAAGTTGCATTTTTTAGACCTTGAAAATGTGTTAAGTGAATTCAATCATTAATTAAACAAATTCTGTAATGCTGTAATGTTGCTGTGATAAACTATAAGACGTTTTTTAAATCATAATTCCACTTCCGTGGCATAGCATTCAGTAATTTGTTTCATAAATTTAAGTTTAATTAGTCAAGTAAATTAAGACCACTATTACTGAGAATAGTCCGATATCGGTTGCTTGCCCTTTCCTTTTGCTACATGGTGCTTGATTTTTAAATTGAAATGTTAGTTTTTTAATTTTTACAAATTCTCTGTAAAGTACCGAGTAGTACAGTCAGTCACATAGAAGCTTGTCTTGATATTTATTGTTGAAAAACTATTATTGCCTCTTTAATGCTTTTACCTAGTAATAGCTCAGTAGCCATTATTTAATGTTCCGATAATGTTCAGACATTTTGTATTTAATTTTTTTCCATATTTTGCGAATTCGTTTTGGTTACCGAGCGAACAGCATTGCATAAATTGCTTTAAGCTTACGCTTATCAAAAAAATTTTGGTATAATTTTTTCATTCTTCTAGATTTGAATAAGTACAAAGGCTTGAATTCTTCTGTTTTAACATATCTCCAAATGCAGATTTTTGCCAGACCGTGTACTGATTAGATCTTGCTGGGAGTCAAAGCTCAAAAGAATGGCTTGTTTGGGTCTCAAGTTGGTCAACATCTTTTATTGCTTAAATCATTCTTTGCGATACGTATGTCCCTTAATGATAGTTTGACTGTAGTACTTTTACATTATTTTGGCGTTGTGATACTACTACGACTATTGTTTTTGAATTTTAAAAAGACTAGTCTAGCCATGTTCTGGCATTTTCATCTTCACCCATTCCTGATTAAGCTTACGGAACGCTTATTTTTGATCTTTTCAGGACACGAATGCTTCAAATCAGTGATGCATATGCACAACTTGCTTTTTAAATAGATTAGTTTTCAGGGCATAATTTTTTTGGTTGTTTAACGGATAAACATCGAGAATTTTTGTTTTTTCAATGGTATAATGCATAGTCTCGGTACAAACTTATTTACCTGATCATGGTATATAGTTTACCCTTTAATATGTGATTTGACTTTGTCCTCCACTGGATCTAACAAATCAAATGTTTTTATTCTGTTTAGGTGGAGTGTTTTCTTATTAAGTTGATTCAACATTTGCTTTACTTTCTACTGTAAGTTTTGATTGATCTCTTTTTTTAATTCACTGTGTAACCGTGATGGTTCTAGTGTACATAGAGCATAGGTCTTTCTTGTAATGTAAATATATTGTTTTGATTATTTCTGGAGAAACCCGAATATTATACGAATTTGCATAGAAAGATTGTAAAAATAATTCCAGCGATGGTATCAATTAATCTAAATTGCTGCTCTCGTTTCCATTATAATTATAATGGAACGCTGAGTTTATAAACTAAATAAAATAATTTATATTGTACTGAAGTAATTTCCATGTAATTAACACCAGTTGTGCCCATGGTTTTGCTTACGCAGAAGTTTTCTGGAATGCCTGTATTTTTCCCAATATGCTAGTGTGTGTATTGAGATAGTAAAATATCTTTTGAAATAGATCGCTAATTTATAAGACTATCAGTTCTTAAAGAACAGACTAAATCAGATGCACATCTATTTACAAATGTCGCTACAGGCTGCTGAAGGTTTCATATGACTAGTAAAAAGTGCAACTAAAAGAATTTAATAATTAATACAGAACAAATTGTTTTATAGTAAATGTTGTGATAAGAAGAAAATCTAACCCTAATGATCAGTGAATCTGAAGAACGAGAAGACGATTTATCAAAGAGAGAAAAGGAACATTAAGTGTCTGTGTGAGGTGAATATTCTTTAGAAGATATTCTGAATGATGAATAAATGCCATGAATAAAAGATAAAGATAAAAAATTTCTTCTCATTTAATTTTTTTATTTACCTTTATCAAAATATTGGGTTGATATCCTGTTTATCAATTCTCCATTATATACTTTATATCTTTATCTTTACTTTTCCACAGTGATCTTTACTATTGTATCAAACGTTATGCTATTTCAATTATTTGTTATAGCACCTTAATTATTAATATCTCTTACAGCTCTTACAGAGCTCGGCAAATTTCTGGAATTCATTCATCAAAGATGGCTGAAGGTGTTGGTACTACCTTTTTCATCATCATATACGTAGTTATACCCTGCCGGTTTTCACACTCCACACTTTCATAATACAGAAGAAATTCTGATGAATTCTTGATATTTGGTCTTAGTCCATTTCGTAATGGATTTGTTACATTCTTTTCATCACAAGCGGGGTTTTGAAATCCCTCAGTACATTATAAAGGTTTGGCTGATTAGTGGAGTCATATACATAATTGAAATTAATAAACAATTGATGGATCGAAGCGTTGTATTTAAATGTCTTCTTCAAGATTTATCTAACCGAAAAAAATTAGTAGACGGTGGATCTACAAGGATGGAAGTTATACTACTAGATTATCAATGATGAGTTTTTTTTATGTAAAATAGTAAACAGACTACTAACTTTTTTTTCTCTATTTATCATGGATTTCAAATTGCACATTTGATACTTCAGCTCCATTTATGGTTGTGCTTCATCCAATAATCAAGAACTATGGTCAGATTGCTTGTGGTGGTACCATACTATCTTTGTTTTTGTACATAATCTGCCCCTTTACTTATTTTTCCATTGAATTTTGGTATTTTGCTTTCAAAGGTTTTTCACATTCTTTTTGGCTTATATTCACCTTTTCTTTCTGTACAATTTTTTATCTTCTTATAACTCTCAGGTTGTACATTATATTATTTTCTGGCATCAGTTCCATTATTGTTTTCCTAAATTCTCTTACAAGGATTTTCTATGTTATTTTGTCAATAGCCTCTTTACACTTATTTCACTTCTAGTTTACACATCCGTGGTCTGAAAATAATATGCGCTTGAAGATTCTGGCTTTAATGCTAAGGGTACCGTTTAAATAAGATAGGTGTGTTTAGGTCAGTATATCTAGTCCAATAATATCAAACTTTGAGTTGCCAGGTTTTTTTAGTATCTCATAAAATTAATTTTTCTCATCTTCTGATAGATCTGTTGTAGGATGCACATTAATGAGTGAATAATAAAAAAAAAAAAAAATTTAGTGCCCCACCATAAAGGTCAACTTTTTTCAATGTTTCTTAAGACGGTCATTTCTACCATACTTGAGTGCCTTGTTCTATCTCTGATTTTGTTTTTCATAAGCTTTAAGGTCTCAATTTATAATGCAAGATACAAGGCAACACCTTAGAGAATAAGAAAAATGAGATTTTGTTTATATTCTTTTTCTGCCTCTTTGGAACTTCTTTAGTCCAAATGAGAATCTTTATTGGACACTATCTCTTAAAGTTAAAACTTTCTCTTTTCTTATTTTGTATTGACATATTTATAGACCTGATTAAACCAAACAACTACAGTTTCAAGTTTTATCAATTTTAATCCTTTTGTTTCTAGTTTTCTCTGAAAAAATATGCTCCCATCTAGGCTATCTTTTGTAAAAAATACATATATAAGACATTGGGCATGGCTTGAAACGCAGTCAAAATGAAAGGGACATAGGTCCCACCAGCTAACAGTGCAGGAACCAGTTTTGCACTTAGCACTGACACTGTTGAGCTCACACTCGACAAAAATATTATAACATCTGCTTTTTGACTTGTCTTGATTGAATCAGATTTGTTTGGTCTGGATCTTTGGACTGTCCTAATGTATATCCTGATGATCATCACAGTATTTGCACATACGTGTTTGATAGTTATCAAAATGATGTTGTAATGGCATCTTCAGTAAGTTTCTGGAAATATTGCAGACAACTATGGTAAAGCGATTTCTATATCAGCTTCGATTCAAAGAAAGAGCTTTCTCGTTGAGTGCAATTAACGCTGTCTATTCTTCATACGTTGTACAATGAATTCTTGGTTTTCTTTCTACCAGTTTTACCATATGATTTGAAGAGTCAATTTTGTATCTTAATTTAGTAAGTGCAGTAATTTAGTATGAATTGACGATATTTGATATTTTGAATTATGGATGACTGACATTTTCATTTAAAACCGGAAATGCAATTTAAACGCATTACTAAAGCTTCGATCAATGAAGATATCTTTGTTTGAAAATCCCATTGGCATGTGCTTTGTTATTGAGAGTTATTTTATTCAGAATTTCACCATTGTTCTTGTATATTTTAAAAAGATGAGCAAGGTCAGAAATCCTTATCTCGTTTGATTTTTGGAGTCTCATATGATGTCTATTCATGTATTTCATGAAGATGATGTCGAATTCATGTTGAGAAACACCGACTAATCTTTTGATTTTAAATTCATATTCGAGCCTTCCAAACTTCCAAACTCGGAGTGCTCATCATATCAAAGAAACCGATATTTTGGGGAGTTTTGAATAATAATTGTCACAAATAACGTCGCTTTCATTCAATGATCATTCTTCCATTTCTTCTAGAGATTGTTGAATGTTGGACATTATTGAACTAGGAGCTCGTCCAAGTTTGTAGACCTTGACCTTCTTTCCTTTGTAGCAACATTTCCCACAACTCACACATTTAGATTTGGAAGAGTTCCTCTTGGGTTATAAGCTGGGAATCCTTCCATTGTTATAAAATAATAATAATATAAATATACTCATCTGAATGTTTTTGAGAATCAATAAAAATGTTGCAATTGTGAAGACATTGCATTAATTGTTTCATATAAAAATCCTTACCATTATACATAGGCCGTTTCTACAGTTGATCGAGTGTCAAAACTGAACTTGTTTAATTGAGGATCATATTGATGTAATCTTATGGGCTTAATCGCTCAAAAATGTATTAGAGATGGTGTTCACTTTTAACAATGCTAGAGTTAAATGAGTTCTGAGCGATTCGCCTTTCATACCCTCAACAGCATGCCATGTGACTCACAAACCGACTAATCAGAGAGCATGTGCGTCAGCAAAAGTGTGTTACCGGGATCTCCAACTCAATCCGAGTCTTAAGATGCATCCTTTGACTGTACCATCTTCGAAAATAGTTGAAATTCTTCACTACCTTTAACTTTGAATTTGTTTGAAGATGTCATGTTGACCTCTGACGTGTAAGTTAACATATACAAATTCAGCAATTATCTTCTTTTGGAACAGCTTCAAACTGAAGTTCATTTTTGGTACCTTTAATGACTACGATCTTTAATGTTGAAATAAGTGTACTACATGACTTATTTCAAGCCGAGATATGTACAATCTTAACTAGTATATCAATATATTAAATTGAATTAAATTAAAAAGTTTTTGGGAGCTAATTTTAGAAAACACTAATTTAATGACATCAAAAACATACACCAAACAGCAATTAGTCAAACAATTTTAGATAAACGCACTTACAATCTTCGTCTTTTTTTAAGAGTTTTCTTAAAAAGAAGTGGAGGCTGGGTTGTCATCATTTTTTTGGACCTTTATAATTCTCATTGGCAGGTGAGTTGTTGGAACTAACTATGTCAGTCAATATTTTCTTTCCACATCTTTATTTTCTTTTCTGACTCATTCTTCTATAAATAAAGGAAAAATGTACATGGACTTGATAGAAAATTACTGCAAATCGTTGCAAGGAACACAAAGAAGGCACTTACCTGTGAAAATCATCTGAATTACTTAAAAATAATGTAAATCAACGTTTAACAGTTCCGTAACAACTCTTTATACTGCCCAAGTACCTCCACATAAAGTAGCAGCGAGTGAAAAGAATAAACATTTACTTATGACAGAATATAAATGTGAAAACAATAATTGTAAGTATTACTTATAGGCATATATAGAATCAGAGATAGAAAGAATATTCTGTAGTGAAAAAAATATAAAAAGGTCAATGGTATTGTTCCAGAAGTTTGTGGAATGTATGTATGCTGCTAATTTTATAAAAATGTTGACACATTTATTAATTATTTTAATTTAAATTAATTTTTTTTTAATTTTTTTGTTAGTTTAGATTTATATTAATTAGACCTGGTATGTTATACTACGCCCTCTAGCGGATAACTTCAGAACAGGTTTGTCGATATAAGTGTCACTAAAGTTACTCATTTACGTATGTGCTAGTAATGAATGATTTGCTAAAGTTTACAAAGAGTTTGTGTTTAAACGTGAATAATGGCTTCGAACGAACAGAAAGCTCAGCAGCTCATTGCGGAAGCAGAGAAGAAGTTGTCGGGCTCCAAAGGATTCTTCAGTTCCTTGTTTGGGTAGGTGTTGCAGTCTTGAGGCGACGATTTCGTTATTATTGCGTGCTTTTGCTTCAGAGGATCAGCTAAGGTCGAAGATGCGGTGGAGTGTTACCAGAGAGCAGCCAATTTGTTTAAAATGGCAAAGAAGTGGTCGGAAGCAGGCAGTGCCTTCTGCGAAGCTGCCAATCTTCATTCGAAAGCTGGCTCTCGGCATGACGCTGCGTCCAACTATGTGGACGCCGCCAATTGTTACAAAAAGGCCGATATCAACGGTAAGACACTTTGAGTGGTTTCATTAATTATGCATTTGATAATCTATGATTGGTGTCAAGTTACTAATTTAACTTTCTCTTCAGAGGCGGTGAATTGTTTTCTGAAGGCTATAGAAATATATACAGACATGGGTCGTTTCACTATGGCTGCAAAGCACCATCAAACCATTGCTGAGCTCTATGAAACGGATGCAGTTGATTTGGAGCGTGCAGTGCAACATTACGAACAAGCTGCCGACTACTTCAGAGGCGAAGAGAGCAATTCTTCTGCAAATAAATGTCTGCTGAAAGTAGCACAGTATGCAGCCCAGCTGGAAAATTACCAGAAAGCCATCCAGATTTATGAGCAGGTGGCATCTTCGTCGCTGGAAAGCTCTCTGCTGAAGTATAGTGCCAAGGAGTACTTATTCCGTGCTGCTCTCTGCCACTTGTGTGTGGATTTGCTGAACGCACAGCACGCGCTGGAACGTTACATTCAGATGTATCCAGCATTCCAGGATTCGCGAGAGTACAAATTGCTGCAGACCCTCATGGAGCACTTAGAAGAGCAAAACGTGGAGTCGTTCACTGACGCTGTTAAGGAGTACGATTCCATATCGCGCCTAGACCAGTGGTACACCACAATACTGCTGCGCATCAAAAAGCAAATCAACGATAGCCCTGATTTGCGCTAATTTCTTGCCTTGTTTGTTCAATACTGTATTAAGTAGTACCACTTATAGTTGCTCTTTTTTTGACTATTTAGAAAGTTTACTAGCAATGTGGGTGTCTTAAGTGGAAAATCCTTTTGATTAATGGTTTTGTATGCAGTGGTATAAATTGCTATTAATGATTGAAGTTAGATTGTTAGAGTAGCAAGTTTGCGATAATGTGCACTTTTCTCTTTTATCATTCCACTGTAATACATTTAATGTAAATATATGTGTTATATATATATATATATATCTGGACAGTAAAGCTGTATTGTTACGTTGTTATTTTATATCACAATATATGAAATGTGTTCATCATGAAAAGTGTAGGTTTGGTACACTGCCTTGATAACTTCAATACAAACATTACATATTGTATGTATTGTAAAATTCTTAAGTGTTTACCTGTGACGATGCTGTTGATGTGCAAAAGCAATTGTTTATTTTTTGGCCATTTTAATTACCAATTAAGTGCTGTACTACATTATTAATTATAAATTGTAATCACTGCTTAATAGCTGTAGGCATGTGAAATATTGATTATTAATTCATAATAAAATGTCTCTTTCAGGGCGCTTTTGAATACCTACGTAGTGTAGTGAATCTTTGTAAAAAAACACTTATGTTATCCAACTGTACAGCACCTAGTAGTTGTCAAGCAACTCGAGCAATGCAAAAATTGCTTCCTATTGCAATAATCTTTATACATAAAGAAAACTTGTGTGTACCAACGATTAACTTTGTTGCCGTTACTTCATAATCGTATAACTGTCACAACATTTCATACATTGCTGTTACAGAATAGCATAAGAATGTTTTGTTGAATGCTCTTTGAAGCTGTTGTTAATTTATTTGTAAATATTTTTCTTTACTATTTGATATATAGGTGAAGTAGTAAAAATGCTTAACTGCTTCCATCTTGTATTGTAGGCTAGGACTGATATAAGGTTGAGAACATGAGGGTTATTTCTTAAGTACTTTAGAATGGTATGTTCCAATGCGCACCCTTTTTTGTGTACTACGAAGAACACACCAAACAAAGTTTCTAGAAAGTATGACATGCAGCTATATTATGCATGTAAGACAAATAAACTATAGAAAATAGTCATTTGTTTTATACACTTTTCTTTCACGACTTAAGTGCCGTGGGTTGGAAAATTTATCATTGAATTTTCAAATCTCTTCAAGGTAATTACGGCGATGTCAAAAGATGTATTTGGAATCCTGAAAATTAATTAGAAAGAAGCTCTATTATACCCTTTAAAATTAAGATAGTGCAATATTCCATCAACTAGTTAAACCAACAGTTAATTAATAACAAAAATAAAAATTCTACCGATACCAAATAATTGACTTAAAAAATATTTGTCTTTCTGCGAGGGTTGTATTTCAATTGCCATAGTCTTCTATCTTGCTAGATATCTTCCTCAATTTAACATTTCTCCAAGACTTGCTTTGCCTCATTTTTCTGTGACCTAGCGTGTCTTCTATTAGCAGGGATTTCTTGTAGCCATCTTGTATCCATCATCTGCATAACATATGTACTATATGAGCTGACAGAATTCAGTTCTATCTGTTATGCTTTGCTTAACATTGGTTAATCCATGTATGACATGGTTTCTTGTGTGATTCAGCCTTGAGAGCTTATAGAATCATAAAAAATTTATTTTCACTACATTCAGTCTCTCTTAGTACGTTGTTGAATTGCCATACGTTCCTCAGTTATTCTGCTATATATTTTTTCGTTTCTCGTACCGTTGCTTGTAAACAGACTGTCTAGATATCAAATATCTTTAAAGCACAATACGGAGGTCTTCGGCCGTGTGAGAAGCATTAGTTGCCAGAGTAACGCGTTCGGGGCCACGCGGAAATACACGAACGATCGTTGCTTTATATTTCATAATGTCGACATAACGGCGATACACCAGAGTGAGACGGAATTCGTGACTGGCACAATTGTTGGAGGGCAGCAATAGTAATGATTGCCTTTAAGACTCTACCATACAGCTTTCCCATAGAGCTTATTTCTCTGTAATTGCTGCATCTACATCCTGTTCTGTGTGCAGAACTAATGTAAGTCAAAGTTTCAATCCGCATTTTATTTTTCATATTTTTGATGTCTGCTAATTTTTGTAAACCTATGGGGTCTATTTGTTAATCACCTTCAACGGCATTGGATTTGCAGAACTCTGGCCTCTCCTCCTTGAACAATGCTTGGTAATGGTTTTTGTAATCTTACTGTTATATGGGCAATTGTTTGTATATTTTGTATCTCTTGATAAGTCATTTAAGATTTTCTATGCCTTTGCTATCCTAGGTGTCTATTGAGTTTTTCAAATTTCCCTTTTCAAACATCATTTTTACTTTTTAAGATTAGGGTTTTACATCCTCATCCAACTGTGCCAATTGTGGTACGCGCTTTTTAATACTGATCAAGTTCCGGATATTTCCTGTTTAAGCTTCTTCCAATTTTTAAATTGTCTCATGAATACATTTTTCCAACTGATTTTCCAGCTAATTCCTCTGTAAGTCGGCAATTTATCAGTTATTCTTTATCCGTAAAGTAATAGAATTGAGACTATTCAAGTTGTACTTTGGATATTTTATTGTTTCTTGAGTAGTGATCCTTACATTCCTTCCCTTTTACAAGAGATGAATAGTGTTATTACAAGGATTTATTTGTTTACATATCGTTAGACAACCTTTTCACAACTGCTATTTCTGATAGTCATTTATTTTATTATGAATCGATGCAGTAAGACGTTCGATTGTGCATTCTCTGATGAAATTTGTGCCTAAACATGCCGTTACTCTTCACTGGTCTAGTTGTACTGTGTGGCGAACTTTGCACCAAGACCTTTTTTTTCATCTATACAAAATAAGTGTTGTACGGAACCTTTTTGAGCGTGATTGGCAAAATCGCCTGAAAAGCATTCTACACGACGCAGTTGTTTTTTTAGCGCTGACGAAGGTGTCACTGTCTGGTGTGTGGTGAGTAAAGTTGGGGCCATTGGCTTTTACCGTTTTGAGAAGGAAGACCAATCTATTTCAATCGATATGTAAAAAAGATTTGACAAATTTTCGCACGGAATCTCGATGCACTCCAACTAGAAAATATTTTGTTACGACAGAATGGAACCACGGCCCACACAGGAAAAACTTCGCTCACTATCTCTCAATCCTTCTTCCCATGGGCATCTCTCAAGACTGAGGTTCACAAACATTGCTCTAGAATGCTCCAAGCCAGACGAAATGCAATACGTCAAGAAATCAGACGTGTTCCCCCAACTCACGTGGGAAAGATTAAATAACTTCAGAATACACGACTTCAACAGTGCATCAACTTGGTTGATATCCTCTTTAAAATACATTGAAATAAAACTTCCAGTTCTGTATTTCCAGAACGCAAAAATAAATTTTGTATATCTATTAGCGTTCTTGAAGAAGGGGGAGGAGTTTTGCTCTATCCTCTATATACTAGTCTGCTCCTTTCTGTAATCTTTATGCCCTTGCGAGCGTCGGAAATGTATACGGGTCATTTACAATGTATTTAAACACAAACCAATTATTAGGGCATTAAAAGAAGGTTGATGGGTTGAACAGCGTTGATTTTTTTTAATTTTCGAAGTTTTGGTATCCACTTTCATGCCATTTTTCAAAGATTGGAGTTATTTTTATACTCGAAGTCTCAATCTACCTACTCCCTATGGAGAATTATGGGTCGAAGAAGAAGACCAGCGATTTTCGTGTTCTACTTCGCTATTTACTGAAACTGCAGTGAATGTTTGGCGGAGACGTGGGGAAAGTTTGTTTGTATGAAATAGTTACCTAACTAACAATGCGGTATAATTAACGATTTCTAAATATCAGATAATGCATATAAATGTTTCTTTAATGTCTTACGCTTGCTGAAATTTTTTTTGCGCTTAGGATATGTCTTCCTTAATGGATCCATGTTTACTGCAGCCTATGGCTTATTGTGATTACCCTAATAAAATAAGTTCACAACCAATCTGTAATTGTGTCCCCTGAATCAGCAGATACAGGTCCTTTACAGGGTGTGTCTGGAGATCTATCGGTTCCAGGATTGGTTTCCCGAATGTATGTTGCCTTTTCCTGCGTGTCGCACTTGCATAGGATGTGTAAGGCTGTTTCTGGTTTCTTGCTACAAAGTCTGCATGCAAGGTCACCATTGAATTTACCAATTTTCCAGAGGTATTCTTTTACAGTCGCATATTCTTTAAGAAACCCTATGGTTATCTTTACCTGTGGCCTACTTAGGTTAAGGAGTTCTGCAGCTCTCTTTTGGCAAGGTCCCTTATTAAAGGTTTTGTTGAAATAATGTCCTGGTCGATTCTTCCAGTACATTCGATGATGAGTGCGTGTCCTCTCCTTAATAAAGCTTCGGGCAGCACTTCGTGAAATTCCTAATGCAGGTTCTAGACCGATATAAGCCTCACTAGATCCCTGCCTGGCCAATTCATCGGATTTCTCATTGTCGTAGATACCACAACACCCAGGTGCCCATAACAGTTTCACCGTGTTGTGTTCTGCCAGTGTATTGAGTTCGTTAATGCATGCCCATACCACTCTAGATGATGTTTTTGTGCTTGATAAAGCCTTTAAAGCTGCCCAGCTGTCTGATATAATACAGATCCGCTTGCTCTTGTAAGCCTTGTAGTATGGCGTATATTTCTGTTTGAAAGACAGAAGCGTGCTGGCCCAGGGGAAAGCTTAGCCTCAGCATATATTCCTGCCCCGGTACCCAGCTCGGTTTTAGAACCATTTGTGTACCAGTTTAGGCTACCAGGTGCAATTGCCTGTTCAAATATCTCGATCCTGCATGATCACCCCAAATAGATAGTCATCACATATTTTGGAGGTCATGTAGTCCGTCCTCATTTCAAGCAGATGCCCCCAGTCTATCAATGATTCTTGTATGACCGCTTGCTGAAGTTACTGAGTATTCTCTTTGGAGAACGACTAAAAAATTATATACCTACAAAGCTTCCCACCTATTACAACGCGCCAGGGCAGTTTACAAGAAACAAACAAGAAAAAGCTTATGTTTTTAAAGAACACCTAATAGAGGTTTTCCAGCCACATTTTTCAGAAAATTAACCTGGATAGAGAAAGTGAATTAATTCAAATAGTAGAGATCCGGCTTCAACTCAACCACCAACCACAGGGAATGTTTTCAAGTAATTATCTTTCACCGAATTAAATTTATCTTACACAGCTCTTTAATGCTGTTCTGCTCAAATTTTAAAGCCAGGAACACCCCTAAATGACTTAGGATCGTATCGGCCAATAAGCCTTTTGCCTATAGTGTCCAGTTCAGTGTGTTTGAGAAGTTGTTATCATGTAGACTCTTACCAATTTTTTAGAAAAATAAATCAACCCCTGATCACTAATTTGGATTCAGGTAGCTGCATTATATAATTCAACAAGTTTATCCTGTCGCTCAGAAGATTTAGGAAAGTTATGAAAATAAACAATGTTGATCTGCAGCATTTCTATATATATATATGTATATATATATATATATATATATATATATATATATATATATATATATACAAGTGTCTGACAAATGGAACATATTTATTTCTTATTTAAGTTACGTATTCTTCTCCTATAAAATACTTCACTATCCTTAAATTACATCTTTATAACAGACAGTCTTTGTTCAAGCTTGAAACTGAGTTTATCTTATAAACACTAGAGGACTCCAAGTCAGCGTCTTCAGATATTATATACTGCAAATCACCTTACTATACCAAATATTGTAACAGCAACTTTTTCAGATGATCCCATATTCCTAGTTTCTGATAGTGACCCAACAATTGCTAGACAACTATTGCAAATCAAAGACAAAATCTATGCATGTTTGTTATATGAAGAGGAATTAATAGCTGCTTTAGCAAGAATAAGTTAAATATCTTAGGCTATATCTTGACAGTAAACTCATATTCTTACCAAGAGCAATCATTTGGGACTGATTTTCTCCAAAATGTGCTGGTTACTCGGACTCAACTCCAAATTCACTACTGAGCACAAGCTTCCTGTTCTACAAAGGTATAGTCTTATGGCTTTCAACTCTAGAGTGCAGTATTTACCTCTAATTTTAAAATTTTTGAGTGTTTTCAAGCGATAGTGCTGTGTACGAGAGTGAACACGTCTTGATTCGCACCCAACACAATTATTCAAAAGGACCTCCAAACTCCAACGGTCAAGGAAGAAATATGACGCGTCGTCTACAGTACAGTGCTCGACTGAATGCCCTTCCTAACAATTTAGCAGTGAATCTTGTAAACCAGCCCATAATCAATAGGCGGTTGCAAAGACACCTGTCCAATGATCTGTCTACTAGATTTTGATGTGATTATCTCTAGTTATTTTTAGTTTAAACGCTTAGCGTATACGTGTACACATTTTTTGGTATTCTAATAGATCAGTCTTGTATACATGTTAAATTGGTTGATGAAGACCAAATTTCTAAATTTGGATTTCTTCGAAGTCTTCTTAACTAGATATACGTGTAATAAATTTGGAAATCAATTTTTTGTTAAAAAATATGAAAACACGACTGACTATATTATGACCAAAATTTAGATTTGTACTTATGGATGCTTGCTTCATTTATATGTTATAGTGTAGCTTGTCTAAAAAGACTTTTTTTAGTCCAGAAAAAGAACTATCACAAAGAATTTTGTACTAGTTTTTTTGAATAGACATTTTCCACATCTCAATTTTTTGACACTTTGTTCCAGTTTGTACAAAACTGTTCTTTGGAATGTCTATTATTTGGGCAAAAGTGCCGTTTTATAGTTTTGTTTTTTTTTAGCAACGGTAGAAGTTGCTTATTGAAGGATCCCTTGATATGTAATTTGATTTTGTTTTATATTTGTATATTACCTACTATACCGTAACTTTCTTCTAAAGTCCGCGGTAAAAATCGATCTAAATCCTTTGTATACGATGGTTGTGACTTAAAGTTTAATTTAACATAGGTTTTATCATCTATTATCACATATATTAATTTTTCAGCTGTAAATATTTTTATTTTTTATCTGTTCTTCTTTTTTTACCCCTTGCTTGTTTTCTTTTGAGTATCAGGTTTAGATTAGGTTACTTTTATCCATCGACTCATTTCTTCCAATGTTTCCCATTTAATTCCATTTTTCATATTTTATATGGTTTTGCTCCTCTTGTTTCTCACACCTACCATGTTTTTCTTGGTCTTCCTCTTCTTCTCTTCTTGTGATTTCTTGTTTCCCGAACCCCTATGGTCAATTTGTTTGGGTTTATTCTAGTCTTCTTTGTATTTTGCTTATTGGTCCTTGCTTAGTCATCTATCTGATTGCTAGTAATTCTATCCCACTTTGTTTTTCTCGTGATTTTCATTAGGTGTTTTATCATTAATTATCCCCAGTTTTCTCTTGCGCATAACAGTTTTGGGATGGTTAACCCATTATTGATTCTTAACTTTGTTTCTCGTTTCAGTTCCGTTTTCCCTAATGTTGCTATTAGTATATAGTAGAATTCTGCTGAATTTCCTCGCCCTGTTTATCATATCTAGGTCTATGTTCCCGTCATTTGTTATAAGGTTTCCTATTTTTCATCTCTCTAACTTTTTCTAATTTTTATCATTTTATTTTTTTGTTTGACGAGTTGAACCGTTACAATGTTTCTTTAAATGTTAAAAGCATAAGTCTATTCTTTTTTGTTCAATTCGGAATTTGGCTCTAGTTTTGGACTGCTCAAGACCAACTTTTTTATCTGTACACCGCTTCTCCATTATAGGTTTTTTCAGTTCCTATTTGACTTTTTCAGCAGAAAGACGTATTAATTACTATTTTGAGTGCATGAATGCTTAAATGCGAAGCCGCAAGGTAAGTAGTTTTATTTTTATTAACATTTTATTGAACATGAAGGTAAATTTATTTAAAAAAAAACAACAAAGATAAATAAAAAAAATGAAGTATAACCAAACTCGTGTTCCATGTAACAACTGTTCAGAGAATATCAATAAACAATGTCATACAGAATTATTATTAGATAACACAAAAATGTCGCAGTATTACAATCATAAACAATAGAAAGCCAAAGAACTGTGAAATATTTTATAGGAACATAACTACTTCCTATCAACGAATACTCTTAATTATTGGCCGACAAAGCAATAAATTCCAGAACTATTTGACTTCTATTTTACTAATAAAATCTCTCCAACGTACGTGGATGTTATCTCAAGTTATGACCTATTCTCTTATCACTCACTGGTAATAGTGACAATTAGTAACTAAGTCATCAATAAAAAACAAACTCTTAGACTACACAGCAAAACTACAAATTGGGAAGAATATAGAAATAAAATGTCTGCAAATAAGCCTTCATAAGCTGAAGTTGATAATACAACATATCATACCTCACACAAAAACCTATCAATGGAGGTTAAGGAAGTTATAGCAGAAAAGTCATACTACTAACTTTAACAGATAGGATACTTTAAGATGGAAAACTACAAAATATCTAAAAAACGCACCGAAAATATTAAAGGAGATATTACAAAAAGGCTTAGGCTTACTTACAAATATCTTTAATGCTACCATAACACAAAAATATTAGCACAAAGCTCGTAAAGGTCAATATAAAAGAAAAAAGTGTAAGACATCATGATAAATTGGAAATTCGTCTAAACGCACTGCTACATCCATCTCTTGAAATGCAAAATTACAGGATACTTAAAAGGAACTGACCAGTAGACTTCCAAGAAATATAACGAAAACTTGTCCTTAAGAAACAAATCAAGAGTAACCTAGTTCTTAAAACAGCAACTTAGCTCATAGAATACCTTGATTTTCACAGATTCACTTAGTAATCGTTTCTATTTCTCGAAAGTTATGACCATAGGGCAAAATCATATTAATAGATGCATATTAAAATATTGGCAGCATAAGACTTAAATAAAAAAGATGACTATAAGTGTCCTTGGTTTTACTTGGTTTCAGTTCTGTCTTAAGTGGCTATGGAATCCACAAAATATAATATCTTGTAGTGATCTCCATCTTATAGCTGTGAGTGAGTCTGAAAATACTCTACTAGATTATATGTTTTAGTGGGTTTAACATAGACTACATTTAAAAAAATGATCAACCAAATCATTGTGTTATTATTAGATTGAATGAATTATTAAGTTCGGAAAATACTTCGGAGAAATCAATTTTAATTCCCTCATATTCTTCTCTTTTATCTTTAGAATGTTTTAGTCTTCTGTAGATGGAGTATATATTTTTTTAGTAAACTTTTAGATTACAATATTCGAGGATCAATAACCTATACCAGGAAAGAAAAAATAAAATTGGTCGACTAATATTCCTGTGGTTATTAAAACCGCCTACTAAAACACTGGAATGTTGATACAATGTTTTTCTAACAAAGCCTCTTTCATCTATTAGTAAGAAGTGGTTATGTCCTAATTAGAATAAACAGCATTGATTAATTTAGAGTTATCAGTTTTTTCAACATTGTTAGATATAAACGGTTTTTTCAGATTTGGTATTCTCTTTTAGATCTTCTCAAGAACCAAGAGTGCGTTGCATTATTTAACGAGAGATTTTCTTAGTGTTCCCTATATAATTGCCATAAATCAGTCTTGTTGTTGAGATACAAACCAAAGGTGACGTCTCCATGATATAAGAAATGCTCTTAAAGAGAAAGATATTACACTTTTCTAGATAGTTGTTTCTGCTGGTTGTTTTTGGTACGCCGCACTGTCTTTTTCTTCCTTTAGACCTTGACGTAGTAACTTCTCCTGAACTTTTCCTGAACTTGTATATGTATTCTCTTTTGAACCTTCTCAAGGATCAAGAGTGCGTTGCATTCTTTGGCAAGATACTGTTGTATAACTATTATAAATTAATCTTGATGAGATACAATCGAAAGGTGACGTCTTTTTAGTATAAGAGATTCTGATAAAAAAAAGTAAAAATGATATAATCATTTTCTAGATAGAGTAATTTTGATTCTAACCGGATTGTTTTATTTATAGTAGTTATAGCTTGTTTATGCTATGCTTTAATTCTCTTTAACCCTTTGCTATCAGATTACGTTTAATTCAGGTGAATGTAACACTCTTTATGAAACAGTCTTGGAAGAAACTATTTTGGATCATTAAATGCTGTAGTACTTGGTTAATTATTGATCTAGAAACATTATCTCTAAAGTGTTAATTTTCAGTTATCTCTATAATAGTCTGTAATAAGTGTTGTTGATCCAATGAATCAAAATGTATTGTAACTGGTTATACTATCCGATTTAGCTAAAAATTTGGAGTATTGATATGTTTTTTGACTTACATTTTTTGTCGATTGTGATCGATTATTATGCAGATTGAAACAATCAACTCTTTATCGCAACGTATTTAATTGAAGACTCTTTTACACCCAGAATATCTAAAGACTATAAATAACACACATAGTAATGTCATATGTAACTATATAAAAAATATCAGCCAATATTCTAGCTAAAGTACACACTTTTACGCTATATCATAACGACAATTTGTGAAAATACATTTGAGGCGCCGGAAAAATGCAATTAACATTTAATATTCAAACTAATCGTTAATTTTATCATTATTAAGGAAGAAAGTGTTAATTTTAATATAATACATACTTAAGGTTAATGAAATAATTTAATAACGTAACAGCTAAATGAGTGATCAACGTGAATTCATTTATTGTAAGCTTACTTAAGTTTAAATAACTACGTTCTTAAAACACTAAGGAAGTTAATTATCATTTTATGTGAATAACAGAACAATAAGTTGGAAACGAATTTGATTAAATGATGATGTGCAAATACAAATGCTAAATGTTGCACCAGATAGAGCACTGATAGTTAATCTTTGCAGAAAAACAAGCAAATGCGCTCACAACTGATGATACTGGATTATGCCGACGCCCCTGGTTACACGAAACCAATTCACAGCATCTTAACCGAAGATTTGGACCCTGTACTTACATTGGAAAGAGTTATGAGAATGCAACAACACTGATTTGCGATCAGCGATTAAAGCAAAAACGCTAGATGTTGAAACAACTTTGAGAATACGAAGGGCAACCCTATTATTCTGTGCAAAGAATTTTTTTTATTGCCGTGGGTGAGTTTCTTCAACTGAATAAAGGAGTTTAGCAATTTAAAGGAGGGGGGACAAGTTATGAACCAAAATTTTATTATTATTTCTAGAATAGAGGTGGTCGAACTTATAGATTACATTGTAAAGGAAACTACTTAGTAATAAGACTGTACACATTCTTTGTCTTCTTAGATGCCGTCTATGATTTTAGGTGAACAGTTGTAGTATGGAACTGAAGGTTTAGTGAAGATGATGGTGTAATGTTGAAGTGATCATGTTACAGTCACAAGATTGTAATAAACTTACTCTGAAATTTTTTAAAAATTTTGTCGGTTGTGCAGAAAAATAAAATTAGACCTGCAAAAAATTGTAAATAAGAGGCACATTGTTAAGATTGTAAGAATTGTATGTATCATTGTCATGGAGCAAAGCACATATAAACACTCATATAGTAAGACTTTGATTACATCCAATACATTTCCAGTTTCTGTTAATCGATGCCCACAATATATATATATGTTAAGCGTAATGTTATACAATTACAGTATCAAAATAAGTAATTGTAAATATATGTCGTTATATGTTATATAGGTACTGAAGGCACAATGATATAAGACATTTTTTGCATTGCATATACGTACTTTTAATTATATGCTAACGTATATGATTATCCTGGTAATAGTCACATTAGCAAATTTGCAACATTGCGTTTCACATAAACTGATGATAGTTTTGCCCAATGTAGACGTTTAATAAAATAGCGGTATATAAATCGGTTGGCAATTATTTTGTGTAACAAATACAGATAGTTTTGGCTATAAAATTTGGTTCTAAATGTAAAGTACTAATTGGCCCCGTTAGTACAATTTTGTTACCTTACATAATGTATTTACTAGTGCCAACAAAGCTGCAAAAGCAATGCAAATCTGAGTGATATAAAACACGCCTGTTTCTGACTTCTGTGAGGTATTTTTCGGTTTGATGTATGTTAAAACTTGTATGAACTACAGTGGTCACAACACCATGCAGATAAAATTAAAGTAGCGGAATTCAAATGGTATACTAAGAATTAAGTATTTATCAGGGGGGTTTCGTCTTTTCTTATAGGCCCGTCTGTAGGAGAAGCTACCTCATACTTGCTGTTGGAGATCATGATTTCCGATTGCTCCGGTTCAGGGTTTCCCATGCAATATTTGCACCTCATTTTTGTGTCATCGCCAACTTTAACCATTTGCATTATGGTACATAGGCTGATAAAGGAGACGACAAATACACTGGAAGGTACTCCAAGTGCTATTATGAAGTCGTGCCACGTTTTGTTGAGGTCGTGTCGAACTACCACCATAGAAGAGTCTTGCTAAAATGTACGAGTTACTTAAAGGCAACTATAAAAATTTTATATTTGTTTTACTTTTTTGTAGTAACACGGAAAACGGGACGCTGCAGTCTGATTACTTCCATTTCTTCCATGGCTATTCCAAAATTCCCTGCATTCCCCCTTTAGGGTATTCACACAGCCGTCCAAATTAATATACAGATAGGACGAATTATAAATCGTTATGTTTGACTGCATCGGTAGAAATTTTTGGGTTTCATCCACCAAGTCGCGATACTTATCGGACAAGTTCCAAAATGTCGTAAAATTTATTTTTGGTTGCGGTATAATGGAATAGTTAAAAATGGTTCCGTTGATGCAGTCCGTAAGACTAGAAGTAAATAAACGTTATATAAACAAAATCTAAAAGAATATTGTATATTACTTTAATTTATCTTCATCCTCTTCGATACTGTTGCAGGACATCATTACCACATCATCATTTGAAGTTTTAGTCCAGACTATCGTGGGGTTAATGGGATATCCATCCTCTCTTCCGTTGGCTGCTGTAGTTGCAATAATTCTTCTGCAGTTGGCCATATAGATGGTTTCGCTTATATACACATACATGTTGTTGGAAACAGTGGGTATCTCATCACAGTACCTATCGCAATAGAACGGCCGCTTGACTTTAACACACCTGGAATCCTTGCATTCAAAGAAGCCGTTCAGTTTCATGTTGTCTTTATCGCTGTCTACTACCATACCGTCTGCTTTATAATGACACAGATACCTCGCGGACATATAACTGCAATGCCCCTTTGAACAGTTGAAAAATCCCGTGAGGGTCCTGCATTGAGAGCCGTTGTTGCAGTTGTACCGGGTGAGGTTCATGGGATCTACTTCGGGGCAAGACACCGAGAACAGTTTGGTGCAGTTCTGTATCTGTACGGTGGTCCCATTCTGACGGGTCGTAACGTGGATCTGTGGGCAAAATCCCGAAGTCTTCGTAAGGCACCACTCGCCGCACGATGCCCAGCTGCAGTTGTTGTTCATGCTCGTGTTCGTCGTTTGGCACATGACGGGGGTTAATTCGAACCCGGAGTTGAATGCCCGGTAGGCAGGTATGTAGATCGCTACTGTGAGATAAATAAGAGACACGCAGCTGGTTACTACCATCAACTGGCAGAAGCAGATGCTGGCGCAGATTCGTCTGTCTTGCTGCGGAATTAGTCGAGGCTTGCATTTATTGCGACGTCCCATCCTTTACGGGAAAAGGCACGATGTGATTAATGCACTGTTTTTTAGAATTGCACTACATGTCGGCACTGGCTACAAGTACGGAATAAGGATGACGCGTTCGTCGTTATCCTGTAGGAGCGCAAGCGTCCCTTCCTACGCCAGCGCTCTTCAGTTCTGGAATCAATATCTTTATTTATCCTTACAAATTGGATTCATGACCTATGCGCAGCAACGAAACGAGGCTACAGTGTACCTGAATCAATTTATTTTCAACTAGGTACAAATGTTTGTAATACAAAGATTAATTCATATAAGGACAATGTAGATGACGTTATTATAGGATAATTAGGAGTAATAATTAGAATGTATATATTAATAAAATTAAGTTATAATAAATATTATTACAGTGTATTTCATTTTCGCTAATACTACTACTAGTAGTGTAGCTGTATAAAGCGAATGTATTTAGTTGCACGTGCTCTGTATTAGGTATTTAAAATGTAATACGTCATCAATGGAAATGCAATACAACACGCAATGAAGCTGAACAATGAGCATTTTTAACAAATTGCGCAATTCCATTAAAAGAGAGCGAAAGGCGTAATCATTGCTTGCGTTAGTAAGGATCTTCATCGTAATCTTCGTCTCTGAAAAAGTCACTAATGTCATTGCAAGTATGACAGTTGCAAAAAAACAGACTCACTCTTCGGGAAAGTGATGAACATACTTGTGACATGCTCGACCACAGCCAGGACAGTACCAGTAGCTGAGAACTCCAATAGATGCGGCGAAGAGAAGATTTGGGATGGCAATGGAGAGCACGAGGTGACGCAAGGTGTCATCCCAGTTGTATCTAGCAACTACGATTTCGGGGTAGGCTCGACTGTAGTAACAAGGGAAAGGCGTGCCTGCTGTTCCGTAGCCATACTGGCGGGCGAACTCCGAGCAATTCACCGACGGTGGATACCCGCAACCTTCTGCGTTAATCAGGAATCGAGTGCTGGCCACGTCCCATTGTGTAGGCATCGATGTTCTGTATTCTCGGAACGGCAGGCGAGAATAATTGACGAGAATCTGGTGACAACGAGTAGCTTCCTTTGTGCATCCTTCGCGGCAGGAAGCCCACGAACAGTTTCGCAACCCTTCCGTGTAAACGTGTCCAGTGGCAACACACGTAACTGGTTCTGGTTCGTAATCAGCTAGGATACTATTAATGGCAGGGTCTACCACGAAGGGAATTAGGAATAAAAAAGCAAAAACAGATATAAAAGCAACGGTGCCTAAACACAAAGACGCGTAAAATTTTGCGGTTTCCGCCAGAGAAATGAGTGTCATTTGTTTCAGAGTCATAGTTATCGAACTAAAAGTGCTTTGTACTTGTGCGATTCGAATCAGATAGGGCACCTATCTTCTTAACGTGTAAATCGGCATCGGCTTCGATACGCTTCAACAGAAGTAGACTACCTATAATAAAACGATACTTTAATTGCTAGCATTATAAATGTCAAGCACACTAACGTCGTGAGTTTTAGAGGGCCATGATAGAGTCTCCTCCGCCTCTATCTGCCATATTATTGTTGGAGCCGCTTTTCTCTACATTACCGTCCGTCGCGTTGCAGCCCTGAAATCGCATTTTAGCGTCATCACCTACTACCACGGTGCGCTGGCAGAAAATTAAAGTCAGGCAGGAAATGATAAACAAAACCGACGGCAAAATAAAAGCGACTAAGAACTGTCGCGTGGTAGCAGCCAGGTCGAATCTGGCTACGGTAACTCCGACGTTATCCAGCGCAAAGAAGCAGGGGAAGCGCGCACGAGCGTTGTGGTCAGTGCCGTCTTTTCCGTAGACCTTCAAGAAGTCCTTACATTCGTCCTGGAGGGTGTTCACGCAGCCTTCTAGATTAATGAGCAATTTACTATCGTTGGCTATAAGCAGGTCCGATTCTGGAGGAGCTACCCTTCGTTCTTTATGTAGCGGCTCGCTGTTTATAACACTGCGATAGCTTAGATACGAAAAATTCGTCAGGTCACTCAAAATGTTGTTATCCATTAAAGAACCGTTCACGCAATCTACCGCCACAACGCCTTGACTTGTATTGTCGATGCTGTAACAAGAAGCCATCATAATTTTGTTTTGAGTTTCGTTCCACACTTCTTCGCCGGTGTCCATATCGAGAGCTCGATTGCATTGTGATAAATACACTTTGTCGCCGCTGAGTATTATAACATTCTTATTGCGTGTAGGAATATCGACGCATCGACGATCACAGTTGTAAGGAACCCGAATTCTTTCACAAGTGCCTCTGTTGCAGTTGTACAATCCGTCAAGATCTATGCACGTTATTTTACCTCTACGACCAGAACATTTGAGGGGGGGATCTGTATCTTTAAAGAGACACTCAAAATATTCCGTTATGTTGATACACATACCCCTGGAGCAATTGAAAGTACCCGTTAAGTTTCTGCACTGGTCCGCGATGCAGCGGCTCTCCTTCTCTCGGTCTTGTATACCGTGGCAAGTTTTATTCGCTGTGCTCGTACAGTTCAGCAAAATGATGGTCGATCCGTTGTGTCGGAGGTTCACGTAGATTTGAACACAGGCACCGGAGGTTTTGCTGAGGCACCATTCCCCACATGAGCCCCAGTCGCAGATGTCCACCGAGATGTTTCTGGTTGTGGTACACATGACGGGCTGCTCTGTGATTCCGGACTGAAAGGCTCTGGTGAAGGGCACGTAGACGGCGACCGTCAGGTACACTATCGCCACGCTGCTTAACACCAACGTCATTTGACATAGACATATCGTCCCACAAATGCGATTATCTTGCGGAGGGATTATGAGGTCCTCGACCGGAGTGGGCTTCTTTTTCGGCATTTTGGCAAACCTTTGTTGCACTACATTTCTACAACTACTGGGGTTAATGCTGTACTGTTGCGGTTCGCGCGCACCTCCCCTGATCAATAGCCCACTGCGGCGTCGCCTAATCGATATAACGCGCGCAACCTACCCCTATACACATAGCATATTATAAAGCTGATTGTTACTTACGAAAGTTCACGGAAGATCAGTTTATGACAGGAAAGGTGGCGATACAAGATTGTGTGGGCAGGTGTTGACGGTTAACTGATGTAAGGAAGTCCGGTCACATGGGGCCCTGCTTACAGACGCTCTTCGAGTCATCTGACGGCTGCCGGCGCCAAAATCGATACGCCAAATATAGACTGCAGTGCCCTGAATACCATGTCCACCGGCAGCAAACTATGGATGTGCTTCGAGTGACCAATTGTCTTCTGCCCGGGTGCAACGGAGAAGACCTGAAGCGAGTATCGGTGTCAGTTTAGGTATCCTCGAACGCTTATTCGAAGTATGTAGGTGCAATATCGAGTGTGTTTTTAATTTATAAAAAGATAATCGGTATCGAAAGTACCCAGTTTGATGTGAGCGCGCGGAGCGGCTTCGCGGTATGAGCAGTGAGCCAGCCGCAGCCGCAACCGCAGCCGCCCGCGCTTCCTAGTGCGGCCGCAGATGTTGGACCTAAAAGTTGCGTCCACACCGCGACCATGGAGGAGAAGAAGGTTAAGCGCACATGCAAGCAAAAGATGCTCTTCTACATCACGGCGTTCTTTGTCCTACTCGGTATCTTCAGCGTGTTCTCGTTTCTATTCCTCGTGCCTTTTGTCATCGACCCAGCGTTCACAACAATATTTATGGAGTTCGACGAGACGCCCGCGTTTTGCGTGACGATAAACACGGAGAGGCGCCGGGGAACCAACAACTGTACGTGGTCATCATGCCGAGAGGGCTGCACGAGGGAAATATACAACTGCACGCAGATCCGCGTCAATTACAAAAAAGTTGTGTCCGAAGTGAACATCACCCCAACCACGGAAATGACGCCGCTCAGGAAAGAGCGCGCCTTGAGGGACGAATACGATTACATGCAACTTTTCGATCGTCAGCAAGAGCAGGATGATTACACTTTAGAGGCTCAGCCCACAGGCCTCATGGGCAATGACTCCGAGTGGTACTACGTTGGGGCTAAGCTCCTGCCCAACGTTAAAGGCTGCGGTTACCCGCCTATGCTCAACTGCTCTACCTTCCTCAAGCAATACAAGGAAATAGGTACTAATTTTTCCTGCTACTATAGTCGCGTAGATCCGGGCCTCGTCATCAGTCACCTAGACATGTGGCAGGTTCACATGAATTTAGTGTATGCTATGGCCATTCCTATCCCGTCCTTCATAATATCGGTGATATACCTGACGTTCGCCTACTTTAAAATTTATAACGACGACGAGGAGAAGGCACTGCTGGAGAAGAATGCGGAGGACATCGACGGCGAGGGGGAGAGCGTGCAGGAAGTGACGTCGCTGCCACCCGCCAGCGGTGCTCTCACGCCGGCGAGCGAAGCTTTCAGGGAGGACCTGGCCAGCTTTGGTCATCACTTCAAGGTGGCCATGGCGGACGAAATGAGCAGAGAGAGCTTAGGAGATGGAGTTCCCAACTCTGTATCTATCCCCGGGTAAGTATGACACCGTACAGCCGCCAGGGCACGTTTGACGGTCACTTGGTTCTCTTGCAGGAATTTAGGCAGGAACATGACTACCAGTATTTCCACGACAGGAGGTCCTATAGCGGATATATAATGACCGTTCGTCTCTTGTTCTCAAACGTGTGTTTTTAAATTTCTTTACAAACTGTCGTTGCTTGATATCTACTTATGAAACATATACTTATGCAAAAGAAAAGCTGAAGAAGCAATCGCTATTACCTACTTTATACCATTTACGTGTTTCTGCTTAAAAATATCTGCAGCTACAAGTTACCAAGGGCTCACCTGCGCAGTATTTAGGCTGCGGGTGTGCACGTAACGTTTATAGTGAATCGCTTGAATTATACACGCAAATGAAGAAGTTGTTTGCAAAACTATATATGTCATAAGCAAATTATATGTAGGTACTGTCCAGAATCATTTACAATTTTCACTCGTTACCCCTACAGAAGGCAGTTCGTTCAAAGAATTCAACGAAGCTGAAACAATAATAGCTATAATTTGTCTGCAACTACAATTTTTCAAAATTACTACGCACCGAGTTTAGGCACACCTCTGTTGAATAATACGACTATTGCCTAGGTATTGATTGATTACATAAAAAACGTAATTCTAGAACTATAAATAGGTTTACCCGTCCACTTCAATAATATAATCCTTCACATTATTCGTACTCCTGTTTTTTTCGTTTGAGCGCAGGTGCACATATTTTTATATTTATGTGTTGCATAAAATAATGTACTTTATCTAGAAGAGCACCAATAAATACCTGTATATAAATATGTTTTAAAATATATTGTTACAGAAATATTAAAGTCAGTTGTTGAACGATCATTTTCTCATTGTTGGCGCTTGTACATGTAACTTTACTCGCATTCATCTACCACTTTGATTGTAATATTGTTCACGGACGACGATTTTGAGAAAGCCCCGCTGCTTTATAGTTTTTATATTGTTAAGCCGCGGAGATGCCGTCACGAACTTATTGGAAGGTGAAGAATACTTATGTCCGTCACTTTATTTGGACATTACAACCTACGTTCGTGTTTATTGTTGAACCGAGACCACCTCGAGGTCTAATTATCCTACCTCAAATAATTGTAGTTGTAAATTTTTGGTTGCGTTTGTCTTGTATTTGATCTACTTTTTTTAAATTTACTAGCTCGGTACAATTTTTATTTGACCCCAACGTCATGTTCAGATAAGTTCAGTTCTGCCTCGACACCATGTGTGTACGCAGCGATAGTCGGGTTCGGGTGGGGCCAATGCCATAAATCGACTTCTCACAATTTTTTCATGAATTGCGTGTGTCCCTCACAATATAATCGTTGTATGTCCGGTCTGATTCGATTTATTACCGTTACCGTTAATTGCAGATATGATTTATGTCGTTCATTGCGTTGTTAAAGTCAGTAACGGCTTGTGATACAATCGCCAATTCGTTTAGCTATACGCTGTGTTATTAAAACTACTTTGTGATAGCTACTACAGCTGATCCTATAAGTGCAATATAAATATTAATAATACAGATTCTGAATATGTTGTGTTCTGTTATTTATACCACTGCTGGTGGTATCAGTAGCGCTAGTGGTATTCGAAAAAGGCTGGGTTCAGTTGCGAGTATGTCACTGAATTTGTGAACGAAAGATGTTTCTCAACAAGAATTTATAAATTCTGACTATTTAATTATAACAAATTTTCAAATTATTTTTCTATGCACTACCGATCCTGAAAGTATAGACACTAAATAAAAAATGAAAAATTTAATGTAAGAAAACAATTTATTATAATAATATATTATGCAACACGTAAAAAACAAACAAAAAATGAAATTGACTATTAAACATTTACTTCATAAAAAGCTCTTCATTCTCTTGCATTCTTTCGATTAATTTTCTTCTCGAGTGGTAAATCTCTTTAGGCACCTTGAAGAAGATTACAAAGATGATTTTTGGAGGTGGGACGCTTCTTTCTTACTGTTCTGTCCAGCTCATCCCATATTAATTCTATTAGGTTGAGGACTGGATTCTGTGGTAGCCATAATTTCAGCATGTTGTTTTTCTTGGTTTGCTAGGTAGTTCTTACAAAGCATCTCAGATAGTATTTTATATATTGTTCTTTTCTCATAATGCCATCGACTAACGAGAATTTGCCAAGACATGGAACTGAACACTTCGATGTTTGCAAGATCTTGTCGAACTTGTGAACCTATGGTATTATAACCCTCAACGGATGTTTTCAGGAACGACTCGGTTCTTCAGATAGCGAGGGGGCATCCAAAGTCGGCACCTATATGGTCGTCCTATATATCAAAATGTTTCCTATCTCGAGTATAAAAATTATCAGAAAATACTTTTTTATTTCCTTTTGATACTGTCTAGAATAACTCCCCCAGAGTAAATAAACTTATTAGAACAAGGTCATTCTGGAATAAACACACGTGTTTTTTTAAGATAAAAGCTTTTATTATATGTCTGACTGATATAACAAGGAATGTCATGGAGTTGTTCTGCTCTGATCGTTATCAAATTTGGTATACAGTATGATATGACTGAGGGATGAATACGTGTTATTGTTTTTTGCTGTGTGACTCAAAACTTTAGAGATATGAAGTATGAAAGTTTACCGCTTAACAATAATGCATATGAGAGATAGTGTTAACTGCAAAAAAGTGTTGAACACAAAGATACATTTGACAACGAGCACATTTGATGAAGAATAATGCCAACACCACTTTCGTCAAGAAAGTCATTCCTCCAAAGGCAACCGGGTTGATTCAACCTCTGGATCTTTTTTTCAATCGCCAATTCAAGCATTTTGTGAGGAAGTTCCAAGATCGCATTCGAATTGAACGTGTTGGTCTTCGTCTCTCCAAAAAGGACATCATGTTGAAGCTCTACTCGTTGACAATGCATCAATTTCAAGCAAAATGTTTTGTAGGCATGATCAAATATTCCTTCTTTAAGGCAGGATACATACGAGAGAGACCTCCCCGATTTGAAACTCCTTCCACTGTTTGTTTCCCAAGAACCTTTGAGAATTGTCAGAAGGATATCGAGGGCGAGCGTTGGTGGAATATCTTTGTTTTTTGGATTTGGGTGAATATTCCCTTAAAAATATTTCTTAGTTTGTCAAAAGTTGAATTCTTCGATCGATCTCCGTTGTTTGGGTGGGCTCCTTAAATGTGCATTTTTGCTCCAGGTTTGCATACTCATTAGCTCTATTCAGTGTCTATTCAATAGTAACTTCCTATCATCATTCCTATTTGTCATTCGTTTTGTTTTTGCCTATTGATTGTGAGTCCCATCCGACGCTCAAAAGGCCATGAAGGATTAGAGAACAAGAAGATTGAGAGTCCTATCTCTTGTTCTTCTACCATAGTTTCGATCTCCATACTATTGACAAACAACAAAATATTGTCAGTGAATTTCAGTTTATTGAGATACTCACCGTATATGTTTATTCCTTTTGTTTCCATTGGAGTTTTTTGAAGGCATCCTCTAATAAGTTTGTGAATAGTTTAGTGGAGAGAGGGCACTTTGGCTTACTCTTCGCTTGGTTATAATAAGTTTTATGTCTTCATATAGTTTGGAAACGATATTTGCATTCGTGTACATGTCCGTGGTTGCTGTACCCTGCTCTGAAGTCTGTCTGGTCCGGTATTTGGAATTCATCAAGTTTGATTCTTTGTTATTATTCGCGTATTTTTGTGGCTACGTCTTGTCTTATTTCCTTGTTCATTAATTTTAATTCTTTCCTTGTTAGATGTTTCTTGTGTTTATTTCTCCTCTCTATTAGATCTCTTGTTCCTTTCTCCAGCTTACTACGTTGATGCATTTTTGGTTTTTTTGACTTTTGATTTTCTTAAAGGCGTTGTGTATACTGGTGGTAATATGATAGTATTGTTTGGTTTGGGATATATTATCTTGAATGTATTTTTCTAAGAGCTGGGCTTTTAATGTATTTCATGTTAATGTACTTCACCGTCGGTTGTTTATTGTTTGCCTTTAATTAATTGTTTCTTTTCAGTTTTAGTGCTGATTTCCACTTGGGCTCGTACCAAACGGTTGTCGCTCATTTCCACGTGATTTAATACCGTTACGTCTTATTACGTGTTTTTTTTTAATAAGTTTTTATAAAGTCTATTTCGTTCTTAGTTAGGCCATCTGGGCTGCACCAAGTTTACTTCATGTGCTTTTTCCTGTAAAAGAAAGTGTTCGTTGATTTGAGCTGGTGATTTTCCATGAAGTTCATCAATCGGCCTCTTTCATTTCGCAAAGCCATTCCATGTTTAGTTACTGAGCCCTCATTATTCTCTTGCTCGCCGATTTTTAAATTGAAGTTATTGATTAAGATTGTGTAGAAAGCTTTATCACTGTTAATGCTTCGTCAGTATAAACTGAGGTAGGCGCGTAGACCTAGATTATTTTCAGTAAGTAACGTCTGTTTATTATGAATATAGCATACATAACTTTCGATGATACCCAGACCCAATTGGCCGCCCAGTTCCAACTCACTCAGTCCACGATATTCCGGAAGCTCGCCCGTACTACCGGACTCTCACCGCTTATCAAGAAGAGCGGTAGAATCCGTTGCACGTCCCCACACACCGACAGATGTATCAGCAGTGGGACGAAGTGGTCTTCAGAGATGAGAGCAAGTTCTCATTGTTCGAATCGGATGTGATACGCTACGTACGACGTCTCATGGGCTCCCCGTACAATATCCAGTACCAGGTGCCCACTGTGAAGCATGGAGGAGGGTCAGTGATTGTGTGTGGTGCGTTCTCTCCAAGGGTGTCGGCCCTCTCCTCCGTATCACGGGAATAATGGTCCGTCATATATACAAGGGCATTCTGGAGATTGTCATACTCCCCTACGTACGCAGTAGCCACGGTAGGGCTTTCGTATTTCAACAGGACAACGACCCTCTAGCCCACAGCACGGGTCATGAAGAACTGTTTCAGGCGAAAGAGGGTCCGGATTCTCGATTGGCTCAGTCGAAGTCTAGACCTAAACCCCGTCTAGCACTTGTGGGAAGTATTGTAGAGGCGACTGGACAAGAAAAAGGTCAGAAACGCGGATGAGTTTGCACAGCTGCAGGAGGAATGGAAGAAGATCCCTCAGTCCACTATCGACAACCTCCTAGATTCGATGCTCCGTTGGTACCAGGCTGTCATTAGGAGCAAGGGATATGCTACCAAATATTGATGTATTTGAGTTGTTGTTATGTTCTGACAATAATTTGTTATGTTGCACCAAGAAGCGTTGACTGCGATTCTAAGGATTTTATTTTGAAATACCTGGACTTGATGTAGGGTGATTTCCGATGTGTTGTCTCATGTTATCCCATGTAAATTTTCCCTTAAAAAAATTGTTGATAGAAAATTTAAGCCCTTTCCAAAAAAAGAAAATCAAAATAATCTGTGGTGCAAAATGATTGAAAAAATATTTTATATCACTTGGTTTGTTGCTTGACAGATATATACGCAAATAACGTGTAGTACTGAAGTCATTTAACTATGACTTAAAAAAACTGAAGTCTAGAATTTATTTAAAAATAATAACTTTTTAAGAATATTCTGACTTTGCTAAGTGATAGATGTTCATCCTTTTTAATTGACTTGATAACAATATAATTTTTTGCTGGTTTATTTATCATAGATTTTATTCAACACTATAGTTGGTATATTATTTTAGAAGTTGGGCAAATAATTTCATTGCTGTCCATCTTCACTTTTTCTTTGAAAGGTCTGCCTGATGATCTAAATACTAGTGCCGGAACTGGTCACCGAAAGTTTCAGGAGGCATGAACGATTGCGTTTCCTCCATAGATAAATGAAAGCGAAAAGCAAAAGTTTGTTAAGACTAACAAATCTTTAGATAGAAGTCGGGAACATTCGGCTTGTTCTTCAAGACTTTTCCGATGGCGGTTTTGATTTCAGAAATCAGTCTTTTGTAGTCATTACAGTCAAAAGATCAGTGCGCTAGCTGATGATCTCTTTTAACACTGAAAGAAAAAAGTCTCTTTTATTTCTAATGCAATGGAAACGAGGTTAGTAGCAAAGTAGATGACCTTTCTACTAAATCTTTTGTTAAAATGGATGACAGAAATAATTGAAAATTCTTAACAAAGTCTTTTAACACACTGAAGGCAGGACAACTATAAAACTGAACGTATCCGAAGCTCTGATAGCGGTGGGGTGGTCTTCTCGTGTAAATCTATATAAAATATAGGAAATGAAAGACTTCTTTACCACCACAGTTTATTTCAAAATATATTACTGATATTCTTGGCTTAGGAAGTTTGTCTTAATCAAGTTATCATTGAAATTTGTCAGTACTCTTCCTATTACTGTTTTGTCCAGGATAGTATTTTACGAAATATTACCTGTTTCTATCGTGCGATCTCTTGGAAATGAGAAATGAGTTGTTTTACTTTTTTTGTGGAATTTTGATGTCTTACTTGGAACTTTACCAAAAGTTCTTATCGGTGTCAGAGTGGAGCTCTCATAAATGTTATTTCAGTCATGGTCCAGTTTTTGTCCGACTCTCTTGGAAATGAGCCATGAGTTGTTTTGTTTTTTGCCAAATTCTGGTGTCTTAGCTAAAACTCGTTGGAATTTGCTACCTTCTTTTTGTTTCTCTGGATCTCCAAGGTACTAATTTTAGTAGCCTGTCTGGCAACATATTCCACCTATTTCCACTCTCTCAATCTGTTATCTTGGTTCTTTTTCGCATATTTTCATTTCTTATCTTATCTCTCAGGTTTATTTCTAATATTCTACGTTTTATGGTTCTTTGTGTTATTCTACTCTTTTGTTAAGATCATTATCTCCATATTATATGTTGTAACCGATAATCCGCATGACTCATACCTTTTTCTTTAAACGTAGAGATGTATCGAGATTTCTGAGAATATGATTTAATCTGCCGCAGTTTGGTTTTCTTTTCCGAGTTTTAGGTCATGTCCGAAATAGACGAGGTGGTTTAGAGTTTCTATTTTTGGTTATTTATTTCTAAGTTTGGATTTTGGTCTTTCAGTCCGATGTTATTAGAAGCACGTTGCAGTTCTGTCATCGTTGTTTTTGATTCTTCAATATTAAAGAGCACGATATCATCTGCATTACGTAGATGACTCAGGTAGCAACCGTCAATCTTAATAACTTTATTGTCGCATCTTACTGATAAATATTGAAGAATAATTTGAATTTGGAGTGTTGCTCTTTCGTAGATGTTTTTGATGAGGGCTGAATACTTCTCATCATTTTTTTAATTATCTAGTGCTTTGAGTAATGCCCATGTTTTGATCGAATCGGAGGTCTTTTGAAAATCAATAAAGGCTAGGTGGATGTCGATGTTATATTCACTGTTTTTTTAGGATCAGTTTTACAATCTGAAAGTGATCTAAAATGCCCTACCCCCTTCCAAAGCTAGCCTGTTCCACTGGATGATAATTATCTACCTTGGATGTTAATCGGTTGCATATTATTTTTATTACGAACTTATAAACGCGAGATAACAGGCTTATTGTGTAATAATTATTGATTGTTGTATTGTCATTCAACTTGTTCATTATAATGGAACAAATTAGTGTAGAATTCTGTTACTATTTTTATAATGCCCCTTCTGCTGGTGATGATGTTTTTATTTTGATATTTAATTTTCTATTTCTAAGTGTTCTCTGGTACTTAATGTTGTCATGTTATGTGTTGCTAGCTGAATTGTGCATTTTTTGTCTTGGCTGTGTTTGCATTTATGTATTATCAAAGTTTTTGGCTGCACTCCCTGTAGTACTACCGAGACAATGAAATTCCATTTGTTCTTTAGAATTGCGGTTTCAATATCAACCTCTTACAAATAAGAGAAACAATCACCCAAACTTATGCACTTAAAAGGCTCCACAATTTTTCTAAGATGTACATTTGCTACTGATTTACAGATTTTATTAGTAACAAGATCATTATTAAGAGATTTAACAAAAAAACTACCTAAAATGGCTTATTTCTTGATATGTTTAAGGCCAGTATTCTTCTTGCACTAATAGTTGGTTACATCCTTCCCTAAGAGAAGAAACTTCTGTCGAGTAGAAATAAAGTAGTTCCAAGAAGAGGGTACTGTTAATGAGTATCTCTTTTCAATATCATAAATGACTTATCCAGTATTAAAAGTAAGAAAACTGCTATTCATTAATTTTAAATTAAGAGTGTCAGCCCTGAGGTAATTGTTTCGTTTTTAGTTCTTATTTGTATATACAAGGAAACACCCTTGTGGCTATGCTCTGCTCAGAAGATATTAAATCTAGAATCATATTACAAAATGATACTAACAGGTTTTAGCCAAATCACGGGTTTCACTGCTGCATACTATCGAGAATGAGCGATCGTAGTGATAAACTTTTTTTGTTAGGTTATTCATAGTAAGTTTCCTGCTAATTGAAGTAGCACTGGTGTAAAAACGCAATATGTCATCACAAAAACTGGAAGAGAAAGGTTATACTGTATTAGATTTCACCATTAACGCCCATTTTCTTGGCGAATATTCTAAAAAACAAGACAGGGCTATAATAACACGTTTCGTGGAGAATACAACATTAATAACAAAAACAAAGTAACATACCTTCAAGTTTATTTTAAAACAATCCCATTAGATCATAATTCTACCACCATGTGGACAGACGGACTAATTGTGAAAATGCTGCTAGCGTTTTGGATTTTATAATATTATGCAAGTCAGGATTAAGTGTCCAACGTCAATTTTCTACGCGATTTTAAAAAAAATTATCATAAACACCGTCTATTGAAGGTGTTACGATTAACTGCAACAAACAAGCTCAGCAAACATGACGCCCTGTGATTTTTTCCTGTGGCTAAAAGATTGTCTATAAATCACCACTTCTCTAAGATATAGGTATATTAAAAAATTGCACCATACCTGAACGGATTTAGATTATGTCATTGACATTTGTAGAGTCACCAAGGGAATATCTGTGACAATCAGCTTAATATTACTCAGTTACAGTGAAACTCTTTATATAAGTTTAACATAATTTTGAAATTAAGAAAACAAATAAAAACTGCTAGTAATAATTATTCTAAGGCAAACGTTGCCCTGTACAATTTCTCGTAAATTAATTTGTGACCTATAGCAGGCAATGTGTACGTACATAAAGTCCAAATGCCGTGAAAGTACGTGATAGATCAATTTGTAGTCGTTTTCAAAAAGGTCATTGTGTATATTTAATGACAACTTAGAAGTAAAGGTCAGCGAGGGAATGATTGTTCTCAAATCAGTTAGCGGCTACTAACAAAAGAGCAATGTTAATGTTTCACACAATTCCTGATGTATTGAAGACCAGAAAGTTCTTGACAAGTGTGGTTTTGTTCCTCACATTGACAATATCAAACATATTAGTTTTAAAAAACAAAGCTATAAATGGCGTAATTTAAGAAACGAATAGATAAATTATGACGGATAAATATACGAGGGTTGGGGCATATGTCATGGAAATTTTTTTTTCAAAGGTAAGGGGTGGTATCACAAAATGTCGTGCGTCTCAAGGAAGCTGTGCATTCATAGTGTGTGTCCATGACACAAGATAGTTCTGTGATGTTCTGTAATTGCACAGAGATCAATGTTAAATTAAATGTTAGTTAACTGACGTGTTAGATGGATGTGATCCGAGTAGAACAGGGTTCGTCGTGACACAAATGCCACAGAGAGTTGGTAGAAGCTGTCGTGAATAATGCTTTTCCATACCAAACAGTCGCAAAGTGAGTAGCAAGTTTTCCGCGAGGACGCGAAGCAACCAGCGACCAGTATCGAACAGGACGACCTGTGAGTGTGCAGACCGATGTGTCACGTGCAGTAATCAATTATCTGATGGAGACTAACAGACGACGGACTCTGGTTGAGTTAGAAAGAGACAGTGTCATCGAAAAATGCACCATCCACAGGATTTGTAATGTCAATTTGTGTCACAAACTGTCTACTACGCTGTTATACTTGGGTCACATTCATCCCACACAGCGGTTAATTCAAAACTGATTTAACATTGCCATCTTGTGTTGTGAACAGACATTCTGAATGCACGGCATCCTTCAAACGTCCATGTCTTATGCTCCAACACTCGTATATAGTCCTGTCACAAATGTTGTATAAACATCGAGTGTTGCACAACTTGGTAAGTATTTCCTTATTAAAAGGTGACAATGCTGCATTTTTGTGCGTACCAGGGTGTACCAGTAGAAAAATAATTTTTTTTTGGAGTCTGGAGAGTGCTGCGCGGAAAGCCACTTTAAAATAGTTTAGTCTTGAAGATCAACCACGCGCTGGACGCCCTCAAACATTTGACACGGATGAGCTGCGGACGCGTTAGGCTGGGAATTTCTCCCACATGCGGCGTATAGCCCAGACATGGCCCCTTCCGATTATTATTTATTCCTGTCGCTACAGCATCACTTGGCTGATACGCACTTCAAAACAGAAGAAGAAGTCCGAAAATGCATCGATAACTTTATCGTCTCGAAGCCGGTGAGCTTCTATCACCAGGGAATTCGCAAGCTACCCGAAAGTACCAACGGAGAATATTTTGATACTTAAGCTTTTTTGCTTGTTTTTAAATAAAACTTTAATTTTGCAGAAAAAAGCTGAGAACTTATTTATACACCTATTAACTATAGATAGAAGTGGATAAAAGTAAAGTTACATAAAAAAGAAGCGGTTTGATCAAACCACATGGTGAACTGCAAAAAGACCTTCAGAACAATATCGCATTTTTTTCTTCTTTCGCCTCTTTCTTGTACCCTTTCGGGTGTTGGATTTGGGTTAGGTGTTTTTCTTCCAGAGCTTCCTGTCTAACTCTAGTTTCTTCATCTTTTCTATTGTTTTGCCCCTTTCGTTTCCCACATCTACCATTTGTTGAAACCATATTTTCCTTGGCCTTCCTCTTCTCTTTTTATTGTGATGTTTTGCTCTCTCCTGGTTAATCTGTTTGGGTTCATACTAGTCGTGTGATGAAACTAGTATACTTGTTTTCTTTGTATTTTGCTTATTGTTGATTCTTGTTTAGTCATCTCTCTGATTGCTTCCAATCTCAAGACAATCCTGGCCAACAAAGAGAGCTCTAGTCTTATATCAGAAGTATTACCCATAAAATAAGCCAAAACATACATAAGGTCTTCTTGTCCAATAATATAACAACTCACTTTATTTGTTTAACCAAGGATCACTGCCTTGATCAATCCCAAGGAGTATATGAAATGCTTTGTAGTGACGGCCAGATAATCTATATAGGTCAAATAAACACGTGAATATCTAGGCGAATATAAAAGCACTCTTTGGTCATACGGAAAGGTGATAACTGTTCATCATAAAGAAATAGGCCAAAAAAATTAGCTTTTTTAAACAAACACAATTGCTCCCATTTTTATCCTACTAGCAGAATTATTGGAAACCTTTTATCCCGTTATGTAACACCTCTAAACTAACAATCTTTCAGCAAACATTTCCACCAAGCTTTCACTTCCAATCTAATAAAAAAGTAAAAACATATAATGACTTTAATGAGTCATATTCCTTTTTGCGGAGTTTGAAAATTGTGACCTTCATTAGAAAGCATCAAAGCAAGATAATTATGAAGGCATTCTAATGTCTTTAAATCTTTTTTTACTATATTTTACTGTTGTATCTTTCATTAAGTACATTTTCAGGTTATTTAAAGTATCTAGATTTATTAAAAATGCAGGGAATAACAAATACTTGGTAACGTTGTTGGTTATAAGGGTTTGGTGGTTTAAATATTGGTATTAGTCGTTGCACTTTATAGTTATAAGTCCGTAAACAATCCGTTTGTTTTGGAGTGATAATTTAGTTTGCTAAATATATACCATATATCAAGGTCTTTTGGTTTTTCCATATGGATTATTTTCAGGTTAAGCTCTTATCCAGTTGCATTCCCAGATATTTACTTAATGCGCTTGTGGTAGTTGTTGATTGTGTATTTTACAAAGGTAATGTAAATAGATTAGATCTTTGGCCAATTTTGAATATTATTTATGTTTCTTTTTGTAAAATTTTAACAACTATTAGAGAACCTTTACATTTAACCATGATCACTTTATCAAGGTATCAAAGGTAGTTTTAAATTATCAAGCAGTATATAAGGGAGAGGTATTTGATTTAGTTCATTTAAGTGTTTTCTGTATTTTACTGCATATTATGTCATAGTAAAAAGTGCTTTTGTCATTTGTGCAACAGATTATTATCAAGGTTTTTTTACGACAAAGAACGTAAAACTGCCCGAAAGTTTAAAAAATTTAAGGTACAGTTCAAAGACAATACCAAACAAGAGGATTAAAAGCAGTTGAAAATGGCCCCCGACATTTCCCGAGGACCAGTAAGTTTGAGAAAAATATTTGTACTGTTCACCGTTTTCTAGACGACAGACGACATATACATATACATACAACTGCACAAACTCAACAAAAAATTGAGAATTTGTTCTAGATTACACTGGAATACTCTCCGGACTTATCACCTTAAGATTATCATTTATTTGGATCACTAAAAGGAAGACTTGGAAGACAGATTAGTTGCTGTCATAACCACCTTAATTTTATGATAGCGTAATAAAAAAAAACGATGTATGGTTGAACAATCCTCCCGGAATTCAAACTGATGGTCTTCAAAACAGCATTATAGAGAGTTATTAAGTATAATTATGTCTTTACAAGGAATCATTTTTTTTTTACTTTTTTGATAGTAAATAAGTTTGGCAACGAAAAAAACCTGGTACGTATGTTCTAGTTAAGAAAAGGGGAGGGGAAATGATACGTACCTAACTATGGAACCGAGGATAATTTATTTTTATCTATGTTTAATGTAAAAGGTATTTGAAGGTAAGTGAATTTTCTTTTCTGCTTTAACGTTAAATTTTATACTAAAAATTATCTTCAGCTTTACTTATTTTGCTTTATAATTGATTTTTACGTATAAAAGTGTGGACTGAGGCGCACATTTTTATTTAGTGAAAATTTGTCTATGTGGGTTTTAGTACTCATTTGCGTCCCATAACCTCAGTTTTCATATTACTGATTGACTAACCTGAATTTCCTTGATTGCAGATGTTACGCAAATGCACATGTCAAACTGACAAGTTGAAATGGTCGTCTGAGGTTCTTAAAAAGGCCTTAAAATGTATCGAAAATGGCGATGGTATAAGGGCAACAGCTTGAAACTTCAATATTCCTAAGACAAAATTGAAGGAACACCGGAAAATTGAAAGCTAGTTTTGACTCTGATTATTGTGCAACATGTACCATGGGATGACACTGGTAGAGTTTCGTTAAGTAGGTTTTAAGGTTGCGAAAAGGTATGACCTACTATATAACTTCAATAAGAATACAAACTTTTCCGATTAGAGCTGGGATGCTAGATTAATGCAGAGATATGTTGGTATAAGTCTTTGTAAACCAGAATCAACAAGCTGTACGAAGGTAGAAATTAATTTTTATTAAACTTCAAAAGGATCCAGTATTTGTTACCTTAAAGGAAGAAACCAAACCAGATGAGCTATAAGCTATGCAATAATATCACATTATGTTGGGTAATTAATACAGTCAACAGCTTTATTTCTTCCTGTGCAAAAGTGAAAAAGGCTCAGACACAAAAAGGTCTTTCAGGAAGCGTTTATCACTTTTCGAAATCTGGCTGCATGACAGAGAAGCTGCTCATCAAATGGTTAAATTTTTTCGGTTTAAGAAAAAAAAATTCTATTCCTCCTAGACAATCACAACAGTCACACTTCGCTTGTGGTGTATAATTTTGCAAAAGAGAAAGGGATAGTGCTTACATCTTTTCCGCTATACATGTCCCATCGTCTGTACTTTGAAGAGTGCTACAGTTTTATGAAAAAATATCCATACAGAAGGAACTTAAAGGTCTCGTCAACTGTGCAATCATGAAGATTGTCAATGTGAGCAAAGCTGTGCCTGGCTTCTCCAAGACTGGGATCCACCCTTTTTAATCCAACTAATTTTGAAGATGAGTTCTCTATTGTCCCAACTGAGTCCAACCATTATTGATCTCTTTCACTCTAAGGCGGACGTCACAATGCCAAGAGATCAATTAAAAATTTTGCAAGCTATATCTTCCCTTTATATCAAGCTTTGCTAAGCAAGATCAAAAGAGCACATTACAAGTCTGACTTATATCACGCAAAAGAATACTCCAAGAACAGAAAAAGAAAAAGGACTAGCGAGAACAAGAGAAGCCAAATCAGAAGAAAAATATTTAAGATTAAGAAAATTAAGAGAAAAACTAAATACCAAAATAATAAAGTTGCCATGGAAAGAAGGAGAGTTTGAGAAAACTTGGTTCTGAAACCAGCTCTTCAAATTCTCAAACTAAAAGTCGAGTCTGAAGGGGGGTAAATTTATTTGGTTTGTTGATTCCGGAGAGCAGAAAGTCAAAATTAAAGACACCTGCTTTACCTGTAGCGAATTCGGAAAAGAAGGAAAATTTTTATTTTGATATTCATGAATAGGAAATTTAAGTTACCATTATTCTCATAACTGCGTTCCATTACCAAAGGTGGGTAACGGGACGCATTAACAACTTTCATAAATTTGTTTTCATGCGCCTCATGCGCCAGAAGGAACTAGTTGTTTCTGGAGCTTAAACCTTTTCCAGTTTAAATTTTTAAAATTTGCTCTTACATTGGGCTTTCGTGTTGCTATACTGATTGGTGATGCTTAATGGTAGTTGTATTAACGATGAAGAAAGTCGTTTTATTTTCTGCACAGTATATTCATATAAACTTTATAACATTTATAATTATCCGAATTTGCACCTATAGACAATACGCACTTTACTAGTTTACCAGAAGTAGATTTATCAAAATTTATAATTTTTTCTATTTTTTGAAAATCGTTTAGAGCTAATATTTCTGATTTGTCACTATTGCTTGCTTACTTAATCGTAAAACCTTTCTACTCTTGCGAGTGTAAGGTCAAAGGGGTTGAGTTACGTCCTTGGAGTCCATGCCTCCTTTCATTCTTTCCTATTTTGCACTTTACACCTCACTTCTTCCTATTCTGTCCCTCCTAATTACTGCGTTTTTAACTATTAGGATTGGAGTGACCACTCTTTTGAATATTTCCGTCTTATTTGTTTCTGTATTTCTTTTTTTAACTTACTATTATTTCTATTCTATTATTTATCTCCTCTTCAAATCTACCTGCTTGTGTATTTAAACTAATGACGTATTATGGTGTTTCTTAATTTTATTTGATGTTCCTTTTTGTTTTTACTAATGACCTATGTTTTTGTCTTTTTGTTAATTATTTCCACCTTTGAAGCTTCCAGGCTGCTATTATATATTCTTAGGTTTTCCTTCCTTATAAGTGATCAACTTTAGCTTTGCCTAACTCTTTTTGTAGTTTCAAACGTCCGTGATTTTTTATGTTTCACTCTGACGAAATTCTACGTTTGTCTGTACAAATATATTACATTATCATCTTTTCACTTGAACCTTTTTTTAAAGTTTTCATATATCTGTTCTATTTATTTTATCAGAGACCTTTCGTATGCCGATAATATATATTCTAGTTTTCTATAATTGCTTTTTCATTTATTTAGTCGATGATAAAATTGCGTCTGTTATTTTGTTAAATATAAAACCATATTGTGAGTCTCCTAAAGAGTCTTCCAAAACTACTCTTAGCTTTTTTTTTAATTCCCTAGCTTATACTTTATATACTACGTTTAATAACGTAATTGTCTGGTAGTTATTGAGTTTTTTGCGTTTCTTTTTTTATAAATCAATATAATTATTCTCTGTATTCAGCATCTTTATTGTTATATTTAATATTTACCATTTTTCTGCTTTTAACATATCGATAGTTGCCTGGTCATATTCTATCGCTTTTTCCGAATTCATTTTCACTGTTCCTTCTTGAATTCCTTCGGTGGTTATATTATCCGGTTGTTGACCTTCCTCACTCACTAGACTTCTAAGGGTTTCAAATATTTTTTGATTTTAGGTCTGTCCCTCCAATACATTTTTGAAATACTTTTTCCATCTTTCCATTATTTCTTCTTTGTCTGTTAGAACTTCATTATGTACGTCTTTAATGTTTTCCAGGATGATATTTATCCCTTTTCTTATTGTTTTAAATAATAGTTTTTGGATTTTTTTATAGGTTGTATTTATTTTGTCATCGAAATCAACTCAGGTTTTTCGTTTTTCTTCTTTCGCCAGTTTCTTGTTTTTTGTTCTTTTAGATTTATATTCATCATGATCTCTTTGGCTTTTCCCTTTACAACATTTTTGTCCATATGTCTTTTAACTACTTTTTTAATTTCTTCTGTCCACTAATGTGTTCTTTTACCTTGCATATTTGTAATTTTTTATGGTCATCCTATTTGTATTATCTCTTTGAGTTTATCTCATATTTCTCTATTGCTTCTTGTGTTTGTCTTCGTCAATTGTCAATTTAGATATTCCTGGTAAGTCGACACCTTTAAGAGTACCAGGGACTAGCGAAAGAAAGATATTCCTGGTATCTATTCCTAGTTTCTGTCTCGGTTTATAGCATCTTCTTTGTACTTATTTTTATCTTTCTTTGTTTTAAGTTTTCCCTATTGCTATTATTTCATTTCATTGTCAATAGGAAGTGATCGTTACTTATTAGGCCTTTTACCTTTGTACGTACTTCCTTTCCTACTAAAAAGTATACTAAGTATGGATTTTTCACGTCTGATTTTTACTTCTTTTGCGATGTTGTGAGTTTCTTTTTTTTTTAACGCAAACAATATATTTTCTAAATAGAAGTTCCTAATTCTTTCCTCGTTTGTGGTTTTTGTTTCTTTTCTTTATTTTCCTGGGAGGTACTCTATTTCTTTATTTTTGTTGTCCGTTTTTCCATTTAGATCCCCATTATATGATAATATTAAATTTACTTTCGTCTAGTTGTAACTTCTGAAAAAATTGGCATTTTTCTTCTTTCTTCACGTTCTTGTATGGTTCGCATGCCACTTATTCCCATTTCTCCCTTAATGTTTATTGTTAACATTCTTTAATTATTACATTTCTAGTTTCTAACAAATTTTATGTTTCCTCTTTTATTATCATTGCTACACCGGTTTTTACTAAATTTTCTTTGTTAACATTCTACTAAATCATTTAGTATCGGCTAGGTAATTTAATTGCAACATTTCCTATCTTTTTGTTTTTGTAAATAATTGATCTTATCTCTTTTATTAGTTAATACTTCCCCCTTTCCAGTTCATGTTTTCACTTTACTATTTTCTTTTTTCTTTCCTACTAGCTTGGACATTCCAGAAATGTTTCGGTTCCTTACTACTTTATTTTCTTCACTCGTGCTTGTTCCCGCTAGGGTTTTTATCTTGTCTTTAATTTTAATAATTCTTTTTATTGTTTTATAATTCTCTTTTCTGTCTCGTCTCATTGATTGTAACCTTTTTGTAAGCTAACTTTATTTTACATCATTTTATATCTCTTCCTTGTTAATTTTTCTGATTTCAGTCTATGTCTTTTTTTGGTTGGGAGTCATGTCGTGCTTAATTTAAAATTTTCATACTTGTAACTTATGTTTATATATTTTTTATTTTTTCCCAGTTTCATATTTCGAGAATATTTACGATCGTCCTGTTGTTGCTATTTATAGTGATCATTTTCTTCATATTTACTTCTACTTTCAGCTTATTTCAAAGAAATTGTTTCATTGCTTTTTTCATTAGATCTTTTTTAATTTTTAGCCTTTAATCACAAATCATATTTTTGGTTTTTCTTCTTATTATTATTTAGCCTTTCACTTCTTTTCTAGTTGTTCAATTCTCCCTAAGAGTTTTTTATTACTAATCTTTCTTTTTCGTTTATCATGTCGTCTCCAGTTGATTCATGTAGTCTTTTTAATTTTATTTCTTTTTGTGGAGTTCTGATATTTCCTTGCTTTTCTTGAATAATCCTACTTCCCCGCTAATAATTGACATATCCTTATTAAAGTATATGTATCTATGGGCATGAGTTCAGGTAGAATAACATTTTGGTGTGCAAGGTTTGATTCTCTTGTGGTTCTTTTTTTTAAGTAGCTCTCATTCGGTCAATTTCTGAACATATGTATCTCTCATTTGCTTCTAATTATCTCTATTTTACACTTCTGCCACGATAGACCTGCATGCCCAGCAAAATCCAACTTGAGTTTAGTTACAGCTTCACTCACAGTCTATTAATTTCTCTTTGGTTGTGTCAGATATATTACAGTTACTTTTCTTTCCATAGTTCTCTGTATTTAAAGTATTTCTATTGATTTTTTCGTAATTGTTCAGATTTGAGTGCCATATTGACATGATGTGCTGAGCAAATAGATGATTTTGTAGAGATATGGAGATATTATGTTCGTTAAGATGTCTTTTAGTCTACTAAATCTACCAAAAGTTTTCATTTGCTTCGGTGGTTATATCGTTTGATGGTTGACCTTCCTCACTCACTAGACTTCTAAGGGTTTCAAATATTTTCTGATCTTAGGTCCGTTCCTTCCAATACATTCTTGAAATACTTTTTCCATCTCTCCATTATTTCTTCTTTGTTTGTTAGAACTTTATTATGTGCGTCTTTAAAGTTGTTTACGATGGTATTATCTTTTATCTATTTTCTTATTGTTTTTGGATTTTTTATAGGTTGCATTTTTTTCTCTTTATAACTCTTTAACTCGGGCCTTTCGTTTTTCTTTTTTTGTTAGTTTCTTAATTTTTCCTCTTTTAGATTTATATTCATCATAATCTGAGATAAATAGAAAGAAGTGAGGCTTCCAAGCGTACTAGATAAGTCACTCGAAGGGGATTTTTCCGTAGAGTACCTCACACTACCACTTCTTTACTCATTATCACAATGTCAGATTGAAAAGTACTTTTGTCCGTTGCCCAATGGATTATTATGAAATTTGTCACAACAGAGGGCGAAAAATGTTGAAAACACTTAAGGCACAGTTCAAGAACAAAATCCTTAAAAAGATTCTAATCTACTCGTAACAAACAATTTTTAGAATGATAACATTCAGTCGAAATTGTACATCCCTGACGTTAACTAAGGACCAGCATGAGTGACAAGAATGTTGTCTCAAGGATAGTCATCAATTAACAGTAGCTGAAATTGGTTCTGAGGTTAGAATAAATTACTGTTGTGCCTATATAATCCGAGACGGTATCTTATTCTACGATAACGCCTAGGACTGTACAACTGTCTAAATTAGACAAAAAGTTAAAGATTTCTTCTGGACTGTACTGAGGCACCCTATCATTCATTCAAAAGTTTGCATGTCTTTCTAACAAATTTATACCGTTTTTAACATCTCTATTAGAATTTTCATTATCTTCTAGTGCAGTGTTAATTGAGTGAGTTCAGGGTAGGCCTTACCTTATATTTTTAATTTGTGGGAGGTGTTTAAGTCTTACGTTTATTATTTTCCTTTTTGCCGTTTATTATCTATTAATTTTGAATTATATAGATTTTATAGAATTATTTTATTATATGTATTATTGTATTTCGGTTCCTTATTTCTTTTTAAATTGATTTCTTACTATTATTCTATCCGGGGGTTATATATTTATCGAGCGCGTGTTAGGTGGAGGATAAGCAAATCACAAGGTATCTAATCAGTGGTTCTTTACACAGTTAACTACATTGGGAAGAATGGGCATAAACCTACCACTTACAACGATTCAGAGAAGCCTGAGCAGTTTAAAACATGCAAATGGAGGAGATCAAGTGGTCATACCTGAGCGACCTAAAAACCATAACATGGTTTAGTTGAAAATCACTCCGTGGACCGGCTAGGAAATTTATAAGAACTTTGCATTACAGCACTCTTAGGCCAAATCTGTATGATATCTGCCCTAGATCTGGATTGGAGAGACCATAAATATTCCTCTTATCCACTGAATTAACGCCGCTCAGAGGATTGTACAAGAGACAGGCTGTTTTCTGCGCCCAATCTAGTGTTATGCAACCCGTGCCGAGGTATGAATGATACTAGAGGTATACAATGTCACTAACGGAGCTTTGGGATACCAAGCGACTTCCTAGAGTAGATGGTCTTTCATTTGTGCAGAGGGATTTGCAAGTGTGGACCTTTTTTTCCTCTATACTCGTGGAAATGTGTAAATAATATAAAATACATGTGTCAAAGTACTATATTTGAGGAAGCTTCTGACTCGGAATCAAATTTCATTGATATGAGGGTAATGAAAGCACTGGCTACTAACCTGCGGCCCGTTGCGCAGCAAAATTTGAAAATACGAGATGAGAAAAAAAACTCTGATAAGCAGTTAAGAGAAGAATAGAAAAAAAACACTGGGGCCCAGTGAAAGAAGCTTGTCAACGCTAAGAAGATTGCGGCAGAAAAATAAACAGATAAGAAGCTGCAAAAGAAAGACGCCAAGATGAGCAAAGTGAAGGATAAAAAAGGGTCTAAAAGAGCCTGATCGGATTCTACAACCTCGCTATAAACAACAACAACAAAAAAAACAGGTGCATACAAGTGCAGACTGGTACATACAGTGAGACACCTAGTGGACTCAAGATAGCAGTATTACAGTATTAGATAGGTTGCATCCTGAGATAACGCTGAACTAGGAACAAGCCAATCTAGTTCAAGAAAACTTATTAATGCAGTAGACAATACTTTTAATGAGAGCACCAGTTCGTTTCAATTATAACGGAGGGGTCTTGTGGATGACCTGGATCTCCTTGGGGAGGATTGAATTTGAATGTGAATGAGTTCAAGGACCTTTCAAAGAGACCCAAAGTGCCGGTCTTCTTGCTTGGGTCGAAGGTGCAGGAGGAACAGGATAAAATACGTTCAAGGAGACCAAACTTTGGACTAAGAGTGAGGATAGCTTCTGAGGTCCTTAGTGTTTTTCCGAAAATGTTTAACGTGGCCCTCATTCAAGAACCCTAGGTAAACAGAGGGAAAATTAAAAGTCTAGAGGGAATAGGAAAACTGATCTACAGTCGATCCTCAAAGGTCCCTAGGACCCGTATTGTTATCAAAAAAGTTTTTATAATAATGCTCTTAAATACTGCGTTCCAAAGACTTAACGGTAATTAGATTAAGAATGGGGAATGAAGATCGGCCGAGAGAGCTATACCTTCTTTACAATAACGCCACCTCCTATCGCTAACGAGAAAAATGGAGAAACGGCTGGTGGGATGTAGAGAAAATGGTTTGTACCTTATCATTGGCTGTGATGCAAACCCATACCACATAAGCTGAGAAATCACTAATACCAATAAACGAGATGAGTCTTTACTACAATTCATTATGGCAAATCATTTAGATATACTAAATATAGAAAATAAACCTACTTTCATTAATATACGAAAAAAATAAGTTATAGATATAACAATGGGTACTATGTTTACGTTATCAGAAATTAGAATGTGTCTGAAGAGGTAAGTTTTTCTGACCACGGCTACATCTACTTTAAAATAAGAGGTATCAGCGCTACACAAAAAATCTATCGAAATACAAACTGAAAGCGTAGGCAGACATAGAACATAATCTTAGAGGGGCGAATAGAATGATTGAGAATAATACAAAGCTGGAAATTACAGCAGAGCAATGGAAAGATGATGTGATCTCAACGTATGCAGATAACTATTTTCAGGTGAAAAAAGATTCTAACAGGAATGTGCTCTGATGAAATGAAGACCTTGGTCGAATGAGAAAATAGATAATAAAGCTTTTTAACCTAGCAACGAATTTTGGGGCATAAGATGATTATAAAAAGGCCATAACTGATTACAGCAAGATTCTAAAGAAATTTAAAAGAGATATGTGGAAAAAGCATTATAACTACTTTGAAAACGGAGACAGGAGAATATACCAATAATGAAAAATAAGCAATGAGAAAACTACTCAGGATACACTTTCCAGGATTGCAGTTTGCTAATATATCACCGAGTGACTGAAAAAATTTAGAACTAGAGCCCCCAAAGTAGACATCTAGAAACAACTGCAATGAAAGTGATAGATGTGAAACAAGTAAAGTGAACAATTAGCTTATTCCAACCTTCTAAACCGTCGGGATCAAACGGCGTTTTGTTATAGAAGGAAAGTGACCTTTTATACTATAGGATGTGCGATATACTTAGGGTAAGTCTTACTCTGAGGTATATACCGAAATCCTCGAGACTAATTAGAGTTATTTTTATACCAAAACCTGGAAAAATAGTTTGATGTCTTTTGCACTAAAAACTCTAAAAAAACTGCTTGAGAGGCATATCAGAGATAATGTATTAGTCACTCGACCTCTACATTAAGATCAGTATGCATATAGATCAGAAGTATATACAGAAACAGCACTACACCTACTTGCTACCAGAGTGGAGAATGCTGTAGAAAAAAAGGTACTTTTTGAATATTGAGGGAGCGTATAATAATACATCCCTAGATTTAATCATTATAGCGTTGAGGAGTAAAGAACTTGACAAGCCATAAATAGATAGATTGTATGCTTAAAGATAAATGTTTATATGTATATGTATATTTGATCTATGAAACAATGACGGCTCGGGTTGCAAGAGGATCTTCGTAGAGAGGAGTTCTGTCTTCTTTATTGTCAAACCTTGCAATTGATGAGTTGTTAAAGACACTCGAAGAGAACGACTACAGAACTTTGGGATATCCAGATAATTTAGCCATATATACTATCCCAGGAAAGACTTAACAATACAGTTAGGGAACGTATGCAAAATACCCTAAATCTGTTTACAAATTGAACAGATGCAAAGGAACTAAATATAATTTCCTCAAAATCTGCCATAGTAGCATTCACAAGTATGAGAAACCTAGAGGGACTGGGACTTCTTAGGCTTCGAAATGTAGAAATAAAGTTACTAGGCGAGGTAAAGTATTTTGGAGTCATTTTAGACTCAAAACCCATCTGGAATCAACACATTCAAAAATTAAAAGAAAGGCGAAGGCAGCGCCAGGCGGCGCAAACGGTCTAAAACGTAAAGTGATCTGCTGGATATGCACCACGATGGTCATACCCATAATAACATATACAGCTTTAGTATGGTGGACAAATATAAACTGGTATTAAGTAAGATACCAAGACTTGGTTATCCAAGAATAACAGTTGTCATAAAAACACCACCAACAGCGGCAATGGAAATTATAGAAAAGTCGTACTTATCCGCAAAAATTTTACGGAATTGGATGTGAAAATTGGACATATAGGTAAGGGCCTACTGAGTGTGAAAATGCCAAAAATTTGCATTTAACACAAATTTTGAGTTTAATATTATGTACCGAAAAAATTATCTGGTACACAGATGGATCGAAGACCGAGTCTGGAACGAGAGTAGGTATATACTGCAAAAAGAGAAACTTGTAGCTATGTTTTGTACTGTTCTGGTAGATCACAAGTTAACTCTGTGGTGGGTACCAGAGCACTGTGAAATTGCAGGCAACGAGAAAGCTAGAGGGCTAGCACAAAAAGGATCATCAATTCTATATACAGCCCCCCAACCGGCTCTGCGAGTACCTACAATACAAAGCAGGATGAGAAAATGGATCAGGAAATAACATAAAAATACTGGAAAAATGTACCGGAAGAAAGACATGAAAAACCTATATGAAAGAATGATCTCGTAAAAGAACTGAAGTACAAAGCAAAATTAAATTACAAAATATTACAGGTTCCATTCATATCTTGTGTGAATGTGCAATTTTAACTCACAAAGGGCAAGTTATTTATGAAAAACCAATAATGGATCTAGAAGAATACAGCAACTAGTCAGTAAGGGGCTTGTACAAACTGGTACAAGAAACAAGATTACTGGAAAAAGTTTAAAGGAAATAAGAGAAGTACATTAAGTCCATAAAGCTGCAGTGCTAAAGGAGACAAATAAAACGTTTCTCAAAAGAATTATTACTTCTATGTTCGTTTTTTTCTAAAATTTTTAGTATTTTATCGTTATCTAATAGCTTCCTATCTTTAAGCTTGTAATATTTGATGAGATCTTTTCTTCTTATTTTGCCCCCTAAATAATTACATATTTCTGTCAATGTTTTATCTTGTTTCCTCATTTATTTCATGTATGTTATTTAATTTTTTTTGTCTGTAATTATTGCGGCATTTTTTAGTGCTAATGTCAGTGATTTGGTCGTTTCATCTAGATTTCTTTTGTCTTGGGTACTCTCTATCTAGGAATATTTGCTTTTAATAGCTCTTTGTAGCTAATTTGTTATTTATGGTTAATTTTGTTTGCAATATGCGGTGGTTACTGTTTCTATTATTATTTAGTGTTATCACTTTGCAACGATTGAGTTGTTAATAGAGAGAAAGCTAATCTTATTTTTTGTTTTGTCTTTTTGGACTAAACCGCACTTACTTCTTTTGTATGGTACCTTTATCGTTTTTGCTCAAAGCTATCTTTTTCAAAGTACTCTTCGTTGCCTTTTCCTTTCTTTCTTAATTTTGCGTTGAAGTTTCCGATCACAAAAGTGTATTTGGATATTTCTTTGTTAATTATCTTTCTCAGATTCTTATGGTTATGATTATATAATTCATAACGCTTCTACGTCCAAATGGCATCATCTACACCACAGTCTAATTCTTGTCAGATTCATGTCAGCATAGCCTAAATAATTGAGTCAACCACATCGCTTATCCGCTGTTATAATTGTTGTAAGTTGTTGTTGTGGGGGTACAAACACTTTATCTTTTATATACTACCAAATATAAAAATTAAAATTTTTTATATCAATAGACCTTTGGGGCGGGAGTAGCAAACATCATTAAACTCAGCACGGTCAACCCAAGGCAAAGCTTTAATTGCGGTATGTTAAATTCGCTGCTACAACGATACGTTAACTTGGGGTTCCATTGGTACTTGCAAGATTATTTTCCACAATTGAGTTGTTGAAGAATTGCCGCCCTGTGCTTTTTTCCTAGCATATGCAGTTCATTTCCCCGAACTGTTTTATTCACCTTCTAATATTGTGACGGTGAGATGCTTTTTTACCAAATTTGATCCGGAAATGTCTCTGAACAACGGCTACCGATAAAGATGACACATTCTAGCACACAATAAGCTTTTTATTTTGTATATGCCACTATTTTTTCGGAAATGGTGACATATTTAGCTTGAACCATTTTATTGGTGTATATATTTATATAATTCCGTCTTTTTTTCGTAACTCCTGTGGTTTTCTATTGGTCATCTTTGCTCCTACTCCTTTCATTATTCTATTCTCTAGTAAAGTTTTAGCGTATTCAGTGCTTTTAGATGATTCTTGCTATTCCTAAAATCTGTATTATATATATTTTCATAATCTCTATTATCTTAACTTCATCTTCTTTTGGTAAGTTGATATTTAACTCATGAAATCGCATCTTTTGAATTTATTTGCCTTAAATAAGGGATCTGTTATCTCAAAACAACTGGTATCAGATTATATCCCCCAAACATTTGGCTGTTAAAGCTCTCTTCATTTTTTAGTAGAGTGTACTAATCGGTTTGATAAAAGCCTTTCAATTTTCACAAATTACAAATTCCTACTGTTGCTTCTTGTTTTTTGTATTTTGTATAACTTGTTTTTAGCTATTTATAGTTTTCATAAACATATGTGTGTTTTATTTTTAGAAGAGAAATGTATACTACTACCATCTTTCTCTATAATAATAGTTCCCCGTAACAGGCCTTGAAGGCCCTTTGGGATCGTAACAGGATAGGTCTGCTACAATCTAGACCGCCTAATATTACCCCAGAGTTTGACCTCCAGGTACTCATTTATTGCAGCCTGAGTCGAACTGGGCTGTTAAAATGCCAGCGATTGAATTGGCGAGAGCGCGATTCGAACCCGCAACTCTTGGTTTCGTAGTCTAGCGACATATCCACTAAACCACCACATCTTTCTTTAAATAATCATTTTTATGGATTGATTTGTCTCAGCACTACTTCGTTCTATTTTTTTGTCTTCGTCTAATCTTCTTATTTCTCGGTTATTAAAGCAATACAGGTCTTTTATTATTCGGGATACATATTGTAATCTACGTCTGCCTTGCGTGTTCGCCCCATTTGTCATATCTTCTATTATTATTTATTGTGACCCGAATGTTGTAATATTTGTCCTATCCATATGTCTCTTCTTCTCATTATCTCTCTCATTAACCTTCTTTCTTCTTATATTCTTTCTAATATCTCATTATTTGATATTCTGCCAATCCCGCTAGCCTTCTAAATTTTTCTGTAATATTATAACGAGTGTATGTATTCTTCTCTGTTTGCTCTTTGCAATTGTTCGAGATTCAGTTCCCTATAGCGAGACACTTTATATACAAAGGTATGTAAAAGTTATTTGCTCCTGTCCAAAGAGATTTTATTGAATGTTAGTAATTACTTTTCCTTGAGATGCATTACTTTAGCTTGGTGTAATCTACGCAAGATTTCTCTTTTTTCCGTCTTTAGTTATGAAGCTACCTAGGCTGATTCCATTTTCTTGGCTTCAAAAAAATTCCTCCGCTTTGACATGTATTGTTATTTTGTTGTTTTTGACTCTTTGTTAATTCTATTTCTTATTTTTTATAGTGCTCATCTTCTGATTTATCATTCTTGTGTTTCTTTCCATCTTTAATTAACTCTATTATTTGTTCTGTAATCTAAAGGTTTAGTATTTCACTCCCTTGTTTTGGTGGTACTTCTTATGGAGATGCGATTAAATTTATTTATTTTATTCTGCGACTGATCTCTATTGTTTGTTGCACTATCCTCTTTCATATTTTTTGTTTTAGCTTTTCTTCAAGCTTACCTCTCTCGTTTTGTCTCTGTAACATCACCAGTTAGCAACATTGTCTTTTTTTAGTTTTTTGAATTGTAAATCACACACCATGCTTATGTTATAGCGATTACAATCGGCACTCGGGTAACTTTTACAATTTTAGTTTCTTAAACCTTTGTTTCACCAGCATAAAACTTATTTAGTATCATCTTATGTCACCTGGCATCGTCTGTGTGTATCTTCTGCGTACGTGGTATTGAAATAACGTATCTGTAATGATTGTCGTGTTGTGCGCAAAACTCGACCAGTCGATCTCCTCTTGTGTTTCTTTTTCCAAGATCGTATCTACTAATAATTTTCTTTTTTGTATCTTCTCATACAATTGCGTTCCAGTCTCCTAGAATAATAAGATTTTTTCTCTTAATTTCCTCTTTTAAACCTCCATAGACTTGTTCTACGCCTTCGTCACTGTATTCTGATTTGTTCATTTACACTATGATTATCTTTTGGCAATGTAGTTATCTTTCTTATTATTATTCTGTTATTGTATAATATCTGTCCCCTTACTGTCTGGCCTATCTGATTTTCCATGACTGTTGCTACTCTCGTCGTTCCTTTTTCAGCTGATGTGTTAATTACTCGAAAGTCTATGCTCTATGTATCACCTGAATTTGGTCATCTGATTTCGCTTAATCTTATTATGTTTAGTATGTTTTTCTCCATTTCTAGTTTTATACCAGTTCTTACGTTCCTAATCTTTTTAGTTTGGTTTTATTTTTATTTTTGTAAGTTGTTCCCACCCGGAGATCAGAATAGGGGGACCTCCAAAATATTTAACTTTCGAAGATGTTATAGTGCTGCTTTCTTGGTAACTAAAGCTATCACGTGGTGGCTTCCCTCTTTCCTTCCGCGTGATGTTCAGCTCATTTTTTATACGCCTCGCTACCAATCTAGTAGAGCGTTTGAAGACATTTTCTTCTTCAGAATAGAAGTGTGTAGACTGTAGTTATACCGCCAATATTTGGTCACCAGAGCCTTATTTATGAAAGTAAAGGACATCGTGAAAAGGTCAGGTTGACATTAGGGTGATGTAGTTTATAGATTTGTATTCTCAATCCTTATCCCTCGTATTACTACTATACATTCGTTTTTATTGTTCTTTTTTGTCATTTTTATAACACTTATTGTCTCATTTTTGTAGATTTAGTTTCATCTGTCTACCACATCTATATTTTTATTTCTATTTTCTCTTTCTTTTTAATCTTCAAATTTTGATAGCAACATTATTATAATTAAGTCATAAATACCGATTTTTTAATGAAAAAAGGCTTTTCTTACTGCTTCCTTAAGGCGTTAAAAAACTACAAAGAAATAAGTGGTGTCTAAGATGGTACCCAAGAATAAATATGATGAGATTAGGTTTTCACATAAATAGAATTTCGTTGGTGACCAACATTTCAACAGTGCTGAAGCTTCTAAAAGGGCTTCTCTGATTGAAGTATTATCTAAGTGTTAAAAATGCGTCCAAATAGACCTTAAAATGAATAGATTATTAGATGAATAGAAAAGATTATTTGTGAAAAGAGTAGCGAATTGAACTGACATTGGCCACTTTGAACAGAAATGTCATCAAGTTACCAATACTTTTTTATTTATTTTTCCTCACTTTTGTTTTTATGTATATTTTATTTTTTAATAAATTTGTAATAGGTATATAAGACCCAATTATGTATATTAGAGACAGAAAAAAGGTTATCAACCCTCCTATAACGAGGTTAATTCGTACCGTATTATATACAAGCTGTGTTAAGGTAAACTCAGAATTAAGTATACATTCTGCATTACATATATGAAAACTACATTCTTAAATCACCATGTTAAGAAAAGGGGCCGAATGTCTTCTTCAGTTCCGAATATTTTTATTTTTCAAATGTAGTTTTATTTTATAATTCTCAAAACTTCTCTATAAGGAGCTACGCAATGTTGTAGTTCTCTTTTAAACTTTGCACTGCATACTGTTGATGGGTCTGTCTCAACGAGATAGAGCTCTAATTTCATAGCCAAATCTAGTTATATTTTACTTCATTTAAATTGAAGTTTTCATTCAATTCCTTATTCATATTATCATCTGCTAATGGATTTGAGGTAGACGTGCTAACTAATACCATCAACTCCTCTTCGTCTAAAGTCTCTTTCTGAAGTAGTTCTTCTGTATTTCTATATCTTGATAACGACATCATTATTGTCTTGCCAGCAGATAAACGTAATGTCACAGTTTTACTATTACAATAGGACTACCCAAGCAAGATGGCCAAATTGCTCGATACAAACCTTTACACCGTGTTCAAATACGATCCCACAATATGGATACTAGGTAACACGAGCAAACCGATAAAAAGTCCTCTGGATGACACCATCAAGAAGAGATTAATAACATCAAAGGCTCTCAAGAATATACGGGCTTTTCAAAAAAAAGGACAATATACCACTGCGACTCATCTGTGCCATCAGTGGCACTATCTACAAGCTGGCCAAGTACTCATCCACTCTGTTACAACCATACATTGGACATATCAGCAGTTACATCAAGAACTCCGCACACTTTGTCAACTAGCTTCAAGAGACAGATCTAATGGCCAGTTTTTATGTAACATCCCTGTTTACCAAAGTGCTGATCTAAGATCCCCTGAATCACCTATAGCAAATTTTCTCTAACGATACCTTGCAGTTATTTCGACAGCGCATTACGTCTAGTTACTTTGTTTGACAGAGTGTATATTACAAACAAATGGACGGAGTAGCGATGGCCCTAAAATTGCCAATTATATGATGGAAAAATTTGAATAGATTGTTATCAATACAACTCCATTAAAACCTGCGATATGGTTAAAAAACATCGATGACAGGTTTGTGATCTGGAGACACGAAAAAGAGACCCTACCATAATTTCTTAAACATCTTAATTCGATACACTCAAGTATACAATTTACCATAAACGGTTGTGATTGAACACGGCGAATATGTCAACCTCAGTTTTTGGATAAGGAACTAAAACATTTGGAATGAATCTTACAAGAGAATTGGTACTCGAGGATGGAGGTAAATAGAGTAACAAAACTTAACACGTGTACACGAAAAACAACCGAAATCGGCTACGGTAGGCAAAGCTTTTTTACCTTACATCAACAGGGTTACGGACCGGATAGCAAAAATTCTCAATAAACACAAGGTGGAAACCATCTATACTACCACCACTAAGATACCGGGTTTGCTTAGACCAGCCAAAGATACAAGAAACCCGCAGGATACACCAGGGGTATACTGTATATCTTGCTCATGCGAACAAGTCTACATTAGGATTGTGGGCCGTACGATTACCTCAAGAATAAAGAAACACAAACGTCACCTACACCTCAATCAACCCGAAAAATCAGCGGTGGCTGAACATGCCTTGGAAAATCCTAACCACTAGATAGAATTCGGGCAAACACAAGTTTTATACAATTGTAAGAACTATTACCCGAGATTATATAGAGAGGCGGTAGAGATTTATAAATATAAAAATACTTTTAACAGGGACGGCTGATTCAATCTACCTAGGTCTTGGTTTATCGCTGTCAAGGGGTAAAAAACAGACCGCGATACGGCGAAAGAGCGAGTGACGTCAGAAACACTACCTGTAACGTTCCGATTGACGTCAGCAGCTAGCCCGATCACGTTATTTAACATTACGGTGATGTCAACAAGTCCTCCCCAACATCATCCCTACCACAGTCGCACGAGTATAAAAGCAAAACGCACGGGACAGTTACTTATTTTTAGAAGATTTTCTTCTGAAGATGTTCGCCGCAATTGTGGGCAAAACCTTAAGATTTTCTAAACTCCGACCAGAACCTAACAACATAAAACCAACCATATGATATATCTTGATGATTTCTATCTTCAAATTCTTTGCCGCTTATACGAGAAGCAATGTTTACTCTTTCTACTATTGGTGGTAAGATATTTTTTTCCGACTGTTTCAGGCAAAAGAGCTTTCGAACATGCATTAAATATTGATGGCTTAATTTCTGCACAAGCTATTGGTACAACTTTAATACAATTTAAAATAGAATTAGTTTTTTATCATTTTCTGATCTATTGAAAATGGTTTTGAAAAACTACGCTTTGAAAATTTGGATGACATTGGTCCAGTGGTTGTATATTATTAAAAGCATATAATTCGGAAGAAGGAAAACAATGTTTACATTTGGACGACTTAGTTCCTTGGTGTCGCCACTAGAGTGATCAATAAACAATAAAACTTTAAAACACAATTTTTTTCTCGTCATATAGCATTCTACTGCAAGAGCAAGACAATTAAAAATCAGTCCTCAAATATATTTTGAATCATCCACGTTTTTTTATTATATCGCCAGAACACAGGTAACTGGGACTTATCAATGTTTTTAATTGTTCGAGGTTTTAAAAAACGAATTATTAGTTTTGGTTTTATCATCATCAGTGATAGGTTGATACATTGTTTAGAAGCCTTAAGCCTAGGTGCATGCTTTTCATTTTTCGAAATGTAAGTTTGAGATGATAGTTTTTTCCAGTATAATGATCTGCTGTACGTCCTTCTATATTGCTATATTGTTAATTTGAGGTAGTTCCAGCTTAAACTTATGGGCATCCTCAAGTGGCGTAATTAGGGAGGGGGGAAGGACGCTCCGCCCCAGGCGGCACTTTGATAGGGGCGGCAAATAGCGCCCCGGTCCCAATCTTTTCAAGTAAAAATTCATTTAAGTACAATGACCTACAGGTCCTGATGGAATCCAACGAATTTGGTATTAACAACCGTTTATGGTAATATTAATGTCGACCTTCCATAAAACCATAAAGTCCGAAATAAAATATATTGTAGGCCCAAAACTACCTATTCAGCTTAGTACCTGCTTTTCATTTTCACCTGTTCCCCATTTAGTTTTTTTTTTAACACGGGAATAGGGCGGCGTTTTCAGAGTTCACCCCGGGCGGCACATACGCTAGTTACGCCACTGCAGCCTCTGTATTTTTTCCTCAAAAGAAATTAACTTCCTTGTTGGCGTTTTTTTTTGCTAGGAGATTTCTTCACTAATCTCAATTGTAAAAGTGCAATGTATACAGTCAATTCTCATATAATGCAATTTATTCTTACTGCGTTATATAGGAACCTACCACGTTATAGGAGGGATGTTGCAATTTCTGCTGCGCGTTATATGAAGGTCTATTACATGTACACACAAAATGTTTTATATAGAACGAAACTTATCAAGCTAGAAACGAAGAAAAACTAAAAATGATATTATAGGCAATATTTTGAAAACGATAATTAAGGAAAGAGAAAAAGAAATGAATAAAAATAGGAAAAGGAGATCCTATGTTGACAAAATACTTGAAGATCGAATGTTAGATGAAATATTTTATGTATAACGGGTTGCCTGTAGGTTGCAAAAAAAAACTTTTATACGTTTGCCTATATGCAATTAATTTATTGAAATACAAATGATAAAAAATACTTTTGTTAAGTTTATATCTAAAGAAGTAAACAATAGGTCGATCGATGTAACTGTCAAGAACGAGGCAATAATTTACATTTTTTTTATTGCCTCAATTATAACAGATGTAGAACGCGTGCCATTTAATTGTTATGCTGCAAACAACATGAATATAAATCACAATAGAAAAGCTTAGTCGCGGTGCAACCTGAGCTGCAGGTGAGCTTGCCAGGTTGCTGTGGCTGTCCTTACCTGCGTAGGTGCGAACAGGTAGTTCAGTCGACGGCGCTCGACAAGTGTTGGCATGGGTTTTGGCATTTTTGCCGGTATCGCTCCGTCTTCTCCACATAATTCTTAAATACTCGGCGAAGTGTCGCGTCCCCCACCGGCCAAGTGCTTGATACGCGATCGCGATTCGTTGGACGTAGTGACGGACCGCGAGTCCAGTTAGCGCCGCTGCGAGCAGCTGGTGCTGCTGGGAGTTACCTGCTCGGTTATGGCGACCACATTCCGCGGCGGAGGCACGGGGTGCCACATTGCAACTTGTTGAATGCCGAAGAGGCGCCGCGGCGCGGAACCACCGGGGGTTCGGAACAAGACGATGACACATGGTCACAGCGGAGTCGACGAGCATGACAGGCTACGAAGACTCCAGGTGGCACGAAGAGTGCTTCGGCCGGTGCGGCGACTGTGCTTCTTGCTTACGCTTGGACAGCATCGACGAAGGAACCAACAGGGTTCTCTCTAAGAGGTACTGCCCTTTTTCTAACAAAGGCGGCCAGCACGTCATTTTTTACGGTCATAACTGTAAAATACGTAGGCGGCGCGAATATTTTGCTCTGGTCACGATCGGCACCTACCTAGGATCGTCATGAAATATCTGGTACCAAATCACGCTGAGGGTTGTTTGTTGCAGGTTTGTTACCGTCGGCTCCGTGCGCTACGGAGTGCGGCTGGGTGCCGTGTCGCCGCCACCACCAGGAGCCGGACCACGCTACCGCTCTCAATGCTGCTGGCCTTCCACCTCGAGTCCCGGCCTCGTCTCCCGGATCCCGTTGCTCGCCACGCCGGCTATTAATAACCGGGATATATTTAGACGCGTAAATAGAATGAGGATGGCGGAGGACGATACGTCAGAGTTGCCCGTGCAGGGAACAGTGCGCGACCAAGTGCTGAACTCCACCAAGCTGCTGAAGAACCAGCTGAGGCGTCGTGCTCTAGCCCGGCCTCAGGTGTACGCGCGCCTCTGCGAGTGCGGAGACGGCGAAGGCGCGGACATCTTTAACACCCTGGATCGCTTGCCAAGGTTCCGCTTCGGCGGCAATCGCAACACCAGCGCCGGTAAGGAGCGAGAGAGAGACAAGCAGCGGGATAACGACTTGCGGCTGCGGGAGCTTACTGACCGGCTGAAGAAGGGGCCCGTGCCGCCACCGCGCACCAGGCACGCACCATCGCGAACGCTCCCGTCTCCGCCGCCTACGCTTTCAGATGCACCTGAAGATAACGCTTCCCGCAGCGTCCCACTGCGCAGCGCCTCCTTCTCACAAGTGGATTATTCTCTCGACGACAAAAAGTACGTCCGAAGAAGATGCTCGCCGGAGCTGCCGGCCGGAGACTTCCACGGGCGAGCGATTTTCACGCTTCCTCGGTCTAAAAACTCGAGCACACGGCCTGCCAAAATAAATACTCAAAGTCAACATTCGCCGACTACGACCAGTGAAATACCAAAGGAACAAGACTCAAAAGACGTTAACGAGTTATGTGAAATGATATATCAAGGATGTAGGGACGAAAAGATTATACAATCATTAAATAACGTTAAGTTCGAAGAACCCGCTGGTGTTCAAAGTGTAGACGATACCGCCGCACTCACTCCCGATAATTTAGTAAAAAACCCCGATGTAGATAACACAAATGCATTGCAAAGCATCCAGGAAAAGAAACTCAATAAGTCTAGAAGGAAAGGAATGTATATATCTCAATGGCCTAATTCGTATCACACATCTGAAGATATTATACCCCAATTCGTTCAAGATGGTGAATTTTCTCCTTCAGAGAATTTGCCCAAGTTTACTTTAGTTTGTGAGAAATCAAACTGCGAAGCGCGGGAAAAACCATTAGATGAACCTCAAAGTCCCGAGGATGCGGAATGGTCAGCTCCGAAATTGAAGCGATCTTCTCGTCCACCATTGTCGGCCCAAAGCTCAGAAGAGAAAGACGGTCCTGTCAAACTAAATCTCAAGGGAAGCCAGTTGTTGAGGGCGGATTCACTTTCTGAAGGTGAAACAGATCAAAGCAGGGGCGATCTTCAAGGATATACTCCTTCAGACGTTTCCGATTGCGAGACACGTTCATCTTCCAGGAACAACGACCCTAACGCTCCCCATATCCCTCGCCGCTACTCGAAACGCCCGTTGAGGGGGCCTTACGGCCAGATGTTGGAAGCAGAAATGAAGAAACCGGAAGCTGATCGGAAGCAACAGTACAATGACTTGAAATTTCTCGAAGACATTACAGGGGCGAATGCAGCATCGTTGTCGTGTAGTAGCTCGGTTGGAGCCGCAGACTCGAGGCCTAAGCATGCCACTAGGACTAGAGGATCGTCTAATCATTCTCTGGACGATACCCAGTTAAAGAATTGTTTAAGTTCGTTAATTGCTAGTGAGAAACAGACGCAATCTCTCAACAAGCGAAAAGTTAGCGTAGACTCCGTGGCACTTCGTGATAGCCGGCACGATTCGGAACAAAAATTGGTAGTGAGTCATCAGCGAACGACTTCGAGTCCTTCCAAGCTGGAAGGATTTGCTTCTCAACCAGAAGTTTCTAGCGAACTTCTGGAACATTTACTGAGGGGAAGTTCGGAACAACTCGCTACCGCCGACAACCTACAGCGGAATAATGTAAGTCTTGATACATGCCGTCGAAAGCTATGATATTGATTGATTGCAATAATATTTTTTCTTGAAATGTTAAGGTTACACAGCTTCTTTTTGATATTGGACGTTTCGTGTTTATACCTCTAGAGCTCCGTCCGTTTAAAGATCGCGGCGGAATTACTACCAACCGATGCAGGGCCGAACGATTTTTTAAAATTTTGCACGCGGCTCTCGCCTCGGTATCGGTGCGTCGCGACGCCCGCGTCGGCGCGTCGGCATTCTCACCCAGTCCGAGCGATATGGTCGTAAGGTGTGGCAAGGCCGAAATGTGACGGTGCCAAAATGAGCGGGCCTAGTGCAAGACGCGAACTGCGGCTGCGGTTGGAAGGGTGCTCCGCCGGGGAAGACAGCGAGGACGAGCACCAGGCTCCCTTTTCGCACCCGGCGGAATCCCTTGTTTTCGCGGTAACGTCCCGCAGCTCGCGCTGCTCTTTTTGTCTGTTATTATACCGGGTGTTTACGTTTTAGGATACACGCACGCACGTGGTTGTTGAGCTTTTCGACACGGAACGCTCATACGTAGAGTCCCTCCAAATCCTAATTTCGGTAAGGTCAGGGCCAACGGCAGTACTTTAGGTGTTAATTAAACGAAAACTGACTTGTTCTAGAAATATTTGGAACCCCTGAAAAATCCAGAAAACACGGGTCTTTTAGACGCAGCTTTCGTAGACGAAATATTTTATCAGGTAAATATACAAACCGCGCCGGTCATTTTCAAGGCCGCTACTGGAATCCCATTGTAGATTCCTTCATTGCTAAGCCATCATCAAGTATTCCTAGACGAACTGAAAAAACGCTTAGAACACTGGGACATCAAACAAAAAGTCGGAGATGTGTTTTTGGATACCGTATGAACTCGAAATGATTTTCCTGGCCTAATTTTAATGTAAACTGCTTTGTAGTTTTCCAAACCTGCAGTCATAGACAGCTACACGAACTATGTAAACAACTGGAAGAGAGCGAGGGACATAATTAAGAGCGCGCAGCAGTCGAAGCCAGCTTTTGCAAAATTTCTGGAGGCAAGACTTTGGCAGTTCTTTAAATTACAATTATTTGAATTAATCTGGACAGTTTGTTGTAGAATACGGCGCGAGAACACAAAGGAAAGCTGGCGCTAGATTCTCTGCTGATCAAGCCCATTCAGAAATTTCCGAAATATGAGCTGCTGCTACAGCGTCTGATAAAACATACTGACATCGCGCATCCGGATCACAGTCTGTTGCTCTCTGCGCAAAGAGAAGTCCACGAGCAGCTTCTGAAAATAAATTGCACCGAAAGGGAGGCCTTGGAGTTGGAGCAGCTCAGGGAAATCGAAGGTCTGATAGAAGGTCTGATAGAATTAGTGGCGGCCGATAGGCAATATTTGCGGCATGATTTAGTTAGCATGGCAGCAGGGGGAGGAACGAGGAAGGAAAGAGCTTTGTTTCTTTTTTCCGATTTGTTGTTAGTTACGAGTATTAAGAGAAAAAGTGGTACAATACGAAAGCCCTCCACCGGCCAAGGAACTGTTACCAGCACCTTAGAAGCGAACAAGTATAAGCTATTGATGAAGATATCGCTAGATGATTTGGAGATCGTTAAGGCTCGAGACGAAAGTTTGAAACAAATGATGGTGGAAATAGAAAATCTCACCGAAGATATATCTATTCTGAACCAGATAAACGAGCTAACATGGGCTTTGCATTGCAGTCACGCAGCTTTAGATGAAATTGTCAAAGACATGTTTGATAAATTGAATAAACATCTGACCGAGCAACAAAACAGTGATTCCCAACTTTCCTGTTTGGATCTTACTTTAAATACCTCGTAAGTTTAAATTTGAGTTTTATCTGGAATTGTTGACTCGCTTTGTAATTTCTAGCAACGGGTTAGAAAACATATCTGTGGTATTTTCCAAACCAGAAAAACGCGCGTCGTGGGAAGAATCTTTCAACGAGGCCAAACATAAATTAGGTATTTTAGTTTCAGCGATTTTGCAAGTATTATACTAATTGTTTTAGCTATATCTGGAGATAGAAGACCGTGTCCAGAATTAATAGCCGCTGTTCCGATTAGAAAAACCAGAGCTGGTCTACAATTTACTTGTGCTGCCCCTGCCATGGGTGAAAATCGAAGGGATGTTTGGGTTTGCAATAGTGATGGCTATGTGGGACAAGTATGCGTACTTAGTTTGCATCCTGAACCTAACGTTACTTCATGTAATGGAGTATGCAACGCACGAATCCTTTGCATTGCGTCCATTCCTGGAGTCGGCAGTGCAGCATCATCAAACAATAAAGAAAATAGCGCTCAAGATGTTAAAGAAGAACATACTTCTACAATACAATTTGATAGCAGTTCCTCTAGTGATGATGACGAAAGAAGTGATTTGGAGGAAATGGTTGAATCCAACAAGAAATCTGTTCCTGTTAAAGCTGCTGATACTACTAGTGTAGATTCTGAAGAGGGAGATAATCAGCAATCAACCATGTGGTTGGGGACAGAAGATGGATGCATCCACGTTTATAATTCTGGTGATAACATACGTATAAAAAAGAATAAAATAAAACTGCAGCATGGGTCAGCAGTATTGTGCATTATGTAAGTGTTTATTAGTACATTTTTGCAGTACATTTGTGCTTCTCTTTGTTGTAGATACTTGGAGAACAAAGTTTATGTAGCTCTAGCAAACGGCGATATAATTATTTACGAAAGAGAAAGCTGTATGTTGTTTCTAGATGTTTTGGTCGAATTTTAACTTTTGGCTTTTTTAGCTGGAGGATGGAACACCAGTTCACCAACATCAGTGACTGTAGGAACAGCCGTGATGCCTGTGTCAAAAATGCTTCCAAGCGCTGGAAAGTTATGGTGCAGCTGCGGAAATACCGTGAAAGTGTTTAATACGGAGACGCTGACGACGGAAAACAACGTGACGGTTAATAACGACGCCAACAAGCCGATCTCTTGTGTCATTTTGGCGGGAAACTCCTTATGGTTATCTCTCCAGAACTCCGCAATAATCAAATGCTTTCATACAGTCTCGTTTGAGCTACTTTGTGAGGTCAACGTGGCCCCCGCCGTCACCAAAATGCTTACTAGTAAGTTTTCGTTGACAAAAACTTAATTATGACGACCCAAAAATGATTTTGGCAGCAATTTTGGAGTTCACAGCGTATCCTCCATAAAACCCGATTAGAGCGCCGAATTTTACGGCGATTAAATTGGGTCAAACTCCAGTGACAAAATTAGATTTGCGTTACGCAACGCGCATGAAGACCACTCTCATAATATCGACATTACCAATGAAATTGTAGCGCCCGCTACACTTTTGATTGTAAAAATTTGCAGCTGCTGTGAATATAAATTAATTGTAATTTATAAAGGCGTGCTCGTTTGGGTCTGACCACACTAAACGATGGTTTTCAAGGTTAGACTGCTGTAACGACGTGATTAATCTTATTCTTCTTTTATAATGTTTGCGTAAATTAAAGCAGGCGTTAGCTGTCCGGATGGTATTAGGTGACCGTGACTTGAAAGGAAAACTTGAAAGTCTGGGACTGTGGTACCAAGTATATATAATTGAATTGGGGGGACATTAATACTTGTAACAGACTTAAAGGTATTGCTATATATCGATATGATAGGATGTTATTATTTATCCTTGTCATACAAAAACTATATGAATTATTTGTTACTAAATTGATTTGTAGTGTCTGTGGTTGTCCTCATCCCCTGATGGTTCTGACAAAGATATCGTCGATCTTTTTTTTGATTAATTTTTTATACAATATATCCTGTGTTCTTAAGGGAACATATATATTTCAACAACCTTCTTCAGTGCTTATGCGATTTATAAATAGCAAAACTCCCTAAAATTATCCAAAACATATTTATTTACTCACCATAGGTTATTGGCATACATCTAAAAGTGAACGGAATATTTTACGGCATATTTCCCAGCTTTTAGGTATTTACTTATATCATAATTTGAATTTAGCTGTCTCCAAGGAAAACATTTGGCAAAGGTTTACCATTAGATAACTAATTTTACATTATTTATAAATGAACTTATTTTTGTGCTTGTGGACCAGTTCATTGATAAGAAGTTAATGAACGAACCGCTTTATTTTGAGTTTTAATTATTTCATTTACTTTGACAGACAACTTTTCCTGCTTTGTACAAAAGCTGTGTACTGGGTATTTCTACTATTTTTGTTTGATTTTACTATATTCAGTTATATATGCATTTGAAGCTCTTTAGACTTCTTCATCTGGATATTAAATTGGTGAGTTGGGGATGCTAAAAATATTTCAGGATCTAGAAGTGTTTTTATAATTATCTGATACTGTAGTTTTGCGATCTCTGAAGAACTTGCTAATAGTAAGGCAAGAGTCCAACTGAACTAGATCATCTATTTTTGTAACGCGAACTGTATTTTGAGTACTTGAAAGTCCCAGTTGCTCTTTGGCTTTTAAATATCGATTTATTTCTTATAAAAGGGAAAATTGTTAAAAAATACATAAGAGCAGACTTTAAGAAGCTCTAAATACATCTGAATATATTTAGCTTTGCCAGTTAATATGTTATTAACATAGATACAAGAGTGATAAAGAGGCATGGACAAAGAGATATCTCTATATTCTCAACTTTGCATAACACCAAGGAATTATAAATGGTAATATGCTTTTAACACTGCTAAATCTCTTGTGACAACTGAAAGTAGAAAGGAAATGAAAAAGTTGTAAAAAATGTTATTCTTTATAGTGGACAAATACAAGTGACATGGTATATATATGTTAAAATAGTTAATAGAGATTTTGGGGTAATAAAAGTAACAGAAAAATGAGCATTGAAAGGGAAAATAATTAATGAATCTTTTGTATAGACACATACACCTTTTATGACTTATCATTTTGTGAATGTTACAGGAATGACATTAGTTGATCAACAACTTACTAAATCGGTTTTTAATGCTATTTTTTATTAAATTCTATACTAAGGCAGTTTAGCTTTATTTTGTTGTAATAAGCTTTGGTATGTGTATATAGACGTTTAGTATGTAGTTTGAAGATTATTTGAATGCATTGATAGGGAAAAAATAATAACAGATTTAGGCTCTGTAATATTTTCCACAATTAATGAGGTATGGTCTGACCAATAGTTTAACAAGTCTTTATTTAAAGACCCTTCAATAATGAGTTGGGATGTTCTTGAATTCTTGATGCGGTTGACTTTACGTATTCAACCGCTGTGGTCTAGCTAAATTTAGTTTTATTACCATATTTGGTGGATGTGTTTTTGATCACCCTCACAGAGTCCAATAGATAAAATGGTCGACGATGCTAAGGAACTTATGAAAAGCCGCACATTGGCGCGACTTTACCTCTTCGTTGTGGTGTTGGGAGAATACAAAATCGCGAGACCCATTAAGACCTTAATATATGTTTGGTGGAGTTCATGCCAAAAGAGATTACAGGAAATCACGGGTACTGTCAATATCGAAGCAAGCCAAGTAGCTAATCTGCAAACATGATTTGGCTCAAATTCTTGATTGCTATGTTTTAGCATGCTAACGCACACCCACGTGTTGCCTATATAAGTCATATGGTTGTGAGGGTACACAACTTTAAAATGATTTACTATACTCATTTAAGATTAATTGTATCTGAATACAATTAAATAAAATTCATTGTTTATTCAAATTAAAAAGTAAAAAAATCGCCCACAGAATATATAAAAAATAGATTCAATACAAAGAGTAAGAACTTTTTGGGGAAGTTTATACTTATGAGGTATTGGTTGACTCAGAACTCCCAGAAAGTTGCGTTTTGTCAATCCACATGGTTGCTGGCGTGAAAGTGCTTTCATACTAAACCCACCAGATGCATAACGTTTGGTTTAATGCTTGTCATTTCTCTTAACTTTTGGCAATATTCCAGACACACGCGCTTTTGCCATCCGCTAATGCTCGAATTATTTGCTTCTGGTAAGAACGCATACCCAGGTGTTCTGTTAAAATTATGGTATAATTGGAAATTGAAAGGAATGCAGTAGATAATTTCATTTCTAATTGTAGCTTTGGTGTTACGCCTATGTGTGAATGGAATTTAGCGAAAACAATATTGGGTTTTTGGTCTTCCTTCTACGTTTACTTTAGGAATATATTCTTACATATTGAATGTGTCTTTTGATATTTGTGTTCACACCACTTTCGCTGGTTTGTTGTTTAAGATGATTTTCAAACATTTCGTAATGAGCATATACTCTGCCCATGTTCTAATTTATTATGGATATTTGAGTCGGTGTTGTCTTTTGAATCTAGTACATGGTTTCAAATTGATGGGTAATGCTTTATTTAATTATGCACTGTTTATCCATTCTATTCGTTATCATCATACTGTACAACAATAAAATGATCTGAAATTTATATTTGATTTTGAGAAAAAAAAATAGTTTGTATAGACATACAATGTTATATGTTGTTCTACGCATATAGGGTGACACAAAATAAGAATTTTTAATTGTAACTTTGATTAAATAGCATCATACGAAACACTGAATGACTTTTCGACATATGATCAACAATTAATGCACATTGTCAAATTATGTTCTCTGTCAGGTTGTCTTATTTCAAACTCCTATACTATTCTGCACAGGTTTGGGCCTCCATAACTTATTAGAAACTGTAGAATTTAGAACACACGTGTTCAGCTAATAAAATCAGGAATTTTTTTCTACGCCAGCTTTGCATAAATCTTGCTGCAATTGTTTCCGAGTCCAAGGTAACAACAATTTCAAAAATATTTACTTTGAGTAAGAAAAGAAAAGGAGTTTTACTTGTGGAACAGGGTTCACACCATACCAGAACAGATAAAGCAGCTTGTCAATACATAATCACATCAGATGATTTTGGACGTTTATAAGACCGCTTCCTATTTTTTTGGTTATTACGGGCGTGTTCAATTATAAACATTTTCTCGTCTGTGAAGAGGGCATTCGCAAGATGACTAACGAGTTCATCTTTCCAACTGTACCCGTTTATTTGCATCTGTAAGATCTTTTTGCAACTTATATGGTACTGATTAATTATCCATATTTGTTATCAAGTGGGCAGTTTCTTCGTTAATAACAATTTTTTTATAATTTTATCATTAAAACTTTTGCATTTCTTTGAATTTCCTTTCGGATTATGTTACTAACTGTCATACTGGCGCTTTTTATTTTTAAAAAGTGTGGTAATCCTATTGCTGAAGTCCCTTCAGTGAAAATCTAAATATGTTGTTTCTACAGATATTATATGGAGGTAGAAATTGAATTTTTTCATTAAAGCATTTCAGATATTTGTAGGAGATATTGTCTATTTAGTCTTTATCTGGAATAATCCGATATTTTAACACATTTCAATTTGCTTTGCTGATGCGCTGCCTACAGACTGCTTGTGAGCTGATGAGCCACGCTGGAAAAATTTCAGCACTAATTGATAAATATGATGATGTAATGTTTGTTTAAAGTGCACCCATAAATGTTTTCTTTAATTTCAGAATTCTTGGAATGTTTACAGCCTTTGAATGGTTTTCAAAATTAGCATGTACAAAAGTAAAACCTTATTTATAGGTTGCTACACTAACGCCCAACGTAAGAATAAACCATGACATGGAATTTACAAACAAAATAATGAAACTACATGGTTATAACTGTAGCATTTTCGAGTATGATTCAATATAAAGTTTTTGCCAATTATTAAAGATATCTTGACTATATTCTAGCCAGTTAGTAGCATAAGGAGTATTTAGAAAATATGAGACAAGCTACGCCAGTTTTGATATGAATGAGAGCAATGTAATAACAATTGCTCTATAAGTTTACAACTTTTTACTAGAGTTTTTGTTACATTTTTATATTATAATTAGAAGTGTGGTATCTTAGAATTTGTAGTATTCTTTATATTGTTGTTTTTAATGAGTTGATGAGTAACAGTGAGAAATAGTAATTTGCGTATTTTGTTTTTAAAAATATTGTTTAGTTGCTGTAGTCAGTTGTTTCAGGTTGTGACGACATTATTAGACAACATAAAGCGGCTTGTTTGAGAGTAACATCTTTATTGGCGTGCAAGGACTTGTTGTGGATTGGAACATCGGCTGGGGTTTTGCTGACGATGCCGTTGCCGCATGTCACACCAACCACAACCAAGCTGAACAACGTCCCCTGCGTCGTTGGGGTGCCTCATGGCCACACTGGACACGTTCGCTTTTTAACCAACATTGAGTATCAAACACTGAGCACTGAGAGCACGCACCACCGCTACTCATACAAAGGCAAGCCAGAGCAACGCAACAATTCCAAAGTGTTGGTAATATCTGGAGGAGACGGGTATGAAGACTTTCGCAGTTCGAACATATCGGAGGTAGCTGGCCGAGAGGATTCCACCAACCACCTACTTCTATGGAGTATTTGATGTCAATAGCACCAATTTATTATTTTTTTAATGCAAAGTGTTTGATGTGGTACATATGATTACCTAAATGTGAGAGTGATAACTGCATTTTCGTAAAATGTGTGATAGTAATATTAGGCATGTTGTTGATACGTGGTGGTATTTAAAATTTTGAAGCGGCCTAATGTGGTACCGATTTATGTTCCTAGCGGGAGATTAAATTAATTAGCAGATGTGGAAGCTATTCAAGATAATATTGTAAATTTATATTATGTACAAGTAATTATTGCGTAGCAATGCATCAAGAGCGCAAGTATTGAACAAATAAGTTAGGTTTTTTATAGTCGTATTTTTATTACATATTTCTAAGTGTTTTAGTTATTTTCAAAGCAATATTTTTTTAATTTATTATGAATTGCAAAATTCTGCAGACAGGAATTCTTGTTACACCGTGCAATTAATTCTACATTGCTCAATGGAGATATTGTGTTGTAAACAGCAAATATTGTAATAGTCATAATATATATTTATTTAAATAAACAATCTTATTTTGAAATGAATTTTCTTTGTAGTTTAGTCCAAATTTCAAATTTATATCTTGTTAATTTTTTGAAAATTATGTCTTACGTAATGTAATCAATATCCGTATGCTATAGACATCTAGTGGTTAGGTCATAATTTCAATGATGATTCATGCTGTATTGCAGAATTCTGTTAGTGTGATATGTTTAAATTTATTGAATCATTTATACCAGATCCGTATTCAATTTATTTTAGTTCCTTGGTATGACACTTAAAAAAGATATTATTTTTGACATAAATCTAGCATCTATTTTAAATTAGCAATATATTCTATTATCATATTTATTCATAATCTTTATAATTAAAAGTTTAATTGTAGTACTAACACTAGATTTTATTTTTTAAGTTAAAAGAAAAAGAAAGATTGTCATATAACTGTTTACTATTAATTTTTGAACTGATGACCAAAGAAACTGTATTTATTTCTCCTTATGTTTTCTCTTCTCTTTTAATTTCTTTTTCTTGAGCACCTTTTTTGGTAGTTTATTAGTATGTAACATTAATATGCTTCAACATTATTCCGTTTTGTATAAAGCAATTTTTTATGTAACTTGCCCAACTGAAATCTATTTAGTATAATGGTTACAAAATTATAATCTCCCTTGCTTTATGCTTTTTATTTAGTCTGGCAGCTGAGAATTATGGAAGAGATAAATATTTCGTTATCAAGAGAGAGCTTAATGATCATTTAAAAAATGTGCAGAGCCCCAGCGAGGCAGGCGCGCAAAAATATGTGTAAATAGTGGAAAGATGGCGGGATTAAGAAAGGAGACAGGAGAGGAACGACAAACATTCTGTGTACAATAGCGATTCAGACGAGTTCGTAATTAATCAGATTAGATAACGCAATTTAGGTTTTTGAGGCTTGGGCTGTTTAATTTGGTAAAGTGCAATGTTCTCGTTCGAGTGCTCATATAAACATTTTAAATGTGGTGTTAATAGGCTGGTGAATTAGATATTTTTAGTTTTTCCTAAAACCCGGTATGCTGTCTTCAGAGGAAGTTTTCAAAGTTCGTTAACTCGAAAATAATAAAGGCAGAGTTGCCTTAGTAAAGATTAGCAGCGGAACTACTTTAAAACTTGAAAAATTTATAAGGGGGATTTGTCATGTCAAAAGCGGTGTTATTTTAGGTTTATTGATATAATGATATCTTTTCCCACATTTTATTGAAGCTGGAAGTTTTTACAAAAAATCCATACATATAATGTTCGACTTTTTGTTGTTCTATTTTGAACACCAAAGACTTCTCAAGCAGTCAGTGTTTAGAATACATTTCTTTTCAGAATCGAGGAAAACGGTTTCTTCTTATGTGGAGTGGAAAAAATGTGTAGCCCTAAAGAGCGCACTTCTAACATAAAGAAAGGGGAGGGTGTTGGTTAAAATTCCTGAGTTGGGATCTGGTACAAATTACATTCACTAATTGAGATATTTGACGGGTAAAAACTTTCTTATTAATCCAAATAAAATGGAAAAAAATAGAATTAGCTAAGTAACATTTTTGCTACCTCAATTTTTTATATAAACTTGGTGATTATATTATATAATATAAAAAATAAAGGCGTCACCTGAGGAAAAGCTGAAATGCCAGTCAAGAACAAAACTAATTCAATATGGTTCAGCTCATCATCATAGAAACTTTTGTGCAAGGCGTTATCTTGCCAAAGTTAATAATTAAACTTCTCGCAGTTTATTAAGGCAGTGTAGGGTCTTTAACGTAATGCTTATAGTAAGCCAGGCTTACATTCGATTAGCTTGTAGGTATAATTTGTGCTGATATTGATATTACATTTTAGGATTCTTCTTCATCTTGTTTGGATTGAATAGTTTTGACAATGTACTATTACCTTTATCTGTTGGTACCAGTTCATAAAATCTCTTTAATCTCCCTTTTTCATGATTGTAAGATATATTACAAACTTAAAGTTTTTTGTTTAAGTGTGTAATATGATAAGTAGATTGATTTAAAAGTGCAATCTATAATAAGAAGAATCTTTTTGTGCAGCAGATTACAGACGACAAAAGTCTTCTTTATAGTGTAAGTTTCTTCACATGCGAAATCAAATATTGTGTGCTTAAGACGTAAATAGGAGGTGTTTAAAGTGTATGTATTTAATGAAAACCAAGACTAGATATCAACCAAATTTTTTTCGTAACTTTCTAAATTGTCATACTGTCTTGTCTTTTCGCTGTAGATACTAAAAGAAGTTCACAGTTAGAATTTTGATACATGAATAAGTTATTTCTTAGTTTACTAATGTGTAGTTGGGGCTTTTAACATTTGACCTATTATGTAAAACTTTCCCAAATCTTTTATCTCATTTTCAATTATTCAGATTGTTTATTACCTTTGCTTTGTAGTCCTTATCCTCTGGTTCTTTATATTGCGCCTTTTTATTTTAAATTTCATTAAATAACAGAGTCATTTCTTTTATAGATTTGTATAGTGTGAAGCAATTTTTGCATCTTGTATTATATTTAAAATTCCAGAATTTCTCATTCTATTCAACAATTTAATGTTCAACATTATTCTGTCAATTCACAACCTTCAGCTAATACATCTACCCTTTTTCAACATATTATCACATTATCTAGAACGATATATTTGTGTTGAAATTGATAGCAAATATGCTTTAGCAAAATTTGTTCATTATAGTCTGAATAGGTATATAAAAAAATTGTGAGAGACCACTTTTGATGTAGCACAAAGCTCATCTCTTATTGTTTATTGAATTTATAAATTGTAATATTGCGAAAATGAAATATAAAAGAAATTTTTTACGCCCCTTCTAAACGTTGTGGGTGTCTAAACAAAAATTTCTTTGTGGTATTTTGCACTATCAGTTCTTTAGTCAGTATCACGATTAAGACACCCTCGTGTGTGGCGCAACAGATTATCGAAGGATCTTATTCAAACTTTGAGGGGCCTGGGCCGTTGGACACAATACATTTTTTTCAATAACTTTGTACATACTTAACAACCACATGCCAAATGGTTCTTGAAAAAAAATGCATTGTGTGCAACAGATTCCCGTCTGGACCAGAACGATGTTTTGTTGTACTTCAAATGCCCTTTCCAATGAGCTATCAATTGTAACCATTGGATGCTTGGTCGTCAAGTTACAGCAGGAGCCCAGGCCCCTCAAAGTTTAAATATGGCCCTTTCTCACGGCAATGGGCCTAAAATCGTTCTAAATTTTGAGGAGACTTAAGCTATACTTTGGAGATAACAAGACAAGAAAATCCGTACGCGCGGTATAAATTTTTGGGAAGACGAGAAGCCGCTGAAAACAAAGGATCAACATAACTTGCCTCCTTTTCGAGGACGACCGTCGATTAATAGTTGCTGGAATGCTTAACAAATTTGAAGCGCTATCCTGCTCCATGACGCCACACGACTGCCCAAACTCGAGAAATATTAATGATTTGTTCTGGGCTACACTTCCCTTTCTTTAAATAAGGTAACTAAAGAAAGCTAACAGATGAAATTAGTCGCAAAATCTTAAAGAATTATAGATTAAAGTAAAGCAAGGAAGGAATTCTCCATGGTATAAAAAATTACTAGAGAACGATCTGGTTTCACTACTTTACGTCTTTGAATATGTTACTTATGTATGGAATTATTAAATTATGAGAATTATTTTTGATTTGAAATTACCAATGTTTGAGGTGTTGTAATGTTAATACATGTTGTAGCTGATCACAACTACTCTACTAATTAGTCCACAGTTTACCTACTATACCTTTTATTGTCACTAAGTTTTGAAAACAAGAGTTGGTTAATGTGAAGGAGTAATTGAGTCATCCGTCATTTTTCATAAAATTATAGAGATCACTCTATAGTGAGACAACCATTCTAACCAGGAACTTGTTAACAGGTAAAGTACCCGTACTTTCATAAAAGAAGTTTTTTGATTGAAGTGTGCTCAATATTCTGATTGGTTATCAACAAGCTTTACTGCTACCATATGTTTTCTTTGGATACTTTACAGATGTACCTAATTCATTAGAATGATTTGTTTAAGTACAACCACCTTTCTGTTCCTCTATTGGTACTATTCTAATACAGCATTTGTTTTATGTGATAGAAAAGAGGTTGCTGTGTCTTTACGGTGATGAGGAGTTGAAAAATACTTGAATTTTTGCATTGTGCTTGCATGTTTGTGGGTTTCTTTGAATTTATAGTCTACCATTTTAAGAAATTGAATCATTGTTGTTCCATTTTGTTTAAACTATATTGAACATTTACTCTACTATTAGTTTGGCGTGTCATGACCTACATCAAGTAATGGAAAGTCTGACCTTAGTCTAAATCCTTATTTGAAGTTTGAGATTAAGTAAATTTTTAGTTTAGTTAAATAAATAGTAATCTCAATTAGTAACACGTTTTGTTTTTTCGTGTGTTTCATTTATTGCTATGGCGGTTGTGTTCAGTGAAGAGCTATGAAATGATGATCTATTTCATTCGCCAGCTCGCCGTCTTATGCTTGCAGTTATTGGGGTTATCTGATAAAGTTGATATCTTGTGCTTATCCAAAATTCGCGGCACAATCGCCAAAGTGCATTGACCAAGTCGAGATAAGGGAGCCCGAAGACTGGGCGCTGGACAGCGCGGCATCCCTAATTAGCATTTGATGCCAACTGGGCCGAACCCTGCGACGCCCCACGCATTATGATTTTCCAAACAAAAACATAAATAAGGCTCGGCTGCATGTTTAGGTAGTTAACTTTTACGACGTGCCCCTACGGAGCGGCTTGTCAGAGGAGGGTGTAAACTAAGGAAACCTCTTAACTAGCCCCAACAACCCTAACGTTCTTAATAAATAAGCGGTGACACGGAGGCCGTCGCAAGGAAGATAAACAACTAAATGAATAACTCAAACGCTCTTAGCGGCAATTGCTTTAATTTTGTTCGGTTATTTATGAGCTGTAAGACAATTTTCGAATTTACTTAGTTAATCTGAAATAATCAACTAGTTAATTGCTGTCTTCTTCAACAGTGCTAATTCTTCTTTGTCTATGATATAATTTATACAACAAACATGTTTTTTTTTGTTTTGCAATTGCTAAACATTTATGTACATAGGAGCAACCAAAGAAAAATATGTCATCTACATATAATTTAAATAATTTTAAAGTGAAAATATTAACCAATCAATGATCTTTTTATGTATACTCCTAGACATTTTTGTGCTCTAAATTATTTTTTAAAAATTGCTTGAAGTGGTTGCTATGGGTTTACAGACATATTGCTTGAGTCTCCAGTCCAGAAAATAAATGCAATAACACTATGCAGTAAACGGAAGAAAGAGCAGTCGTGTTTTGAAAAAAGTTGAGATAAATCATAAATAAATATGACAATGAGAAAATTATGTAAAGAGTGGTTTCGACGCTTTGCAAATGTTTGAAAACTATGGGGAAGGTTTATAAAGAAAGAAAATTGGTTTAATACGAATTGAAGGAAAGAGATATCCAAAAGCAAAAATTCGTGTGGTTCCTAATACATATAATTCAATACCTAAGCAAGTATAGAACATTATTATACAAACTATTTTCTAGTGTTGAAATTATGCAGATTTTTCACCTGGCCTCTTCAGCCACTCAGAAAATGACTCAACCAGAACCGCATTCCAGTTAACGAGTAGACGTTCCTTCTCTCTGTAGAGGAAATGACTACTACTTTCAAGCTGATAGATCAATGTATCTTCAAGGAAGTGTTGCAGAGACCTGATAAATCAGAGGATGTAGAAAAGACGTGTTTGATAGAAATACACTGGGGATGAAAATGAGATATATTTAGATTATTACAAATATAAAAATAAAATTTGCAACTTAAGCTATCAACGTCGACCCCAAAATGGAATATTTATGGAGAGAAGATAATACTCTGTATTTTATGGAACTAGAAAAGTGTGCTATACTTTGTGCTGTTAAAACCGCATCAATCAATCACTAGTGACCGCTACTAATAACAATTAATTAATTTTGACCGATCACTGAAGGTCAAATGTCTAGAGTATGCCAAAAAACATGACAAAGTGGTATTTTAACAAGATAAATCTCGGTCATATCTTGAGAAACAGGTCAAAAACATATTGGAATAGTTTTGATTAGATGTCTTATTCTATCTGCCATAATCTCTGGGCATTACTCCTTTCGACTACCACTTCTTTAGATCGATGGCACACGCGCATGCAGAGTAGCACTTTAATTCATGTAAAAAAGGCAATTTTCTGTATTTTAAGATGTTAAAACCAAGTCAAACGATCATTAGCGCCCTTTACCAACAACAGTTAATCAATTTTAACCGAGCATTGAGCACTAAACATCCGTAGTACACCGAGAGTAACGACAGGGTTATATTTAACCAAGTTAACTTATCACCACATGCTGGGAAACATGTCAAAAACACGTTGGTTTACAAATTGTTTAGATCAATGGTACACGCGCCTGCAGAGCAGAACTTTAACCTATATAAAAAAGGCCATGTTCTGTATTTGGTGGGATTAGAAAGGCATGTTGTACTTTTAACTATTAAGATCAAATTAAAGGACTACTAGCGACCTCTACCAACAACAATGAATCAATTTTAATCAGGTATTGATTGCCAAACGTCCAGAATATGCTGAAAGGCATGATAAATTGGCTTTTCAACTAGATTACGTTCGGTCACCTGTTAGAAACAGGCCAGAAACATGTTAGAAGCGTTTGTCTGGGATGTCTTGTTTCACCCGCTGTGTTAACCATATATTGCTCCTTCCAATTATCATATGTTTAGATTAATGACACATGAGCTTACAGAGTAGCACTTTACCTCATATAAAGAAGGAAGTGCTTTGTATTTGGTGGAATCAGAAAGACGTTCTGTAAGTTTAGATGTTAAAGCTGAGTCAGACGATCATTAGTGACCTCTACCAATAATAATTAATCAATTTTAACCGAGAATTGAACACCAAACGTCTGTAATACGCCAAAAGGCATAACAAAGTGGTTTTTTAACAGGACAACCCTTAGGCACATATTGGTCAAAAATACGTTGGAAGCGCCTGACTGGTATGTCTAACTTCACTTGCTGTGTTGACCAGATACTGTTCTTTCTGACAACAATTTGTTTAGATCGATGACATACGCGCCTAAAAATCAGCACTTTAGCTCATACAAAGAAGGCAATGCTCTATATTTGGTGGAACCAAGAAGGCGTTGTACTTTTTGTTGTTAAGACGGAGTCAGACTATCATTAGTGACCTCTACCAACAATAATTAATGAATTTTAACCGAAAATCAAACATCAAACATCTATAGTGCTCCAAAATTAGAACTAAGTGTTTTTTTACCAAGAGAAATTTCTGTTACATATTGGAAACATGTTGGAAACGCTTGGATGGGATGTCTTACCTCACCAAATGTATTGATCAGACACTAATCCTTTTGATTGCCACTTAATTAAATCGATGGCAAACGCGATTGTAAAGCAGCACTCCACTTCATGAAGATGGCTTGTTGTATTTTGAGTTGTTAAAACTGAGTCGAAAGATCATTAGATACCTCTACCAACAACAATTGATTAATTTTAACTGACTGTTAAAAAGCAAAGTCCAGAATACGCCAAAAGTCATGACAAAGTGATATTCCCCAAAATAATTTTTCAGCACATATTGGAAAAAAAAACACGTTGAAAACGCTTGGTTGGGATGTCTTGCTCCATCTGACGTATGGATCAGACATGGCTTTGTTCGACTATTACTTGTTTAAGCATGCGCGATTGCAGAGCAGCACTTCAGCTCACATGAAGAAGACAATACTTTGTATTTGGAGGGTCCAGAAGAGCGTGCTGAATTTTGAGTTGTTAAAAACCGATTATTAGCTCTACAAACAATAATTGAAAGCGTTGAAGGCCGAATCTCTAGAATATGGCAAAAGCCATGACAAAGTGGTCTTTCAACAGGATAATACTCTTGGTTTTGTTCATATTTTTACTCTTTACTAGCATGACATCCTATTTTCATTCACAGTTTTTTATAGATTTATGTTGTATATTTTTTCAAATAATCTTTCGATTTTGAGGAAATTTGAATTTTCTCATGATGTAATGCGTATCTTCTTTGTAGTTGTGTTTTATCTTTTTTGTTTTCCCTCTCTATGGCATGTTTTCTAAATTAGTGTTTTATTTGATATTTTTTCTTTGTTACTCGAAGGATTTTGCTGTATAACTTTTGATTTTGCTAAATTTTGTACATTATAAGCAACTCAATTACAAAAAAATTTCAATAATCTATAACTCGATCTTATTCACTGCTGTAGAATTAATATAAATAGTTTAAAAAAAATGCGATTGTAGGATGCTATGTTGGCACAATGCGAGTTCTCAGTTCAAGCCTGCGGAAGGCCAAACATTTTTTCAAATCCTGGGACTGATGTGGTCATTTAGAACTGCGTGTCCAATTAGCCGTGCTCTTCTCAGAAATCTGGCGCGATACCGAAGCTCACGCAACACCTTTACACACAAATTACACGGGTGAGTGAAAGGGCGAATAAGTGTGATAATGGACGGAGGATGGGCAGAGGCGGAGTGTAAATAAAAAATGCTGACACACCGCCAGAGTGAAAGGTAACCTCGAGACTGCGTTATGCTAGAATGAGGAAATCCGAAGATGATGATAATGAGCATTTTTTCAGTTACTGGGCTGTGGTCATTAAGCCGCCACGGCTTAAGAAACCACACCAAAAAACAAATATTGAAGTATAATGTTATTTCGGAAGATATTCGAGCGTATTCGAGCTTCGGCTATATTAAAAGTACAAAGTGGTGCATTGGTTTAGTTTAAATAATCAGAAAAGCAGACACCGTCTCAATTAGCGGCTCATCTAAAGCAGGCTTAGTTCCTCCGTTCCAGCAATAAACCATTTCCTGTTATTTGGAAAGCGGGTATGGCATAGGCGCTTTTACTTTTCCCCGGAATATAAATTTTTAACGAATTTAACCAGCGACCAGATTGTAGTCCCAGATAGTGTGTCCAATCGCCGAATCGAACGTGATAAATTGCCTGGTAAAGCTACAAACAAGCGATCGTTTGTTATGTAGATTTGTCTTGCACTGTACATAATTTCGACAAATGCCGCCGGTTCACGTATTTATCTGGGACTTAATTTATTAGGAAATAAATGTGGGCATACCGGGGAGATTTAATATATTTCAAGCAATAAAATATTTCGAGCATGGGTTCCTGTACAAGTTATGTGGTGGTGCATTACTCAATAAATTAATTGGGTTTGACATACATTTTCCTGTTCGACCTATATGTTTAACACATTTCTACTTACGAGGTACTTTTAAAAGGATTTTGAAATTTTATTCTAATAAAGTAATGCATCACGTTGGATTATACAATTCTAGAGAAGAGTTTCACAAGAAACATGAACATATGGCGAACAAAATGTTACTTATAAAATAATGGTCTCCCTTTAGGTGATTTTTGGTCTTAAATAATAATAAGACCAAGATCACAAAATTAAAAAATTATAAATATACTGTGTTATTACAGCTGGCACCTCTTAACCAGAAAAACAGTTGTATAACATCTCCTTAAAGATTTTTTTATTGAATCGAAAGTTGAACTTGAAGTTTACAAAGCCGAATAAGCTGTAGATATACGTACAAAATCAGCAACTTAGTCAGATCTTAACAAATAATAAAATTGTATCTTGAGTATGAGCTAAGAGTCATATCGGAGGAGATTCAATTGGACGTGTCTAGGTATGGAGAATAGCCACAACTTGCTTGGAAGTAGCATTCCTATGTGGGTGGTAATCAATAGCAATTTAAACTGCAATCTTCTAACAAATTAACTAACCCATGCTTATCCAAATTAATCTAGAAGAATTAAAAATTGACAGTCTTTGGTTAACCTTCTGGACCATGTAGCCTCTCTTGGTGTCTTCGGTAACTTATACCAGACTTTAATATAATTATGCTTCTACCAGATAATACAGTTGTATATAAACTTGACTATGACTCATTTTTCAGTTTCGAAGATCGATGTAGTATTTTTTTATAAAATAGAGTTGATATGGCCTTTGCCTTGAGCATGAGCTAAGAGCCATATCTGCGGAAGGCCAAACAGGCGTCGAGGTGGCGAATAGGAGAATGCCTAAAATTTAGTAGTAACCACGAGTGGTCGCAGCATATATGTATATTGAGTATTTGGGATAATCACTTCCAAGGAACAACGTAAATTTGTAACAATCTAACTAACTAATGCTTATCTGAAATATTCTACAGCCACTAGGATACGACAGTTTTAGTTTAATTTTCCAAATCATGTAACCTTTTTAGTTTCATCGGTAATTTAGATCAGATCTTAATATGATTACGCCTCTAGTAAATAATAAGATTGTATCCAAATATATAACAATCTTGAATATGACCATTTCAATACGCGTCATCAGATAAAAGAAGAATATTGTAACAAATTAAATATGATAATTAGATATGATACGAAAAATGTACTGGGTGATGCAAATGCGAAGATAGGGAAAACAGAAGTATATCGCCAGGTAATAGAAAAATTTAGTAATCACAAAATATCCATAAAAATGCAGAATTTATGATAGATTTCTCTAGGTTTAATAATTAAAGAGTATGTATTTTCAAAGCAAAAATATATGTAAGGGAATATGGAGATTTTCAGACGGAAAAAATAACTAAATTGATCATAGAGAGAGATCAAAAGAAAAATATTACGAATATACAAAGCTACCATGGTCCAAACTTTGACTCAGATTACTTTGTGTTGGTATTAGAATGAAAGTAATCCTACCGCTAATAAAAAATAATAAAAGTAAAAAAAGACAGAAGTGAAAGATTTGAAAATCCCAAGCATAAAAAATATACGGAAAAGCTCAATAAAAAATGGAAGAGCTGAGTGACGCAGAATACTAGCGAGCTCTAGAAACAGTTATGAAACAAAGTGCGGAAATCTGCATTCGAAAAACAATACAATCAGGAAAAGAATGATTTGACGATGACTGTAAAAAAGAAATAAAAAACAAAGCAAGAAAAATCATGATCGATAAAGATGAGGAGGAAGCAAAGGACAATCATCTGAAACAGAAAGAAGAGATGTAAGAAACTTATCAGAGAAAAAAAAGAGAAATTGCTATTAACAAGAATACATGAAGAATTTAAAAACAAAGAAGTCGTGCGGATTTAAGAAGAGAAAAGAAAGGATACAGTCTGAGGACTACATTTTGTAAAAGCAAGGAAGGAGATATGTTAACAAACGAAGACAATATAGCGGAAAGGTGAAAACAGCATTTTGAGGAAATATCAAAGGGCAACGGCGACAAAAAAGTAAATTTTTACTGTAGGGGATTGCAAACATACAGTTAGTGGTGACATCCCGAATCTACAAGAAATCAAAAATATGATAAAAGAGCAGCAACGAAACAAGAGTCCCGGAAACAATGGTATCGTCGCGAATTGGTTCAAATATGGCGGGATAAGAAATACAAAAAATGCACTCACTCATTAAGAAAATACGGATACAGGATACAAGTTAGTCAGAAGTAGTACTGTGTCCAATATTAAATAAAGGAGATGCGGTGTACTGTGAAAATTACATAGCTTTTCTCGACATCGCGTATAAGGTACTGGCGGTAACGATCAAGAATTGGCTTATTAACAAAATGAACAGGGTAGTCGAATAATATAAGTGCGGATTTAGAAAAGGAAGGAGAGTATTGGATCAGATGTACGTACTAAAGAAATTAGAGGCAGAAAGTTATGAGGATAGAATGCGGACCAATATATTATACATTGACTTTAAACAAGCTTACGACATGGTGTAAAGAAAAGAGCTATGCAGAGACATGCTGGAAATGGTAATCAACAAGAAGATGCTAAATATGGTACAGTTAACTTTAAAATAAGAAATCGAGGATCGACAGAAAAGATTCGAAGAAGACTCATAAACAGAAATAAATGCATTTGCACTCTTAGTAAAATTTTTGGGGGTAAAAATATGTCTAGAACTTTAAAATACGTGTGTATAAGACAGTGGTGCAACCACCAGTAACATTTGCGAGTGAGACTTGGATATTAAGGCAGGCAGATATACAAACGTTGGAAATATGGGATAGGAAAATTCTTAGAAAGATACTTAGAGGCAAGAAAATAGAGGAAATTTGGGAAAGGAGAACAAACCTGGAGATTAAACGGTTATGTAAAGAAGCAAGCATGAATGAAGGAGAGGAGAATGTTCTTCCGTTCCTCTTCAAGTTGGGCATACTTCTCTTTTTGGCATTTATGCTAACCAGACGACGCTCCAGCTCTACTCAGAGGTCCTCGACGACATTCAGGTTGGGGAATTGGCTGGACCAGTCCTAGACATGCGATATTTGAATATCGACCATTTGCATTTTTGAAGATTATCGATTTAGGATTTTGTCATGCAGAACATGTAAATGAATAGAGTTATATGTTTATGTTTTTTTAGTGTATAACTTTTTAAAGCACATCCCAGTTTATGTGTGAGCTAAGAATCAGCAGATATTAAACAAAGTGTGTCCAGATAGAGAATGACCACAATTTTTTGGGAGTAACGTAGTAGTAAATATGGTGTTTGGAACAATAACTACCGAGGACAATTTAAACTGTAAACTTGTAGTAATCCAACTAACCAATGCTTATTTAAAATGACGGAACACGATGGTCTTAGTTTAATCATCCAGATCATGTAACCTTCTTAGTTTCTTCGGCAGCTTACATCAAATTTTAATATAATTTCGACCCTAGCAAATAATAAATTCAAACATGCCCCATTTAGATCTTTGTAGATTATCTATTTAAGATTTTGCTATACAGATCATGTTTTTCAGTTTTATATTTTTTTGGTGTATACTTATTTAAAGTACATTTTGACTTGAGTATGGGTCATACCATCGGAGAACCAATCAGGCGTGTCCAGATGGCGGATAAGAAAAGAGCAACAACTCGCTTAGGAATACTATCCCTATACAGGTATTGGCTAGTAGCAACCAGGATTGGACAACATATGTGTGGTGTTTAGAAAAATTACTACTGAGAACCGGTTTACATTTTTTTGTATTTCTGTTTTTGTATTTATCTTATTAAAATATACATGTTGTTCAAAAAAATATACTCACTCTAGCTCATGTAGTGTTTATAGATATAACATATCAGATCATGCAGATCAAGCAGCTTCACAGTGTTGATGAAAATGAAACATTTCATTTAAAACTGCAGAGCATTGTCTTTTAATTTTCTTTTTAGCTCATCAATTACTACTGGTTTTGTCTATTAAATTTTATTTTTAAAGTATCCCCATCAAACGCAGAGAATTCAATGCAAGCTCTTTGTCCAATCCATTTGTTTAGATAAGTCATATCAAGATAGATACCTTTCACAAATAATTTTTTGATGCATGGACAGACAAATTCATTCGCCATGTACGAGCAAACATTACCAATGAAAGTTTGGTCAAAGAAGATTCGTTCTAGGATGGTCAATACTGATACCACTAAAGGTGGTGTTGAAAATCATAAGCACTGCCCAAACTTTACTCCAACGAACTTTTTTTATGATTTTTTGATGGTCTAAAAAAGGAAATTAAAGGACAATGTTTTGTGTTACACTACACTGTAACTGCTGGTAAGTTTAATTAGTGTTCTATAGTAACATGTGGATATTGATAAACCCAGTAGGTGCAATTGTGTCGATTAACTGAACCATTTAACTGCCTCACTGCTCCAGATAAGATAAAAATGCTACACCTTTCATGCAGTTGCACAGGTACCATTCACAACATTTCTTTACGAATTAATAAAAGTCATATTTGTTGTTCTTTAAAGAGTTACTACACCGTGTGTACTATTTGTAGTTGTCCTAGTAAACTTATCAGGTTGACAACGCTCTAGAAAAGCAAAAACTTGATTTTTGAAGAAAATATGAAATATTTTGAAGTCTCTTTGTTAATATAATACGGTAGCCTTGAGTCCAAAAAACATAAAAGTTTGTTGGTGAAGGCTAATAAGAACGAATTTCGTAGCCAAACCCCATTAATTTTCGCATTATCGTCTTATGTTGTTTTGAAGTCTATTGACAAGGAATGGTTACTTTAAACAGTAGGACTATCCTGTAATCGTTTCACTAAGTTACTAAGAAGAATAGTGGAATCAGTCCCCAAAACTTTCCTGTGATGAAAACTCACTCTTGGCTGCCGTCTGAAAGCACAGAAGTTAATGGATTTAATTCAACTTCTACCCAAAATTCGTTGTACCGTTCGTTAGTTGTAGGTTTTTTCGCTTTATTAATTTTTTGCCGCTGCTGGCGCGCTTGATCTTTTTTTTTAACTGAAAAAGAAAAAGTAGTCGAATATGCTGTATTGAATAAAGAGATGGTAATAGAAATCTGAAATTTTATCCAAAAGAATCTTGAAATTGTGAAATGGTTTTTGATGTCAGTTGTAGTGATATATTTTTCATTTTTTTATAAACTTTAGATAAATTTGCCTACAATAATGTGGTTAGATTGCTTGTGTTAATAAAAATTGTCAGCTTAATAGATGAAGCAAATCATGATAAGAATTGGCTCAAGGTTGCGGGTACAATAACCGTTTATTTGTATGCCGTTAATAAATTAGTGTTAAAAGGAATAGAAGGTTACTCAAATCTATATTTATCATCTCTGACAATAAATCAAAAGGATATTTGCTCAGTTCTTAGCGTATTTTATTTAAGGTGACAGTTAATATACATAGACTTAACATAAATACTGCAAGGTTGTTGGTAGATATATTATAGACACAAACAATACCAAAAGTTTTAAAGGTAATGTTTGGTTTATAACAGTCGCTTGAAGCTAGCAAAAATTATTGCTGGATCATCAAGATTTATCGGATGATGTCGAGTCACGCTAAAAGCTCTAACCTTGATTATAAAACGTTGATGAGCTTTTCTATCATTATCTTCAGAATTATGTACACATCATTACTTGTTGATATTATCAGTCTTCATGGTGGATTTTTTTGCAAGTCATTCTCTAAAGTGCATGTAAGCTTATGATTGTCAGATGGTTAATTAAAAACGAGAACTGTAGTCTGGTGCATTAATTCTAAACCATATTATAATAGCCAAAAAAGAATGTTGTTGCTAAAATATTTAAATAATATTTTCAGAACAATTTCTGATATCAAATAGATGCGAAGGCTTCACGGCCGGTGTTATGGTGCATAGTATGGTCGGAGTTTGAAAATTTGAAATTTTGTCCACAACTGCGGAGGACATCTTTAGAAGAAAATTTTCTAAAAATTAAGTGATCATTACTTGTCACTTGTCATGTTTGGCTAACGCGGTACCTGGGTCTAAACCCTTAACTGTTTTGCTCTAGGAAGGCCTAGCGTTGGAGTGTAGAGTGCCATATAGGCGCTTCCCAGATGGCGGAAGCTTAGTTTACCAGGCACGTTAACCGTTTGCCAAACATACCAAGCATGGTGGTGATGTCGGAGCGGCAGGACATCATCCCTGTCACCACTTCGACGAAGTTGGTAGTATTCTCTGAGGCCGTTATGATGTTGGTGGCCTCCAAGAACGTAGAAGGTTCTACCTTGTCGAACAAAGCCGTTATGGTGACCCAGCCCCGGTGTTCAGGCTGCTGCTCTGTGGTGGTCTTTCGTTCGTCGAGCTGCAGTCGGGAGAATTGCGGGGTTTCCCCCTTGGCTGCCGCTGAGTAGCTGCGTTCTCGGGGGAGGGTGTCAGGCGGAGTAAGGGACTGTCCCGAGTTTTTTTGCTTTTATACTTGTGGTAGGGTGGTAGGCATGGTGTTGGAGGCCCGTTGTTGAGGTCACCGGGATGGTAGATAACGTGATCGGGCTAGCTGCTGACGTCAATCGGGCAGTTGCAGATAACATCTTGGCATTCACAATATTGCGATCTATTTTTTGCTTGTTTTGTGCTTAGTGTGGTCGGAGTTTGGAAACTTTTTGTCCACAACTGAGGAGGACATCTTAAGAAGAAAATGTTCTAAAAATTAAGTGTCTGTCTCGTGTATTTTTGCTTTTGTATTTGTGGTAGTTTGGTAGGGATGGTGTTGGGGACCATTGTTGACGTCACCCGGTTAGTTACTAATATAATCGGGCTAGCTGCTGACGTCAATCGGATCGTTGCAGGTAACATCTCGGCATTCATGGTATCGCGGTCTATTTTTTGTCCCTTAAAAGCCATAAACTAGGATTTATGTAGATTGAATGCGTCGTCCTGTTAAAATTATTTTAGGTAATAGTTCATACAATTAGATAAGAGTTGTGTTTGCCCAAATTCCATCTTGTGCCCAGAAATTTTCAAAGCATGCTCACCAACCGTTGATTTTTTAAGTTGATTGAGGCGTTGATGACGTTTATGTTCTTTTATTCTGCTGATAATCGTTCGGCCCGTAGTACCAATGCAGATCTGCTCAAAAAGAGAAGGTATGTGGTATACCCCTAGTGTATTCTGTGGGTTTCTTGTGTCCTGGGTTGATCGAAGCAAATCACTTATCTTGGTGGTAGTAATATAGATGGTGTTTATTGCGTTTATTGAGAATTTTTTCTATTCGATTGGTAACCCCGCCCATCCTCAAGACGTCTTTTCCTTGTATGGCTTTTCCAAATGTCTTAATTCCTTATCCGAGAACTGTGGTTTATATATTTGTCGTGATCGATCTACCAATGCTTCCACAACCGTTCTTTTTTTACTTGGATGGTAATTCAACTGCTTATGACGGTACATAAAGTGTTGTAAATGTTCATTCTCCGATCTCACCATCTGTACATCTTAGAAAAATTTTTTATCTTTCTGTTCTTACTGTATGCTTGGGTGTATAGAATTAAAGTGTTTAAAAAATTGTGGTAGTGTTTTCTTTCCGTGTTTTCATATCGTGTCATCAATATACCTTAACCACATTGCGGGTTTTAATGGTGCTGTATTAATGGAGATCTCTTCAAATTTCTCCATGCAGTAATTGACGATTATAGGGCTAAGTGGGCTACCCATTGCTATTCCGTCTTCTTGTTCGTAATATACGCCCTGTCAAACAAAGTAACTGGACGTATAGCAATGTCGAAGTAACTGTAAGATATCTTCAGGGAAAATTTATTTCAGGTGCTCCAGGGCATCTTGAATCGGTACTTTGGTAAACAGGGAAGTTACATCAAAGCTAATCATTAGATCTCCCTCCTGTAGCTGGATATTTTAAAGGTGGTTGACATAGTGTACGAAGTCTTTGATGTAATTGCTGGTAAGTCAAATGTATGGGTGTAACAGACTAGACAGATATTTGGACAACTTGTAAGTAGGACCCCCGATGGCACTAACAATAAGTTGCAGTGGTGCATTGTCCTTGTGTATTTTGTAAAACCCATATATTCTTGGCGACAGCGCCTCTTTTTATCAGTTTGCTAGTGTCACCTAGTATCCGTGTTGTGGGATCGCGTTTGAGCACGATGTAACTGTTTGCATCAAGCATTTCAATCGAGGTAGTACAACTGTGGTATTTTCTTTATCTTCTGGTAAGACGATGATGGTTTCGTCATTCTTGAGTTTACGTTATGGCTAGGTTCTTCTTAGGCGGCTTAGCACGACGCAGGATGCGTGAAGTCTTGACTCGTACTTTCTCTGGTTCGTCTGTTGGAAGGTACCGTATGGCTGCTTCTACGTTAGCTACAATGTCCTGTACCTAAATTGATGCTGAAAGCAGTGATGGCTTCCTGGCTAAGCTTGTGTTTGGAAAGGTTTATTACCGTTTGTTTACAGTTCAGCTGTGTAGGAGCGTTTTTCTTCTGGAAACACTGTCTATTGGTGGCGATAGCTCCGTGTTTTTCCCCAGAATAGAAAGTCATACAGTCTACAGTATCCCAGTCGCCTTTACTAATTCTGCTGGCCAAGCTGACATGAACATGCATTCGTTCTAGTGAATACAGAGCGAGGGTTTTCCTTGTAGAGCTTTCGTTTTTCGATAAATTAGTTGACCTTGAGGGGTGCGCAGGTTGTGTTTGACCTCTAAATACTTTGGTACTATCTTTTAATTTTGACAACACACTAAGAAGACAAGACTGGATAGTAGCTGGAATTTCTTCTTGTGTAAGTTCTCAAGTTGTCTTACAGACTTGTAAACCTCCTCCCCGTAGAAGCGTATTATTTCTACCACACTCGTATGAGTATAAAAGCGAAAACATACGGGACAGTAATTTAATTTTTTGAAGATCTTCTTCTGAAGTTGTCTGTCGCAGTTGTGAATGAAACGTTAAGAGTTTCTAAACTGCACACTATGCACCAATTCCTGATATTTGCCGTTTGATGTAATAGTAGTAGTAGTAGTAGTAATAGCACTAGTACTACTATTACTACCACTATTGCTACCATCCTTTAATTTATAAGTTTGTAAAACATTTCAAAAATTTATAGCAAACTATGTAACGGATACCTAATTTTGATACGTTGATATATAGGGTGATTGTAAAAGTTCGTGTTCGATTTTATAAACTATTACAATATTTTTTATTTTAAATAAAAGGGTTTTATCAATTAATTATATAATCGCCTTTATTTTCCACGATGGTTTTCCAACGATTTACAAGTTTTTCTATGTCATTCTTATAGAACGAGGTCGGTTTGTTGTCAAAAAAGTCTGTAAGGTGGTTTTCGACAGCTTGTACAGAACTAAGTCGTTTTCCATTTAAACTGTTTTGTAAGGAGTGGAACAAATGAAAGTCTGAAGGTCCAATATCAGGCGAGTATGGAGGATGCTGCAGGACTTCCCATTTCAACTCCTGCAATTTTTGCAGCGTCTGTTGAACCACATGAGGCCTAGCATTGTCATGGTGAAAGATGACACCCTTTCTGTTGGCCAAAACAGGACGTTTTTCACGAATAGCAGCATCAAGTCTGGCTTATTGTTGACAGTAGATGTCTGCTGTCTGCTCAAAATGAATGATCCAACCAAACACACAGCAAAACCTTCATTGGATGCAGACCAGCTTTTGCGACAGGATATGCATCTTCGCCGGTTTGTTTCCATGTGCGTTTTCGTTGCACATTGTTGTAAATGACCTACTTTTCATCGCCTGTTACCAGTCGATCCAAAAACGGCTCGTTTTCGTTCCGTACCTGAAGTGAAAGAGCCACGTTCATTCGGTCTAATTTGTTCCTTTCCGTTAAACAGGTGTCAAGCTTGGAGATTTAGTCACGCTTTTTTAAATGACAAAACGCGGTGGACTTGTCAATGTTTAGCCTCTCAGCTATCTCCTCAGTCGTAATTCTTGGATGTGTCTTCACTAGAGTACGCACAACGTCGTCATCAAGGCCAGAAGGTCGACCAGAGCGAGGTTCATTTTCCATTGAAAAATTGCCTTGCCGAAACCGCCTGAATCACTTTTTGACAGTTCTCAGAGCAGGAGCACGGTCTAAATAAACAGTCTGAATATTTTTTTGAGCCGTTCCAACATTCAGGCCCTTCCTGAATTCATACAGCATCACATGCCGCAAATGAACTTTTTCGTCTTCCATTTCCATGGACCTACTGCACGAAGACGTAAACTTTTTAAAGAGTTTTTTTTTGCAAGAAACAGACGCGATTCTTTGTATATCATTTACAAATCGAATGACACACACACACATCAAAACAAATGCGCTATTTCCTATAAGCAACGTCATCTATAAAATCGGGCACGAACTTTTGCAATCATCCTATAGTTACATACCGAGTAGCCTAAAAGTCACGCCGGGATTTTAAATTTTTATAGCCGTTTTAATAATTGCCTTACAATATTTTTTATTTTCTTGGGAATCATAGCCAAGACTTGGGGAACTTATTAGAGACAAATATAATATTTCACAGCGCGACAAAATTGTCCAATTTTATTTTTAAGAATCAACATTTAAGCATTGTCATACAATTATCGTCGACATTTCAACGTCAGAACTGGACTTGTTTGCTTGGGCGTTTTATGGAACAGTATATGAGCGTCCACGTTCTGATAGATTACGTTTTGCTAGAAAACAGGATAACATCGACCATGCAGAAAAAAATGTGAACGAAGCGCTAAAAATATTGATTTACGGTAAATCTGCCGAATTCCGTATGGTCTGAACGTCTATGCAATGCATTTTATTCTTCTTTTTCTTTTTATTTCCTTTGTACCTTAAGGTGTCGGGTCCTCTGTCCACTTCATGAATTCCCGCCTGTTCCTTGCTGATCTTTTTGTTTCTTCTATACTTTTTTTTTCTGTGCCATGTTCTTGATCGCATTTATTTATGTTGACCTAGGCTTTTCTCGTCTTCTCTTCTATTCTTGCTTCTATTCTCACCGCATGCCCATACCATCTTAGTTGTTTTTTCTGTATTGTTTCTCTTAATGGCTCTGTTTCTAGTTCTACTCTTGTTATATTTCTTACTCTTCGAGTTCTCCCTATTATTCTTCTGAAGTATCTAATTTCTGCTGCGGTTATCCTGCTCTTATACTTGTTCTTAAACGGCCAACTTTCTGCACTATATGTTAGAGTGGGTACATAGATTGTTTGGTACACGTGCAATTTGGTCTCGTTATTTAATTCTCTCTTGTTGATTAGAGTAACATTAATTTGATAATATAATCTTGTTCCTTTGGATATGTGGTTGCGAATTTCTTGCTTAATTGTTCCATCTTGACGTATAATTACCCCTAGATATTCATAATAGTTTACTTCCTCAAGAATTTTCCCTTGCATTCGATATTTATGTTTCTTTCTAAATCTTGTTTATTTATGCATATTATTTTGTTTTTGTTGGTATTTACATCAATTCCTGCTACTTCTACTTTGTTACTCTATCTGTTTGCGACTTGTAGTTTTCTATTCATTATTTGTTAAGAGCACTACCCACTGCCCCCATGTTCCAATTTCCTAATTTTGTGTCGAGTCATATTTCCTCTGCTTTCTTTAATGATTTGATCTATAACTATTATAAAGAGCAGTGGGATTAGCGAGTTTCCTTGTTCAATGCACTTTTTCATGTTAAAACTATTAGACTTTCGGCTTTTTATCCATACTATTCCTCTTGTCCTCACGTATAGTCTCTAGCCGCCTCTATAAGTTATTTTGGATTTCTTGCTTCTTACATAGCTTCCCATAGTGTATATTTTGGAACCCTATCGCAGGTTACTTGTAAATCTGGGAATGCGAGATATAGTGGTTTTGTTTTTTCTATTTTTCTTTGCATTGCTGTTCTGAATGTATATATGTGATCCTGAGTCTCTCTGTTTTCTCGATATGCTGCCTGTTTCTCTTGTAATTGTCTTTTTATATGGTGTTTGATTCTTTTTTTATCCTGGAGTAAATTTTTTGTGTGCATATGAGAGACTTATAGCTCGATAATTATGGCATTCCTTCGTTTTTCACATCTTGTGGAGCAGTATTATATTTTCTTTCTAGCCTTCGGGTATATCTGTTCCTTCCCAAGTTTGTTGGCGTATTTTCCTTATCCAACTTTCTAATCTTCTTCTTCCATACTTTGTAATCTCGGAGTTTATTTTGTCTTTTCTGGCTGATTTTCCTTTCATTTTTTGGATTGTACCTCTGCTTTATTTTCGACTTTATATCTTCTGCTTTGCCTTTCCGCCCTTCTTCTGTGTTATTTATGTTTCTCATTTCTTCTGGTCTGGTTTAGACTACTCTAAACTTCCTGTCATAAATACATCTTCTATGCATCTGCTATTTTATCTTCCGTTATTAGGTCTCATTTTTCATTTTTTATGCACCAAGATTGTTTACCGCACTATCCTCTCAAAATTTTAATTATTGTCTAGAACTCTTTCTTGTTTTCTTAGTTCTCTCTGAATTTATCATCTATTTCTCTATCAAATTCTTCCCATTAATTTATTTTTGCTCTTTTAACTTCTTTTTTGTTTCATTTTTTCTTTGTCCGTATTTAGGTATCTTTTCTACGGCACTTTCTTTTCTCTGTTTTTCTTTTTTACTGTGCTATTTCACCATTTTGTTTGCTTTTGATTGAGACCTATTTTCTTCGTTTGGCATAGCTTCTTTGCTGTTTCAATAATTGAAGTTTTAGTATCTGCTATCTATGTTCCATCTGTGGTCCTTTTTTGTGGTATTCTTAATTTCTCGACATTAATTTTTTTGGCATTTCTTTGATGGTGCTGGTTTTCTTGCGTAGACTATTATGTCTGCAACCATCAGTTTGCGGTCTGAGTTTATTTTCGCCCCTCTTATTCCTTTCACATCTAATATAGCACATTTGGCTGCTCTTGTGTAGATGTGTGGTGCTTTCTGCGTCCCTGTTATCTGCTTTGAATGTGATTTTATGTATTTTTTTATGGTTGAAGTAACTATTTCCAATTAGTATTTCATTGTCTATCTAGAAATCGATAATTTTATTTCCATTCTCATTTGTAATCCTATCACTGCAATATTTTCCCAGTACTCGACTTCCTCTTTCTGAAGCTCTACCTACCCGGGTATTCTAGTCCCCCATAATTACTAAATGTTTGCTTAAATCTTTGGCTTTATCTATATCTTCTGCAAACTTGTACAAAACGAATCTTTTTCCATTATGTCGGCATACTCAGTTGGTGCAAAAATCCGTATAAATGTTTTCCTCTTATTCATTATTATGTCAACCGACATTATTCTTGATTTTATACCCTCCCATTCTATTATTTTATTTCTAAGATCTTGGCTTAATATTGTACCTATTCCTTCTTTTGCTCTCGTTCCTATTGGTATCCTGCTGTACATTAACTTGTACCCCTTTTTCAGTGTTACTTTATTGGCCCTTTTTTCTTAATTTCCGATATTCCTAGAATCCCCACTTTATTTTTTATTATTTTCTCGACCAACTCTACCTCCTTTCCATTTAAACCTCTAATGTTCCATTCGCGTCCTTTGTTCTCTCTTATGTTGTTTTTCAAACTTCTGTTTATTTTCGAGGCCGTCTTTTGTTTTCTGATTCATGATACCTTGCGCGGATGATTAGCCCAGCCGTAAAGGCCCTGTTACCTCGGGACAACAGGTTATACCCCCCGATGCTGGGTCGCCAAAGCCTGGTTAATTTCTAGCAGGGCACATTACGTGCAGGTGAGGTTGACATTTGGGTAGGCTACATGTTCTTGCGCACTCACCTCTTGTACCCCTCAACGCATTTTAACACCGTTAAAGTTGTATCCCTATAAAACAGAGCTCGTTTAAACACTAAAGCTTACAGATTATTAGCCACGCCTTTAATCTGTCATTCAATTTCAAGAACTAGCCAGAAATCAAAATCAATTTATTCACCGTCTATTGTGTCGAATAAGGCGCATTATTATCTTAAAGATTTTGCTAAACAGAATTGCAGGTTTTGGGGCAGAGAAAATCCAAGAGTTGTTCACTAATACAAACTTCACCTACTTAAGTGTAGAATGTGGCGTGGTATTTCTTTATAGTTCATTTTTGGACCTTACTTCTTCGAAGATGACACCGTCAATGGAATAATAGTAAATGGAGAACGTTATTGTCAAATTCTCAAATTTTTTTGCCGTACGTGATGTGTGGCTCCAGCAAGTTGTAATCGCTTATCATACTGCTGAAGCCATAATGGTTTTTTAAGAGATACGCTAGGGGATAATTTCACGAAGAACTAAAATTTTAAAGAGAAAATCTATATAAATAGGCTTCAAATTCTGCCATAATTGAGATATAACATTCTTGAAAAAATTAGATGTCTGCATACAGCAAATAAAATTATTGAACAATAAAAATATATTAATTGGTAAATATGTTCAATGTGTATATTTGGTTATACAGCGAATATCTATATGATAATCTATTTTATTCCACACGCATATCCGCGTATCATGGTCGATTAGAACCACAACACCGTTAATACAGTTAAAAGATCCAGAAAATTGGAGGAGGGAGGTTTGATGACACAAAAACGTTGTCCTTTACAAACTCCTCTTGTTCTCTGCGTTGTATCCATATTTGTAGCAAATTTTGATTTATATATCCTTGCATGTCTCTGTAGTATAGCAGAGTCGCCTTATTGACAGATGTGGTCATTACTGTCTTTATCTAACTGTGGCATTAGCAAGCTTTTCAGTATATCTAAGTAAATTATTCCAGTGGCGGTGGACTTTTTAAAGGAAAATGGTCCATACATATTCTCTTTCGAAATAAAGCAGAAGAGATTCACATTAGGTAGGTCTCACACGTATTTTGTGACTAAGAGGGGATTTTCGACTTCCTCACATTGTACCGATTTATCTTTCAAGATAGATAAAAGTAGCTTGGAATATCTAAATAATTTGAATAGTTGGTAATGTTGATATTTAGAAATAGTATTTAAAAATAATATTTCAATTATTCGAATTGTTCGAATTATTATGGTGTGTACATTGACATTATTACCAGTTATCCATATTGCAATTATTTTAGTAAGATGTGTTGTGGTTCTTAGTCTTCTATTCAAATATTTGAATAAACGCAATATTCAAATTATTCCAACTATTCCAATTATTTTAATGTTAAAATTATCCCTATTGTTAGTTGGGTAAAATAAGTCTCTTAAAAAGTTTTAAAGATCTCATGTTTTGACTTCTCTATTTTATTCAATTTCATAACAATTGTGATTTTCCAACAATCTCGCTCTATTATGGAAATTAAATGCAAGTGATTTTTAACTTTTACATTATAATCATAAATAATTCACACTACAAATGTGTTCGTGCACGTTTCAGCATATAAACGTTATCGATTGGTAATGACGATGCAATAGACGTTGTCGGCGACTTTTTCTCTATGTTTTACTTTGTTTTTATGTCTTTATCTTGTTTCTTTGGGTAATGAGACCACCTAGTAAATGGAGACCCGCGATTCTCGAGCTGTTCAAGTCGAGCGTCCGCCCTATAAACATCAAAAAACGCATCGGTGTCCCGCGGTCAATCATCCATGACACCATCAAACGATACAAGAAGCTGAACGGGACGATGATATGTCTGGCCGAGCCCGACGAGTCGCCATTTCTACGCCGATCGTTGTCAAAGCCATCCGAGAAAGAATCAAGAGGAACCCTCAACGATACATGTGCCAACTTGCCCAGGACTTTGGTATTAGAGATTTTACAGTTTGATCCATTATCAAATCACACTTGAGGTTTTATCCTTACCGTATGATCAGGGGCCAGGGGCTGACTGTCAAGCAGAAAGCAACTCGGAAGAAATTGGCTAAGAATTTGCTGACCCGATTTCACCCAGCATGCTGGCACGACATCGTCTGGACAGACGAAAATATTTTTACTGCCCATTCAAAACACCAGGATACTTTCCCGATTTCCTGAGGATGTCGAAGTTAAGGAGAGAACCATACTTTCATCGTGTATATGTTATGGTTTTTGAAGGCATCACGGCTGATAGAAAAAGTCCTCTTCTGTTCATCGATTAGGGCATCAAAATCAATGCGGAAGTGTACCAGGACACCTTAGAGCCCATCTGCCTAGACTGGGTTTCCAAACACTTTGGGTCTGGCATCAGGATGGGGCTCCCGGCACCGCTCCAAGACCATGCAGGACTGATAGTGCACCCATACTCTTGACTTTACCGCTGGCAAGGACTGGTTCACTTGCTCTTCTGACTGCAATCTAATGGATTTGTCTGTCTAGGTGCAGTTGAAGAGAAAAACCTGGGCTTGAAGCGATTCCTTCTCAAGGTCTGGAACGAAGTCTCTATCGAGTACCTGCGTTAATAAAATGGCAACATTTATATTTAAAATACAGGGTGTATAAATAGTGTTCGAAGACAATTAAAAATTATAAAAAAAAATCTAGACAGTTCTGTTCTGTTATGGCTACTTTAACTTATAAATTAATTTTCTTGCATGTTCAAAGTTCTTTGGTAAAGATTTTTTCTAATTAAGTTTGACTTTAAACAAAAAGGTGGTTAATTTTTTTTCAAATCTAGAAAAACTATTTCCGATTTCTGTGATATTTTGAATTAAAATGACGACGATAGTAACGCCTAAATTAGAGTAGTTTTTTCTCAGCTCTCAAAAGACGGGAATAAACGAAGAATGACGTATCATACCTCGGTAAAAGTACTTTTCTTTGACTATGTTTTACAAAAAAAATAATGAGTAAATTCCTTTATCTGTCTATCGTGGTGTTTACAGGTTGAATATTTTGTTTTTTACTTATAAAACCCTTAGAAAAATTATTCCTGACTTTTTCCACCAAGTTGAAGTACAATATGCATGTTTATTTTTAAAAAATGGGAAATTAGCTACTTTTCTTCTTCATATATTATAGTATTTTAAGTTATTGGTATTTCTGTAGTAATAAAACTAACCATCCTTATAGTTGATTCAAAATGATTATGTAGAGAAGGGGAGGGAGCTACAAATCTGTAGATATATGTATATATACATATATATATTTAGTACACGTTTTCTACATCTGTTAATTTTCCTATTTTGTTTCTGAAATTAGAATTATAGAAATTTACTAAAGGCTCCAGGAAAACCATTTTTGATTTCGACCGACATTTTACAACAAATTGATTTAAACCATAAAATTTAAGTAACTTTTTCCTGTTTTTGAAAGTTAGATAGACAGGCAAAAAGTACTATATTGTGTCTCTTATATATACTTTTCATACCCTTCCAATTTCAGAAAACACAATGGAGACTGATTTACTTTATTTGACTATCATACTCTGTACCTATCAACCAAATGACGTAGCCAATCCCTGGAAAACTGCTCTCAACTTTAGTCATCGTCTTAAAGCAAAATGGTAGCCGCGCAAACCCATTAATTAAGGTAACTTTATCTTGGTTTTTCAAAGCTAGTTAAAGCACATCTGGTAAATATTTTTTTCAACTCCATTTGGCTATCACATTTTATATCTACCAAATATTTATAAACGGAGATCATCATTTTATTCCTATTTTTATGGGGACTCCAGAAAAACCACTTTTGACCTCCCTGATATCTTGAATCAAAAAGGCGGCCACAGAAATAACAAAATAAAAAACGACAGATTATGCTTTGGAGAAAGTAATTATCTTTAATCGATTTGGTTTAAAAAAGAGCAAGTAATTTTTTTATCTTTTTTGGGGCCAAATTACGTAATCGATTTAAAAACGGTAACATCATTTTGATTTTTTACTTTGAACCTTGGGAAAGCTATTCCCGACTTTCGCCACCACCCTGAAACAAATTATCCATATTTATTTTCATAAAAATGAAAAGGTAGCTGATTTGTTTGAGTATATGTTAGGCTCTGTATCTGTTAAACAACGTACCTAATTAAGAAATTGAAAAACATCATTTTATTCTTTTGTTTTTTAGATCGCCCAACCTCAACTTCAGCCACGTCTTAAAATAAAATGGTGGTGACAGAAACCCATATTTTTTTCTTCGTTTGAATTTTACGCTCTGTATTGATCAAACAACCTAACCAACCGAAAATGACATTTTGTTTTTCTACTCATGAAGATCCTAGGAAAACTATTTCTGACTTTGATTGGCATTTAAAGTTTAAAGTTAAACAGACAAGCGAAAATGTGGCATATTATGCAAGGGCTAAAGTGCCTTTCGTATATGTTTTTCATACTCTTTCAATTTCAGAAAACAAAATGGAGACTGATTTTCTTTGTTTGACTCTTACTTCCTATGTTAACCAAACGATCTAATTAATTCTTCTTCTTCTTCATTCTTCTATCATAGGCTAATGCTTGTTCTTTCTTCGGTTGGACCTTTCTGTTATTTTATGTTGAGGTTGTTACACCATCTCTTCCCACACTTTGTCTTCCTACCGCAACTTATCTCTGGCAATCTTAACGATTCTGTTGTCGGTCATTCGGTTAATGTGGTCATTTCATTCTTTCTTTCTTCCTTGGATCTATTTGTTAATATTCTCTACGTTGCAGGCTCTTATATTTTCACTTCTCTCTCTATCCATCACTGTTTTACCAGCAATCTTTCTCATGGTTTTCATTTCGGCTGTTTACAGTAAATGGCATGTGTTAACATTTCCGCCGTGTACGTCATAATCGGTCTCACTCTGGTTTTATATATCCTTGCTTTCGTCTGTTGTTGTAGATGTTTGTTACGCCATATTGTATCATTTAAACTTTCTGCTACTTTGTTGGGTTTAATTATTTATCGTTTTACTTCTTTTTCAATGCTCTCATTTGGCGATAGTTCCATTCCGAGGTTCATAAGTTTCGTTTCCTGTTGGGTAACTTTTTCATCTACTTCTAACTTACATCTCATCAATTCAAAATTTAAAACTGCATTGTGTTTTTAGCTATGCAAATCATTGGAAAACTACTCCCGACTTCAGCTGCCATCTTAAAGGAAAATGCTAATCAAGCAAAGCCATCAATTAAAATAATTTTTTTAGCTCTCCAAAGTCAGCTAAAGCACGTTTGATAAATGTTTTCCAATTTAGTTTGCCTTTTCGTCGAACTCCAGAAGAACTATTTCTGACTTCGGTGACATTTTAAAACAAAATGAAGACCACACAAACCCTAAAATTAGAGTCTTATTTCTTAGCTCCTAATAGTCAGTAAAATATACAAAAAATCACAAATCATACTTTGGTAAACGTAAATGTTCTTTGAACATGATGGACCGTAAAAAATAAAATGGCAGGTAATTTTCTTTATCTGGTTATCGTGCTTTTTTTGGTTAAACTTTATAGTAAATTTAAAAATGATGAAACATTAATTTATTCTATTATTTTTCAGATCCTCTAACCTCAACTTTAGCCACACCTTAAAATAAAATGGTAGTGACGGAGAACGATAATTTTTTTCTCGGTTCTTAAAAGTCGGAGAGGCAGACGAAGAAGAACATATTATAACTTGAATAAAGTGATTTTTGTGAATACTTTTTTGACTCCGCCGACTTTCAAAAAATAAAATGGCGGCTGACTTTCTTTGTTCAACTGTTACGCACTGTATTAATCAAACAACATAACCCAACAGAGAACAGTATTTTGCTCCTCTACTAATGAAGGCCCAAGGAAAATTATTGTTGTGTTCGACCGCAATTTAAAAACAAAATGACTTTTGTTTAAACCCCAAAATGAAAGTGTGTTATTTGGCCTTTAAAATTTAGAGAACCAATCAAGAAACGGCATATTATGCAAGAGCTGAAGAAAACAAAATGGATATTGACTTACTTTGTTTAGTTATCACGCCCTGTATCAATCAAACAATCTAACCAATTCAAAACAGAAAAATTCCAATGTGTTCCTTTATCTGTGCAGATTCTTGGAAACCTACCCCAACTTCAGCCGACATCATAAAGCAAAATGGTGGTTAGACAAACTCACAAATTAAGGTAATTTTTTCTTCGTTCCTCAAAATTAGTTAAAGCACTTTTGGTAAATGTTTATCCTATTTGGTTTACCTTTAAAAAACGAAATGGAGGTTAATTGTATTCGTTTGACCGTTACGGTTTATATTGACCAAACAAAATAACCAATTTGTAAACGGATTATTTTGTTCCTCTGCTTATAGAGATTCCAGAAAAACTACTTCAGCTTTCGATGATATTTTGAAACAAAATGGCGACTACACAGGATCCAAAATTAGAGTATCTTTTTTCAGCTCTTAGAAGTCAGAGAAGTAAATGAAAAACGATACATCATACCTTGACCATGATAGTCTTTAAAAACAAAAGGGCGAATAATTTTTTTTATCTGCCTATTTCACTTTTTATAGGCTAAACTTTATAGTAAAACGGTAAACATAATTTTGGATTTTTACTTATGAAATATTGGAAAAATTATTTCCGACTTCAACGGCTATCTTAAAAATATATATCCATGTTTATTTAAAAAAATAACGTAAAAAAATAACTGATACTATTCATATATTATAGTATTTATTGGTGTTTCTGTAGCAATAAAACTTAACATCTTCATAGTTGATTTAAAAGGGTGGAGGGGGCAACTGTACAAATTTTGTTTTTATAAATACTTTAAACTTTGAAAGTCAAAGCAAATGCCTTTTTCATTATGATAATGCGCTTTCTCATTGATCGGTCTTTTTCAAATTTTCTTTCCAGGTTTGAAGAAAGTTGACTGTTATTGCTCTTTACTTGACAAAGTGTTTCCAATAATCGATCGATGTTATAAAAAAGAATGTACACAACCCTTGAATAATATTTATCTACTTGTTTAACTATTTGTCACGCTCTGTATCTGATGCAACTGATTTAAAAACTGGAAAATACTATTTTCTTCGTTTATTTTTCAAATACTCCTACATCAACTTCAGCTACGCCTTAAAACAAAATGGTGGTGACGAAAAGCCATAATTTTTTTTCCGGTTTTTAAATGTCGGAGGGTCAATTGAAGAACGGCTATTGTAGCTTGAGTAAAGTGACTCTCGTAGATGCTTTTTAACTTCACCAATTTTCAAGAAATATTATAAAATAGCGGTTGATTTTGATCAAACAACGAAACTCAACGAAAATGCTATTTTGCTCCCCTGCTAATGAAGACCGCAGGAAAACTATTTCTCAGTTCGATCGTCAATGTATAGCAAAATTAATGGCATTTAAACTAAATTAATTTTTTCTGTTTTAAAAGCAAAAAACGGTCTATTATGCAAAGGCTAAAGTGTCATTTTTATATATTTTTTATCTATATCGGTCTAATGACCTAACCAATTCAAAATCCTTTATTTCTGAAAATTCCTGGAAAACTATTCCCAACTTCAGCCATCTTAAAGCAAACTGGTGGCTACGCAAACCTATGAATTAGGATATATTTTCGTGATTCTACAAAATTAACTAAAACACATCTGGTAAATATTTTTTCCAAATTAATTTGCACCAAAAAAAAAACAAAATAGTGGTTAATTTTTTTTTGAATTGTAAAAAAACTATATTTGACTTTGGTGACATCTTGAAACTAAATGACGACCATACAAACTTCAAAATCAGAGTAATTTTTCTTTAGTTCTTAAAACTCGGGGAAATAAATAAAACTGACACAACACCTTGGTAAAGGTACTTTACTGTGACCGTGACGATCTTTCTCCTCCTTCTTTTCCTTCTCCCTTATGCCCTAAAGCGTCGGGTCCTCTAACCACTTCCGGAAGCTGTCCCGGTTGGCTGCCATTCTTTTTACTTCTCTTAGGTGTTTTCCTCTCTGTTCTACCCTCTTTTCTAAGCTCTGTTCCCATGTTTCTCGTGCCTTCCTCTGCTTCTTGTTCCCTCTGGCTTTGCTTCTAGAATTCTTCTGGGTTCTCTATTTCTTGACATCCTCACTATGTGCCCATACCACTGTAATTGTCTCTTCTCTACCTCTTGTATTAGAGGTTGCTGACCTACTTCTTCTCTGGTTATTGTATTTCGTATGCGATCTCTTTTTGTTCTACCTACTAGTCTTCTTAGATATTTCATTTCACTCGCCGTAATTTTGCTTCTGGTGTTATCTTGTATTGTCCAGCTCTCCGCCCCATACGTTAATACTGGTGTGTATATGCTTTTGTATACCCTAAGCTTTGTTTGCATGCTTACTTCTTTTTTCGCTATTATTGATTTGTTAATCGCATAATATACTTTGCTTGCTTTATCTCTTCTATTCAGAATCTCCTGTTCTATCGTGCCAGTTTTATTTATTATCGTTCCTAAATATTCATAGTTACTGACCCATTCTAGTTCTTCCCCATTGCATATTATTCTTGTGTTTTCGTTTGTATCATTTTTCTCGATTTTCATAATTTTAGTCTTGTTTGTGTTTATTTTCATACCTCTTCTTTCTATCGCTCTATTCCATTTGTTTATTGCTAGTTGTAGTTTTCTAGTTGAGTCTGCTAGAAGCACAATATCGTCTGTATATATGAGGCATTGTATATATATATATATATATATATATATATATATATATATATATATATATATATATATGGGCTCTAAATTCCAATTTCCTACCTTCACATTGAATCTTGGTTTTTTCCTTCCTGAATAATCTGATTCATTACTATTAGGAACAGTAGGGGGCTCAGTGAGTCTCCTTGTTTGATCCCCTTTTCCATTTCAAAGCTTTGAGATTCTTTCCCTTTAATTCGCACTCTTCCTTTTGCATTAACGTATACTCTTGTTCTTCACCTAGTTTTTCTTCAACTTCTTCTCGTAATCTTCTTTCTAGTATTCTTGAATATATCTTCTGTACTATTGAAGAAAGGCATATTGCCCTGTAGTTGCCGCAATCGTTTGTATCTCCCTTCTTGTGTATAGGTACCACTATGTTTTCTTCCCAGTCATCTGGTATTTTTTCCCCTTTCCAGGCTAGTTGACATATCTCTTTTATCCACTTTAATATTCTATCTCCCCCATTCTTTATCATTTCTGGAGTTATGCCATCTCTACATTCTGCTTTTCCTTGTTTAATATGTTTTACGGCTTCTATCACCTCTTCTATTTCTATGTCTATTTCTTCTTCTTCTTCCTGAACTGTCCCTCTTCTCTCTCTGCCCCGGATATTATCATCTTTTTTAAATATGTTGTTGTAATACTCTCTCCATGCCTCCAAGATTCTTCCTTCTTCTGTTTCTAATATGCCTTTGTTGTTCCTTATACTCCATACTTGCTTTCCATATTTCCCTCTTAGCCCTCTGATTACTTTCCAAAACTGTCTTCCGTTATCTTCGTTGAATTTCGTCTCTAGTTCTTTTCCGAATTCCTCCCAAGTTTCTTGTTTTGCTCTATGTACCGCTTCTTTGGCTTCATTTCTTTTATTTATATAGTGTTGTTTATCGCAATCTTTCTTACTTTGTATATACCTTTTCCAAGCTTTCTTTTTGATCTTTACTTTATCTTTTACTTCTTCGTTCCACCACCGGGTTCTTTTTTGATCTCCCTTTACTGTTACCTTTCCGCAGGTCTTTACTGCCTGTTCCACTATTTCTGTTTTAGTATTGTCCACTTCTTTCCATGGGCCATTGGTTTCCTTCTTCTGCTTCTTTCGCTTCCCATCCTTCTAAGGTGTCTTCTAATCTGTTTTGAATTCTTTTTGCTTTTCTGGTTTTCTTAATACTGATATTTTTATTTTCTGATATTCTCTTTGTTTCCTGGGTTCCTGCTATAAAATCTGGTGTCTGTTATTAGCAGTCTGTGGTCTGTATGCAGTTCGGCCCCTTATTACTTTTACATCTGTTATGGCATATTTCGCTTCTCTGTTGTATGTTATATAGTCGTTAGTGCTTTTCGCTTCTCTTCCTGCTGCCTCAAAATAATTTTGTGTATTATCTTATGGTTAAAGTGGCTGTTTCCGATTAACATTTGATTGGTAACACAAAAGTCTATCATTCTTCTTCCGTTATTATTTATGGTAGATTCTCCTCCATATTTACCTATCGTGCCATATCCTATATCTTGTCTATTTCCTATTCTGGCATTCCAGTCTCCATTTATTAATATGTGTCTGCTTCTCTCCCTTTATCTATTTGAACTTGGAGTTCTTCGTAGAATGTCTATTTCTTTTCTTCTGTGGAGTTTTCTGTTGGGGCGTAGATCTGTATTATGGTTATTTCTTCTTGCAGTTTTAGGTCTACATATAATATCCTTGCATTTACCGCTTCCCATTGTTTTACTTGTTGGGCCATCTGTGTAGTTAGGATTATTCCTACGCCCTCTTTAGCTCGTCCTACTGATCCTGAGTATATAAGCTGGTAACCTTGATCTAATAGTTGTCTTCCGTTTCCTTTCTTCTTTATTTCACTTATACCTAGCATCTCCATATTATATTTGGCCATTTCTTCTATTATTTCTACTTCCTTTCCGTTTATACCGTTTACATTCCACGTTCCAATTCTTATCAGTGATTCGCGCCGAGCCCGTTTCCCAGTTTTCCGTCCATTTTCGAGGCGATTGTTTGTTCTCTGAATCTGTTTACCTTGTGCGGGTGATTAGCCCAGCCACAAGGGCCCTGTTACCTCGGGACAACTGGTATCAGGTTATACCCCCCGATGCTGGGTCGCCATAGCCTCGTCTGTTATCTAACAGGGGGTACCACGTGTAGGTGAGGTTGGCATTTGGTTGTCTAGATGTTGGCGCCACCCCTTACCCCCCCGTGACGATCTTTAAAAAAACAAAATAGCTAGTAATTTTCTTTTTCTATTGTGTTCTTCAAAGGCCAAAATGCACTACCGCTCATGGAGGTATGGACACCTTATTAAAATTCATTTATACAGTGAATTACTATACTTTTCGTAATCAATTGTGTTCTGTTTAACCCTTTACCATCTTCTTAGATAATATTGTTTTGAATGAAAAGAATTAGTCACTTGTGGGTTTTTTATAAGCATTTGATGGGTCGAAACTAGAATAAAAAAATCATAATGCTATTACGTCTTTGAACTGTCATTCAACATTTTTCTGGGCATATTCTTTGTTGTAGATGTTTGTTTATATTTAAAAAAATGGGCGTTGTCCGAAGCTCCGAGTTTCGAGCTCGACAATTTATCATCAGATTTTTTGTTACTTTCTTGGGGGTTTTCACGTCTCGTTTTGAATTTTTGCATTCAATGGTCCTTGATAAGTCACTCTCCATAGAAACTCGTTCAACCATTCGCGCTTTACATCGAGAAGGGTCATCGGTGCGTAATATCACGAAAACATTAGAGGTTTGTGCCTTGACGGTGAATCTTACATGACAACGGTACAGGGAGACAGGAAGTTTTAGGAATTGCTATTGTGAGTAACATCCCATGCAGAGGATCAATTCATTAGATTGCTGATAAACCAATATTAGTCAGTATAATAAGACAACGTCTTTAAGAGGGTAATCTTCATGATCGTATTGCGACTAAGAGCCCGTTTTTATGGCGTGGTAGGTAATAAGGCTAAACGGTTTCAGTGGCCGCAAAAGCATCGTTTCTAAATAATTTAACAGTGGCAAAACGTATTATGGACCGACAAATTTAAATTTAAAATTTTTAGTTAGAAACAGAGAGTCTTCGTGCGTCGGTCTAAGACTGAAAAGATAATCCAGGACTGTATTGTTCCGACTGTCAAGAACGGAGATGGATCTGTTTTAGTATGGTTATGGTTATGTTTCTTTTTGACTGGTATAGGCGTAAAAGTCAATGGCATTATGAGAACAATATAAAAAAAGAATTAGCGGACAACTCCCATACCATCTGGGTTGCGATTAATCGGGAAGAGATTCGTGATTATGCAAGACAACAATCCTAAACATACTTCAAAGCTTTGTAGGGCCTATCTGGCAAACTCAGAAAAACAAAAAAATGCTCAAAAAGTTGACATAGTCACTACAGAGTCCAAACCTCAACCCCGTAGAGTTGCTATGGGATGAGCTGGACAGAAGAGTAAGAAAGGAGCGTCTCACGTACAAAAATCATCTTTTGAGTCTTCTTCGAGTGCTTGGAGAAATTTACCACTCGAGAAATTAAAAAAAAAATGAAAAAATGCTTTGAATTATAAAAGTAGTATTAAATGCTAAGGTTTTTTTTGATGAAACAAATACTTACTATTCAAGTTAATTTTTTGCAGTGCTTATGTAGATTTTTGTTTGTTTTTTATGTATTGTATAATAATATACTAAATAATAAACTATTTTCTTACATGTAAGTGTATAAATTCATTTTTTATCTAGTGTCCATACTTCTATGAGAAGTAGTGTATTCAGTCGATTTAAAAACAGTAAACATCATTTTGATTTTAACTTGGAAAATTGTTCTTAACTTCGGCCACCATCCGTGTTTATTTTTAACAAACAAAAAATAGCTGTTTTTCTTCCTTATATATTATAATATTTAAATTAATTAGTGTTTTTATAGTAACAAAGCTTCCCATTGTAACTGACTCGAAATGATTTGTAGGGGAGGGGAGATAAATTTGCGAATTTTGTTCCTCATAATTGCATTAAACTTTATAATAAGGTAGGGGGTTATCTTATCATTATATTGGCGGTATTTAGGCCAAATTTTCTAGGTCTATTAATTTTCATAAATTACAGGAGTACCCCAGGTGGCGCTTCAATCGTCGAGCACCTTGTACTAAATCAAAACACTTCGCGCGTGTTTATGCTTGGCTTGTATGTGAGTAATGTAACACACGATTAGTAGTACACCATATCCTACGAAGGAAGGATAAAAAATTGTTTGTTATTCTTTACGCAGCACTTCTCCAACGAATTCAAACGTTTCAGTAAGATTTGTTAATGACCATAAATCTCGAACACTCATTCTGTAATAAACCACTGTCGAGATTTTATTTACGTTAGCGGCAGTTTGGCAGTAAATCCATGTAACATAAACAATATTTAAGCACGGAGTATGGTAAAATTATGTTCCGAAACATGTGGACATCGCTTTTTGTGAGTTCAGCGCCCGCCCCAGCTGTTGCTACTGGCTTTGACAATGAACTGAATGAAGTAATAACTATAAAGCGAATTGCGCAATTTAAAATCGACGTACAGCATTGCAGCGCTGAAACAACAGCCCGGTGCTGGGATCTTTCGGAATGTTTTAAGGCGAAGAGGAGATATTCAGTTACAGCTTTTAATTATATGATGGCATGCGTGATAAGTCGAGGATCGACCTTCTTGCCACCATAATTGTCAGACTACCTGCGTATATCACTCGGCGGTGTGCACTAATTGCAATGATGAGCTTAAACGCGAGGATAGATTTACATTTTTGGAGCGGCTTTAAGCTATTTTTCTATACACGGAGCTCGACGCTCTTCACTTAGAAGATTGCCCTCAGCTCCTTCGGGGCTGTAAGGAGGACATTCTAGCCCAATAAAAGCCGCTTTATGGGTTTGGTGTGAATTTAAACCAATTAACATTTATTTAGCAAATGCACATAAGTCGCACAAGTATGCTGTTTTAAACGTCAAAAAGCAATTGGCGCCGTATGTGCTTGTTATATGACACGCCCGATTACGTCACAATCTGCCCTAACAATTACATGTTTAACAAAATACGAGTGGGTGGTCCCGGAGTCATTATTAACAAAGCCTGTGTATTTAATTTTTTGATGAATCTAATATAAAGTTGTATACAAATAAAGAGGTTGATGATTCCACTTTTTCGGTCACGCGATGCGGTAAGCTCGCTGAAACACATCATCTGGTTTTATAAACGGAAATTTAGTTTTTTGGCTTGCTGAAAATCGTAGAACGCCGAGTTGGGCAAGTAAGGTGATTTAAATAGTTTAAATTATTTTTACAGCTCTTTTGAAGCTTAGTTTCATTTATATTTAAATAAATAAAAAAATATATAGGTAGGGCAAAATATTTCCTTCTTTTGTAAGCGAGTAAGGAAAAAGATTTTTGCAGGGTGAAATTACAGAAATAGAAAGTTTGTTTCAATGCGTTTTAAATAGGATATCAGCCAAGTGGTGTCCTTCATTTTCGATGCACTGTTGAAGGCGTATCCTAAGGTTTTCTATTATTCTTTCCAACATTTGTTAAATAACACGTTTGCTTTCTTAATGTACTATTTTTTGTAGGATCTCACTGATTTTGCTGAATTTTTTTAACCGTATAAGTAAAAAATTCAGCGGTATTTCTTTTGCAAGCGCTTCGTTCTTAAGATATTCTCTCAGAAAATGTTTACGTGGACTGTTTAATATCTATTGCTAAAATCTAAGCAAAATAAATGTTTGATGTTGGAAATATTTTTATTGTTTTTCAAAATAATCTTCCTGATTCAATACATTGTTGCATACGCTGAAACCCATTTTTATGGCATTTTTTACAAAGCGCCTCTTCCGAAAATGCCGAAAATCACTGTCCACGCAGTTTAGTTTGTTCTTCACGTGTAGGAACAAAAATAAATTGTTAGAGGCTAGATTAGGACTGTACGGCAAATGACCCATCAATTCGACGTTCTGATTGTTCAAAAAGCCAGTTGATTGCTGCGATGTGTGTGAGCTCGCAATGGAATAGTGGAAAATGATCCGGCGTCGCACGTTGGTTTTTCTTATTTCTCCGAAGACTTCTGGTAAACAAATGGTTGTGTACAATTTAGAATTGACCGTTTTACGATACTCTAAAACCGCGTTTGCGACATGTCCAGTTTTTTCAAAAAACCAGCCGACCATTTGCTTCAAAGAGTTTCCAGTGCGAACGACTTTTGTTGGGTTTAGATCATCTTGGAAGATCCAAACAGTCGACTGCTGTTTGCTTTCGGGTTCATACGTACAAATCTAAGATCCGTCATCTGCGACGATATTGTAAATAGTATTTGAATCACCACGATCGTATTTCTTGAGCATTTCTTTCAACCAATCGACGCGAGACTGTTTTTGAGCGATCGTTTTTATGGTTAAATGTTCAGGAAATATCGAATGTGTGCTACGATATTAACCCCTAAGGATGCCTGCATTTCACGATAAGTCACATCACGATCTTGCGTTATCAGTTCGTGTACGGTATCGGTTTGCTGAAACTAATGACGATTTTGGAGGGTTTTCTTTAAACTTATCCGCCAACACAACAGTGTGACAATAGCTATAATGCACTGACAGAAGAAAATATGGAAGGAGAAACATCAAAAGCCACTAAACTAAACCCTCGCCCATATTCATATCAGGCGTCAAGAACTTGAACCTTTAAATGCAATTGTCAGAGATAAATATATATTAAAAACATTATACAATGATTAAGTGAAAGTGCAATCTATAGAAAATGCAATATACACTACAATTGTAACAGCACTAATAGAAATTACCATTGTCATTGTACTTTGTAGATATAAAATCAAAAGATAATAAATACATATACAAGCTGGATTTACTCTTAAACATAAAAGTAAAATTTAAATCTCATATCTAACGTAAAGTTCCCTGCCAAAGAGTTGACCTACGGAAAATTTCTGCAGAAACAACCCAAGATGCGCCATATGTGCCGCAGAACACTTAATAGAAGAATGTCGAAGAAAAACCAAAGATCCCAACGTCAAGCGTGTAAACTGTAATGAACAATATCCAGTCAGCTACAGAGGCTGCACGGTTCACAAACACAACAAAAATTATGCCCGACACTACGACAGCGATAAATTCAAATTAGACCACTTCAACTGGTAGTAACTTTTTCACAAGCAACACAGCAACATTTTAACACGACCACAATCGAAGAAAGCCAAACTATTTCTAAAGTCATTACACAACCCTTTAACGATCTACCTGAACTCCGTCAAATGATGATGACTGATGGAACAAATGGGTATCCTTATAAATCTCATGTCAGCGATACTCAATAAAGCTGAATAATGGCCCATTTCTTAAAAGTTGCAGAATAATTTGCGTCACCGCGCAAAATAAATACAGGAATTTATATACTATGATATAGACATACTTTTAATCTCAGAAAATAAAATAAAAATATCTAAATATAACACACTCTAAATCATCCTGACGGTACGGCTCATAGGGATACTGCAATAATAATTACACAAATAACTAAACATCACGAACGAGCTGAATATAGACTCAATAACATACAAACCACAAGTCTTACCATCGAGGACAATACAGAACATTTTACAATCTCAGCAATATACTGCCCGCCTAAATATAACAATAAACATACTACATTTTCCAAGAACTTCCAAGAACAAGAAAACTATTTTTGTAGACGCAAACTTTGTTGCCAAAAATATAATTTGGAGTTTAAGAATCACCCCAACTAATGACAGGAAACTACAAAAAGTCATTAGAAACAATAAATTATTATGTGTAATAACGTATTGGAAATCCGATTCCAAGAAAACACCAAATCTTATTGACATTCTGCAGTACAAAGGGATTTGATTAAAAAAAAAATTTAGTCGACTTATATTTAGAACTCAGCTCAGATCAGATCATACTTCTATACTAGTGATAATCCTAATCTCTTTAACAAACCAAAAAAAGCAATGCTCTTTAGCAACAAGATTGATTGGAATTTCTTTAGAGAAAAATTAGACGAGGTCTTAATATTAGAAATTCCACTAAAAATTAAACATGATGTAGGAAATGGCGTCTAAATGTAACGGAAGCCATCCAAGAAGCGAGGTGGCAAGCAACACCAAATAAAGATAATACATATATTTCAGCCAAATATCCCATAATATTAGAAGAAGAACTACGCGAGAAAATGAGAGCTAGGAATAGATGTTACGGATTACTCATTGTGGAACGATACTCGCAAAATAAAACAACATGAAGAGAAAATATCACCAATACCAAAAAGTGACAACACTTGGACTAGAATTGATGAGCAAAAAACTATGGTTTTTCGAACATTTAACCACAGTTTTCCAACTTAAACTTTCCCAGATATCAGCAACTGAAAAATAAATAAATAAACAGCTAAATATTTCGTATCAGGTGGCTTTTCCACTAAAGAAAACTAATAGAAGAGAAATAGAAAATATCATACTCCACTGCACCAATCCCAAAAAGGCACCGTGATATGATCTGCTTACCGGCAAAGTTCTAAAAGAACTATCCGATAAAGGCTTAAAAGTATTAAGATACATATTAATGCAATATTAAAACTTGAACGTTTTCCCTGCTAATGGAAAGTTGGACAAGTAGCTATAATATAGAACCAAGAAAAAAACTAACGATGGTGCATCGTACAGACCCATCAGTTTGATACCGATCCTCTTCAAAGTTCTAGAAAAAGTGTCGTTTAAAAAATTATCACCAATAATTGACGAACTTTAGCTCATACCTACGAAAAAAAAGTTTTTAAACGGGATCATAAAACGATTGAACAAATAAATTAACTAGTAGATCAAATAAACAACGATTTTGAAAATAAACCCTACTTCTCAGCTGTATATATGGAAATAAGTCAACTATTAGATAAAGTTTGGTACATAAACTTATTCTACAAACTCATATCTCACAGACAAAACACTACTAGTTAAATATGAAAGAACCTACACATAATCATACTCAGCCCATTTTATACTGCAGATTTACCGGAAACCAAACAAGCAACGAATGTTATCTATGCTGATAATACAACAATTTTAACATCCCATAAAAACCCCATTGAAGTTTCCAGAAAGCTGTATTCACACCTACACCTGTTTGAAGAATGATTACAACTCTAGCGCTTAAAAGACAACGAAACTAATGATCTCCCCGCTATGAAATGAAACTTATATACCGCAAAAAATAATAAACTACTTAGGTTTTCATCTGGTGGTGAAGGTGTGACTAACATGGCTGGGCATACAATTTAGCCAAATGTATTGGATGCTTGGCAGAAAGGTAGAACTATCTACTGAAAATAAACTTCTATTATATAAAAGAATTTTAAAACCTGTTTGGACTTATGTCATACCATAGGACTCTGTAAGTATATCCAATATAGAAATATTGCAGAAAATAATTTGTCCGACAGTTAATGCATCGTGGTATATACCAAAAAGATTAATACTGATCTAGGCATACTCACAGTACGGAAAGAAATCACAAACATTAGCCTCAAATACAAAAGCAGGATAATGATATACACAAATAAACTGGAAACTACATAGTATGCTCATAAATACTATTACACACTGGTTAGAACGGCAAAACAAAACGATTAACTGTTTTTGCATAATACTTTCAGGATTTATTAAACGGTTATTGGTACCAGATTTATTCAAAATGGACACTCTTAGTCTCTATACAAGCTTTAAGATGTTCGTCTGTGGCAGCACGCACTACATTCATTGGAAAAGTACAGACTGCAGTTGTCACGGATTGCTTCAAAGAATCAACATTGGAATGTCTTTTTGAGCAAACTATGTCATCTAAAACTGTCCATAAGTTGTAATCTAATGAATTGATATCTGGGTTATCAAGAAACCACAATCTTCTATTGTTAGAAAATGAGACACGTTGTTCAGCCACATTTGAGTTGATCTTGCTTTCTGGGCGGGTGCGGAGGCTCACTGAAAGATCCAAGGCTCACCTCGAAAAAGTGTGTGATACAGAGGTTTCACTATACCTAACAAAAGATTCTGTTGATACACGGCGGCCCAAGTTTTGATTCCCTTTCCTCAAAAATAAAACTAGCCGCCTTATTATAACAGGCTCTCGATCAAACCATTATAAATGATAAATTATGGCCTTTGTGAACCGTTGCCACTAGTTATTTTGTTTGTCGAAACATTCCTCCTCTGTAAAAATATTTTCATCCGTAAACAAAATTTTGTATGGTAATCATGCGCATACTCGGTCTGTAATATCTTTGCTTTTTCTCTCTTACCTTACTTTAAATCATCTATCAGCAAATGTTCCGTATGTCTTTTGTAAATAACTAGTCTTAGGTCTTGCTCAATAATAGGAGACATCGAAGTTTTGCAAATCTTCTGTTTATAAACAGTCCGACTAAACGTGGTCTTCCAGTTCTTGGACGGTCCTCGATACATCCAGTCTCATTAAACAATTTTATAGTCCGATACACAAACATATACGGCTAATGTCGAGAGAATGCAGGGCCTTAAAGATTACACTTTTTTCAGTTCCACACTTATGTAATGCTACTATAGCAATATGGTTTTCTTTGTCACCCCAGCTCATTGCTAAATACTCGAGCTTCACAATATAACTTACAACTTTAAGACTTGACAATTGCAATTTTATTCTAACATCACAGATATCTTGATGGTGTATAAACCAAGGGCAGGTTTGAGTTTGTAACAGTATTTATAGGAATATTAGGTATATTGTTCTATGATAAAGACAAGCCCAGAAGACTCAAAAGATTTAAACTTAATGACCCGTTTCACAAAACCTGCTATGTGTAAATATAGTTTCTTAGAGAATGCTCACTAGAGCATCACTTTCCATGACATGTACTCATAGAGCAGCACCAGGCATGCCATTTTAGCTTCCATTATGGCGTGAAGTGGTAAACATTGTGCACTGTGTTGGAGACTCATTTTAAAAATGGAGATTCTGTGATTGTGATGCAGTAGCTATTTTGTGGGCATTTTGGATTTCCATAAAGTCATTGATAACTTTATGAGAAATCTCTCCACAGTCAGGGTGTAACTGTTTGGTGTGCTGTTACGGAATTTTACATCATAAGACCCTATTTTTTTGAGGAAAAGGACGCGTGATGACTCACATCTACTAAGTAGGAGTATCTCATACAAAATCTAATTTCCAAGAAAGAGCAACTCTTGATGTTTACAAATTTTCAAATGACATGTTAAGGAATATATCTTTCTGTTGAAATGTTAATATTTCCAAAACTTTATTGAAGTATTTGAAGCTACTCCATATCTTTAATGATAGAAATTGGAAAATCTGATACTGGCTTTTTGCGTAGACGCCAGAATACCAAATTATTAGTACCCAACATTCTAAATCAGAATCAAATTTCTTTGAGCTACAAGTGACGGTGCATTAGAAAACTTCACTGGGATTGAGTAATTTCTTACTTCTATGAGCATTCAAATCACTTTCTAGCAGCAGAAAAAAAAATTGAGATATTAAAAGGGTTTTCACAACAATAAGCTATCTTCGAAAAACAAACGATAAAATTATCTGGGAGAACAAGCGATCACTCTACATCACAGTCAAGTAATTTAAAATTTTATAACTTTATAACTTCTAGTCCAAAAAATAGATAATGTAACATTAGAAGAACTTTTATGACAACAAAACTGACTTGGAGGATGAGGAACGCCTCTACATCATGACGGTCAAATATTTCGAAAGAATGAATAATGGATCATTGGAAGAAGTTTGTTGATAAAGTTTCTTGGAAAACAAGTGATAGCTATACAATACTGCAATAACCAAATGATATATTACAGTATTAATTATTTATTATTATTCTTATTTACTTATCGCGCTGATAAGTTTTTTAGTAAATGGTAGCTGTATTTGTATAGTGATCGCTAATAGTTTGTTTCTGTGATGTGTTTTAAAGAGCAACACTGGAGTATTAGAAGACTTTCAGAACGCTAAAGTTCTCCTAAAGAAAGTACTTGTACTGTAAGATTTTCAGGATGGCACCATTCTCTTGGATAACCAATGATGAATTTTTTATGCTAAAATCCTCTCTCTCCTCTGCAACAGGAGAATAAGCAATGTTGTGATGAAAAAATTTCTGTGACATTGAAGTCTTTTACAAAAGAAATGTCGACTTTTCTAACTCAGTGACTAGAAGTTTCAAACTTTTCTCACAATGATGTTCGTCAATACGTCAAACGATGAAGCGTCGCAAAAAATACAATGTTCCAGGTGCTTGTAAAACTCTTGACCATTGTGTTGTAGGGTTGTGGTTTTGCTGTCATGAATCTTCCAACGTGCCACTACTTGTTTTATAAGATACCGCCGCGAAGAATGGTCGCTAGTCATTCTTCGGAAGACGTTAGCGTCATGGAATGTTATCCAAGCAGAAAAATATCTTTATTTACTTGTAATTGATTCTTAAGCAACTGTTACGACGATATTGACGAATTTTACTGACTCTGTTTAGACTAGCGATTGAATGAACTTCGACGTAATTAATCAATAAAACGTTCCTCTTTAGTTTAATATAACATATCTTGCTAATTAAATTGATTTTCGTCTCACAAACCATCAACTTGACTTCTCTTGACCTTATCCGTGATGTGAAATTGTTCAAGTGTACGCACGGTTAAGATGCGTCTATAATTAACGAACAGTAACAATAGTGATCCATGTTTTACTGAAATTTAGGACGGTCTACTGGAGGTCAATTATCGTCGTCCTTTTTGACGTCTAAGATGGTCCAAACGAAACTAGTAATCTTGGAATTTGAAACTTGTATTCTTCTGTCCCTTTTTTAGTAAACGGCTGTTGTGCATCATGTTACCGATGAGTTCGAAATAAGTTCGTATTCACTTGGACTTTTCAATTATTTTGATTTTGTTTGTTTCTTCCTTGCAAAGTAAGAAGACACTATTTAATCCACTATTGCCAGAAGTGATCAAAAAGGAGTTGAGCCGCCAATATCGCCGTAGCTGCAAATCCTCGCTTTGAATTTTAAATTCTATATTTTTGGTTTGTATTGTATGTTGCAAAACATATAATCGGAGTTTTATCGTTAATTTTTTTTCAAAATGCGCTGCCGCTGGAGAAGGGGAGTCAAATTTAATTTAAAGCTACAATATGTTATTTGGTCTTTAGGCTTTTCCTTTCCAAGGAATGTTGCTAATTTTCCCCGTCTTCCAGAAAAATGCGTATTGTCATCACAACAAATTTCCAGCGACTCTTTTCGAATTGCGGACTACTACTCGATTGTCACACCCTTAAGGTTGTAAACAACAGTCTGTACTGCTTAACGATGTTTCCCTTAAGTAAGACTTCTATTGAACCAAAGTTATCCTTTTCGATAAATATAAATGGACAATTGTGTTGTGTGATCCACCAACTAATAAGTCCCAAGTGAAACATGCAATGTACCCTTCTTGTTTTTACAAACCTGGCAATAACTTTCTCTATGACTGTTATCTAAAATCTTTTTTTGGTTCAGTTTATTACTATGAAAATAAAAAACGATCAGTCAGGATACAGAATGATTTCTGGTCTCCTTTAGAAAGACTTTTTTATCCTGTTTTTAATTTTTTATTTTACATTCCTCCAAGTAAGGTAACAGCTTATATATTTGACAGTTTTCTTTTGTACTTTCGATTATCCGAAACGTTTTCAGTTTCTTACTACAAGATTCTCTTTGAACCAATTTAATAAAGTTATGCTTACACAATCTCTTCACTGGACAGTTTAACGTTTTGTATAAATTCTAATAACTAGCAAAACATCTAATACAATTATCTTACTATTTTGGAAAAACCGTAACCTTCTCTTTCAGATCTTTTCAAATGCTCTCCTTTCAATGCAAACGGCAAGTTAAACCTCTTTAAGAACAGAGTACAACATGTCTCATGGTCCAACATTACGAGACACATCATCGACAACGTTTTCTTTTATGGGTGACTTACTTCGATAAGCTTTAAATTTTTTTCTAATCTATGGCTAATAAATTGTTTACATTTTTGAAATTCACATCAAACACAGTAGATTGCGGCGGTAGTCATGGGATCATTAGCCTTTATAGGTGGGACTAATCAATTTCACATCATTGCAATCCTAAGTTGGAACTCTAAGCATTCGCAAGTACGCAGTCACACGGTAAGCTTTGAACATATGTACCTCGTTCAATTAATTTTATATTTGAATCTTAATTTCTTTGATTTTCTTCATATTTTCCACTTGCGGCATCTAACAGAAAAGCATTATAGATGGTATTTGATCATTTTAGTGGATTTTGTTATGCTAGAGATCTTCCTATTCCTATGATTACTAATGAGTCAAATACAAACATAAAAAGCGCTAAAGCTTGTCGCTTGCTTTGGTTCTTGGTGGATCGGGTAGGACCTCAGTAATTATCTTTAGTATGCTTTATATGGTAGATCAATTTCAAATGCAACTTAACATTGTCGTAGATTCCACAAGAGAGATAACCATAGATTTAAATGTTCGGGCCCTTGTAACAATTTGTAACACAGACTCCTAGTGATTTCTCAATTGTACTAAACATCTACATTTCCTGGATTTATAGAGATTTATACCGCTCATATAGAGTTCTTAGGGCATCCTTTGGATTGAGATGTTTTTCAATCCTTATCCAAGTACTCTTGAATGCTTTAGTTAAATAAACTCCCTAACCATATTCTTTTCTTGACTTAAAAATCGCGCAACTGGTAGCTTTGCAACTTTGTTGTCTCGTTACAAGTGTCCGGTGTTTTTTTTTCATTTATTACTAATTCAATTTCTGATACGTTCTAAGATATTTGAACTCGTTTATCTTTAACGGGGTGTTTTCTTCAATCTCTTAACGCTAAGAGAAAGAATAAAAAAGAATTTTTTGACTAACTCATGAAAAACTTCATCCATTTTCTTGGTTAAACAGATATCTTTCGCTTTGTAGCAATCGGAATTTTCTGAATCAAGCATATCCAAGTCAAATCTTGCTGACTATTGGCTCATATTCTTTGCTAGATGTTACTGGGAGGCCTTGTAGGTATGGGTAGTTTTTGCTTAGTGCTTAAAAATCCGAAATATACTATTTAATACCAAATTAGTGGTGCATGCACGTTGCACCGTAAATATTTTTGAATATTGTCAAGCTCCACAATTATAGAAATTTTGTCTTTCTATCGTTTCTTTCATCATGTTGACAGATCTTTTTTCTATTTTGATTTTACTTTAGATGTTGGTCTACATCAAGAGGTAATTCTGTCGTCAAAACTAAAAACTCGTTCGCCTACTTTGTTTCCTGTACTTGTATAGGCAGAAATGATTTCTCTTTGTCAATTACTTCTTCAAGATTTGTTCTTATTTTTGTGCAGAAGTGGATGGTGAAACGTCTTACAACCATCTATATTTTACTTAATTGTATTTTACAGGTTTTAAGAGATAATTAAGGATTCGAAAAACAAAGCTTGTTCTGAATGACTACCTTAAATTAGCTACTGCACAGCAATTTCTTATAAAATCTTCCAGCATAATGTCTTATTTATTTGTGCAGTATTTCATCCATCATCTCATAAGTGTACTTTAAGGTGATGGGCAGCTCCTTAATCAATTTTTTTATTACTTGTTGATTCTGCAACTGGAATTTCGCATCAAAAGTTTTCATAACAATACACACGTTGGACGCAACATTTATGTACGCGAAGAGCCCTCTAACTGACACTATCTTTGCTTTTTTGACCAGATCACATATTTGATCTTTGGGTCCAAAGTTAACTTTTAAATCGTCGGTAATTTTAAACAGCCTATTTGGAGAAACGAGAAAAGTCTGTGTATATTTCTTGATTTTTCTCTTTAGGGTTAATCTCAGTCAGACCAGATCTTTAGCAAGTATAAACTAATGTTCTTCCGAGGGTGAAACGAATTGCTGAATGAATGTTGGTCGCTTTGTGGGGCCATTAGAAAAATCGGGTGGCTTTGTGTACCCTTATTTATTTTTTGTCTGAAATGATCTTTGTTAGCATGTCAGTCAAACGCAAGATGGTGTTGTCGAATGTGCTGCTTATATTGTTTTGTCGTGTCACGTCAGCATTTCTCTTGGGAATCTGTGCTGGAACTTTACAGCTTCCGTCTTTCTTCAGAAAAAATTGATATTTTATCTACGGTTTAAATTTTTCCCAATATTTGTTCTCTTTCCCTGAACCATTCCCCCGATTCCGTTATATTCTTCCCTTAAAACGTTCACTTAGCTAAACCAAACCTTTCTCTATGTTTTCAAGATCTAACTCAAAAAGGAGCCTGACCACATTTATTTCTTTCTCCAAGCGCTGCCTTTCCAAGGTTGCCACAAATGTTGATTTCTTTACAGGTGTTATTTTCCTAAAATTTCTTTTATGGCAACCAAACGCGCCAATTTGTGTACTTGTCGAAGCCTTAGTTTGTTCTTTTTTCGGTAAATACTAGCGGTGGATATTTAAGAGCGTCCATGTGTACTCAGTTTTCATGTGATTTATGGCAGATCTCCCATTATTATTTTGAAATTGAATGAGTAGTCTTTTAGAAATCGAGGAACACCCGAAAATACAAATTCTTCTTATGTCATTTCTTATAATAGTTTTCTGGACTGTAACCTTTAAATATTGGTTTACTTGTAGGTGGGTTGCTAATCTTGCCTGTTTTGTTTTTCATTTATTTTTTCTCAAAAACCTCTTTTTTGTACTTGTCGAATTGCTCTCTCTGCTGTGATCACCCACGATTCACTTCTATAAGTCATCATCGAGTATATTATTTTTTTACAACTTTCACTTTCTTTTCTTTTGATAATTCCACTTTTTATAGAAATATGTTTTTTATAGCCTTGAAGTCCTACAATAGATGTGTGTTTCTTTATTTCGTCATCTATGTTCCTATTACTGCTTGTATGTGTTTCCAAATATATTTTGATTTGTTTACTTGTTCTACTTTTTTCCCTTCTATTGTGATGTGCCTTATTTTACCTGCTGCTATGAGCATTGCCTTTATCTTCTTTGTGTTAATTGATTTTTTCAGTTGTAGTTCTCTTTGTTTCTGCCAAGATCACAATCTCATCCACATATAGTAATTGAGACACTTGCGCCATTTCTATTTTTCACGATCCTATGTTATATCTTTTGGTTTTTTCTTTTCTTTTTGTCACTATTTTGTCCGAGATTCGCGGCGGCGACGAGTAACCAAACACATCGGCTCCGTCACGCTATATAAATTTCTTACTGTTAACAAGGCGAAAGTGGATAAAAATTTATAAAAAATTGCATATGAGTAGAGTAGATACCAGTGAACAAAGTACAGCAGACACTGGTAAGAAACTGATTATTTTTATATTTACGAATGTTATAACCTCAACAACGCAGAAAGAGGCGTTTGTATAAAACTCGCACGTGTACCCCATATCGGCTGATGCGAGGTCGAGCCGGACTGTTAAGCTAACAATAAAAATTCGTGCGGCGAAAATAGTATCATAAAATTATACACGGGCATAAATATTAAATACGAATAATTACAGTGATACAAAACTTACGAACGGAATAAAAATAGTTAAAAACAATAAAAATAAAAATGGATATGGAAAGAATTGAAGCAATGTTTGCCACTATAAATGAAAACACGAGCCAAACGAATAACAAGTTAGATAAGATAATTCAAGAATTAAATCAAGTTAAAGAGGAAAACACGAAACTAATGAAACAAGTGGCAGAACAAAACACCAGAATGGAAATGCTAGAAAGAGAAATAAGAGGACAAAATCTGGTAATGAAGAGTATTAAAGAAGAAACAAACGAGGACGAAGAAATAACTAGAAGAAAAGCATGTGCAGTAATAGATAAAATAGGACTAACCCTAGATGGAAAAGTCGATATAGATGAGATAAAAAGATTAGGATAACCCATGGACGGAAAAACAAGGCCAATATTAGTAAAACTAACAAAGACGAGTACTAAGCAAGAGATAATACGAAACGCAAAAAACCTAAAAGGATCAGACATCTGGATAGATGAAGATTATACGAAAAAGGTCCAAGAAGAAAGAAGAAGACTAATACCTTTGCTAAAAGAAGCCAGAGAAAAAGGACAAACGGCATATTTAAGTTACGATAAATTAAAGATATACAACAAAATGGTTACGCATAAAGAAATGCAACAAGAAAGTCTAGTAGAATCCGCAGGGAGACAAAATACTAACTACAAGAGAACAGTAGATGAGAGATCCACTGATGGGCAAAATTTTACGAAACAAATGAGAAAAATAACACGCACAACCTGGAGAAAAAACTAAAAGCGGAAGATAAAAACATGGGACCGATCTATGGGATAACGAACAAGGCAATGAAAAGGACTGAGAGATGGAAAATAAAAACATGGAACATAAGAAGTATAGCAGGAAAGGAACATGAATTAGATGAAGAATTTAACAAAGCAAGACTACACATTTTAGGAATAACTGAAACTAAAAAGAAAGGGAGTGGAGAGATAATTCTGCCAAGTGGAAACCTACTAATATATACAGGAGTCGAACGAAATCAGAGGCAGAGAGGAAGTAGGTTGTATAATTAAAAAGGAAATAACTAAATATATTACGAAATCGGTAGCAATTACAGAACGATTACTTATGATAGAGATACAAGCGGGTAACACAGTTAAAAGCACGATGATAATTGCATACGGACCAGGGGAAAATGACAAGGCACAAATAAAAGAACAGTTGTGGGAGCAACTAGCAGAAACAATAGAAAGCCTAAATGGAAGAATAATTATAATTGGAGATCTAAATGGAAGAGTAGGGAAAAAAGATGCGGAATCAGGGGAGACAATAGGGGCACATGGAGAAAAAACAAGAAATACAAATGGGAAAAGATTAATAGATTTCTCTATATTGAATAACCTAGTTCTAACAAACTCCTTCTTCGAACATAAAGATATACATAAGTATACGAGAGAAATAGTAAGTAGAAATGAGAAGTCAATCATTGACTACGTAATAATAAATAAGCAATATAAAAGAGACATACAAGATACAAGAGCAAAAAGAGGAGCCGAATTATATACGGATCACTACCTGGTAGTATCGGAAATGAAAATGGGGTTAGTAAAGGAAACTAAGGGAAACAAAAAGGATAAAATGATTAACACACAAGGGAAGATAAAAATAAGATCACACAAATTAAGGGAAGAAGAAATAGCAAATAAATATACTGAAGGAATAGAAAAAGAAATGGGAACTCTAAAAGCAAGTATTATGAATTATAACATAGAAGAGCTTTGGATAAAATTCAAAGAAACTGTAATAAACACAGCCAAAGCAATATGTGAACAGACGAGTGATAACAAATATAGAAAGAAAATTTAATATTGTATTAGATGAAGTAATAAAAGAAGTTAAACATAAAGTTAAGAAACTGTTAGTGGGCTATAGAAATTTGGAAGCGGTATATATAACAGAATGTGCATTCGCAGATGATCTGATGATCTGTGCAAAAAACCAGGAAGAATTGCAAAGAAACTTAGAACTGTGGAACACAGCACTACAAAAACGAAATCTAATGATAAATACTAATAAGACCAAAGTGATGATACTAGGAAGAAGCAATAGACAAATAAGAATACAACTTAATAATAAAGAGATCGAACAAGTAGACAGTTTTAAGTATCTGGGAATACCAATACAGAAAGATGGGAAAAACGAAACGGAAATAAATAGCAGAATTGAAAGTGCTAATAAAGTGTATTACGTCCTAAATAATGCTTTAATTAGGAAAAAAGAGATAAGCAATAAAACAAAGCAGTATACAACACGATATTCAAGCCGATATTGATTTTTGGTTGCGAAAGCTGGACGCTCACGAAAAGACAAGAAAATAAGATACAAGCATGTGAGATGAAATTCCTGAGAGGAATCATGGGTGTAACTAAAAGAGATAGACTAAGAAATGAAGAAATACGAACGGCGCTAAAAGTTGAACCAATAAAGAAGGACATAGAAAGACAACAGATGAGATGGTTTGGACACTTGATCAGAATGGGGAATAACAGACAAACAAAAATAATTTGGCAAACCAAAACAATAAGAAAAAGAACAAGAGGAAGGCCAAGAAGGAGATGGGATGAGACAATAGGGAGTCCTAAAGAGGAAGAATCGAAACTGGCAAGAGGCCAAAACATTGGCACAGAACAAAAAGGAATGGGCATGGTTCGTACGTACATAACAAATACACAATAAAAAGAGAGAATAATCAATGTAGTGAAGCGTGTGAGTGAACTATAGATTGGTGCGGTTAAGAATGATTGAAGATCGTCATACGAAACATAGTGTAGTGTAATGCAAGTGAAATAAATAGAATACCAGATAGACAAGAACAACTTGCATAGGAACTGTAAGATAAAATGTATTGTAAATCCAATTTAATTTAATTTGATTTAATTTAATTTAATTTGGTTTATTTTAAATTAATTTAAAAACCGGTATTGACAATAATTATTAGAATGTAAATTGATTTCACGGAAATGTAAATGTATGCAAGCTTACAAACACCCTAAACTTTTCGTTGTTTCAAAAACGTCTGACTCTTTAGTTCTTTTTCTTACTACATGTGATGTCTTGTTATATAAAATTTTAACCATATATATCTTTGTTTTGTTTATACTTCTGTTTTCTAAAACTCTCCAAATATCTGTCATTACTTTGTTGAAAACGTTTTTCAGGTCTATGTAGCGTAAGTGAACTTTTTTCCCGTCTTTAATGCCTTTTTACTGGTTTATCTGAGAATAAATATAATATCTTGTACTTTTTTTTTGTTTTCTGAAACATCATTTACGGTTTCCAATTGTTTTTCAGTTTTTCTCTTAATCTTCATTTCCATATTATCGCTCCTACCTTGACTAATATGCTTAGCAAGATTATTCCTTGGCATCGTCTTTTCTGTGCAGTGACACCTGTCCGCCAATCTATTGAGACCTTTTTTCTACGTCATTTCATTAATCTTAATATTATTCCTTCCTGCATTTTATTATTTCTAATGTTATTTTATCTTTCCCTGTTTTTATACCTAGCCTTATCTGTTTTTACCGTTTTCTCTAGTTTTATTTTCGAAATGAGTCAAAGTTTGTATTTTTATTTATCGATATACTATTTTGCTCAGTCCAATTGTTATCTTCCTTTATTTCTTTTTTGGCATTCTTTTTTAACAACCCCTTAAAGTGCTGTCTGCATCTTTCCTTTATGTGTTCTTGTTTTATAAGTACTTGCCTTTGTTTGTTTTTGATAGTATTTGAAGGTACTGGTCCGTTTTTTCAGTTGTTTTAGTGCACTCTAAAATGACTTCTGATTTTCGTCTTTTATCCCATTTCTAAATTTCACCCTTTCTTCCTGTTTGAATTTTTTATCTCATATATTATAACTTTTTTCTTTTTGTCTTTATGTTTTTTGTAGTATTTTGGTCTATAAGTATATTTATTTATTATCTATTTTTCTTGTGTTCTACATTTTCTTTTATTTTTTTATTCTACCAAGCAGTTTTCCATATATTCTTATTCCCTTTCTTATTTCTTGGTTTTTCAAGTGCTTTTAGTATGCTTTATTTTAGGTAACTTCATTCTTCTTATATCCTTCCTTCCTTTGAATTTCTCTTTCAGTCTACAGTTTCTGATGTTTTTTTTATCTCTTTTCTTATTCTTAATTTGAATGGTTTTCTTTCTACTTATACATCCATCCTAACGAAGTAGCAAACGCTGCCAATTTTTAATCTTCTTTTCACTCTTATGTCTTTTATTAGCTTTATACCTTCTTTACCTATTAGAAAATAATCTATAATTGATTTTTCTTGCTCTGATGAGTTTTTTTTTGTTGGAATTTAGAATTTGTTATAACTAAATTATTTTCTACAGATAAGTCAATTCTGTTTTCACTGTCGTTTATTAATTTACTCTTCTATTTCATTTGTTCCCACCTATTTCTCTTTGTAAATTGTATCAAAATATGTATTTCTCTTCCTTCAGTGCGTTTTTCTTTTGTCCATATACTAACATTATCCTTTAATTCTGTTTTTTGAATTCCTGACTATAGTAATCAGTACCCTTTTGTTATTCTCTGTTTTCTTTTTTGTTTTCTGTGGATTTAAATATTCAAATTGTTGATTTGTTTATCTCTTACTAATTTTATTGTTTTTTCTGCTTTGTTTTATACGCTCAATGTACCTACTTTTAGTGCATTTTTCTTATTTCTTAATTTCTTATTTATGTCTTTATTTTTTCTTTTGTTGTATTTATTGTTTTGTACCTTATTTGGTTTTAACTTTGCTTGTTTCCTCTTCTTGTTTATTTGTCGCTTTTAGTGTATTAGTTTATTGTTTGTTTCATTAATTACTCTTTCTTCCTTTTAGGTCCAGAAGTATTTTTCGTCTTCGATTGTTATTTTTCTTTTTTTCTCTAGCGATTTCTTTTTGGATGTATCTTTTCTTTCAAATTATATAGTTTTCGATGTAGTTTTTTGTTCTCTTTAATTTGTTTTGATTACTCCTTACTTGTTGTTTTGCTGTCTAATTTTCCGTTTTTAATATATGTTTTCCCTTATATCCTGTATTATCTTTAGGTTTTCCATTTTCTCATCTTAGTTTCCTGTCGTTTTTATTTGGTTAACGAGAGTTTTAATTATGTTTCCACTTTTTTGAAAGTTCCTTTTTCACTTGTGTTTGACCTCCTCTCTCTTTTATTTTTGGCCCATTTCATTATCTGAGTTGTTGGTTGTTGTAAATAAAAATACAAATATTTTGACCACGATAACTTGTATTATGGTTTTCAAAACAGAAAGTATTTGTGACAAATCTATTAATATAATTGTAGAATGTTATTATAGGCAAATTTACTAATTTCTAGATTAAATATTATTAAGTACTTTGTACAAAATAAATTATATCACCCCAAAGTAATGGCTCCAGATTAGTTACTGAGTTGTATATAGCGCTACATTTTTTATGTTTATTAAGTATCCAGAATGTCTATCTTAGTTTGATCTAATTTTCTACTAAAATGTGGGTATCGCGCGTGGAATTTTTAATTACTGCCGTGTAAGAAAGTGAAACTGCTAAATGCTATGTGTGCACCTGAAACTATTAATTTGTGCTAAGCTGCTACAGTATCACATTCTACAACGCAGACTAATTCAGGCAAGATTACGTGCAACAACTCGCATCATTAATAGTGTCGAAACTCGTTATTAAGCGCTCCTGATTATTAATATTACTCAGCAAAAACAGGTAATTATTGCATCAATTGCGGCACTGGCTCGAAAAAAGTAAGCATTTAAATTGGCATACGCTCAACGTCACACGTACTTTTGAACCATTAAAACGCTTTTTTAATTAAGCCACAAAAACGAGTTCTAAAAAACGAGATCCGCAATTAGAAAACATTCAGAGGATTTTACACAGCCAAAGGAAATTGCAACGAGGAAATAATTGATTATAATTTTAAAGAGCCATAAATAATGAAGGGAATGCCTGCATATAAATCAATGTCTTGTACATGGTCGGATCATACATTTCTTGCTAAAAATTTATTGTGAGTGGTTTTAACTGATGGTAGAATATACAGTACCGGTCAAAAATATTTCAACTTTTAGTATCATAGTTTTATTTTTTACGCTGAAATTTGCAGGGAATTTTTTAAAGATATTTCACATGGCTCTTCAACCGAATTTTCAAAAAAAAACAAAACAACCCAACTGAAAAAAAAAATTATTAGCACAGCAAAAAATGATCAAACGAAATCAGTAACGAAACAAACATCAAATGAAAATACTAAAATAAGTCTAAATCAACTAAACGTGAATAACAGTCTAATACTTAGTAGCATAACTCTTGGCATTAATGAAGGTTTGGTACCTGCGATGCATGGAGTCCGGAAGAGTATGGATGAAGGTGAGAGGGATATTCTTCCATTTCTCTTCGAGTTGGGCATACTTTTCATCTGCATTCTTGGTATTTTTTGCCAACCAGACGACGCTTCAGCTCTGCCCAGAGGTTTTCGATGATATTCAGGTCGGGGAATTGGTTGAGTCAGTCGAGGAGCGAGGTCACACGACTGCGAGCGAATTAGTCCTGGACATGCTTTGAACGATATTTGGGGTCATTGTCCTGTTACAAATTGAAGCCTTTGCCCATGTTCTGTGTGGCATATGAACGGATGGTGTTCTCAGGGATATCCTCATATCGGTAGCGATTTATAATGCCGTGGATTCTCTTGAGAGGACCCGTGTTAAGGCTGGAGACAACCCCAGACCACGACACTTTCGCCTCCGTGCTTCATCGTAAAAATTTAGTACTTGCGATCAAAACTAGTCCCCTGAGGACGACGAATCCACTGAATCCCGTCTGTTCCGAATAACATGTACTTGATTTTATCATTTTAGAGTACATTTTCCACGCTTTCCTCGTCCAGTTCTTGTGTGGTTGCGCTCCACGAGCGCCTTCCTATTCTTTTCCGAAAGCATCGGCTTCTTGACTGGCCAACGTCCATTATGTCTAGCTTGCTACAAACGACGTTCGATACTACAAACAGATGGTTTCGGATCCAGGGAGTCACACAATTGCTAAGAAATATTGGCTGCCGTGAGGCGGGGGTTGCCGCGAATCATGCGAGTGACGATCCTGTCTTGAGGTAGTCTTGGGACGACCGCCCTTGGACTTTTTCACAACTCTACCTTGGATCCTCCAGCGCTTCAGGAAATAGAAAATGGTGCTCTTGTGGAACTTGAACTGTACTGCAAGCTCCCGGAGAGTTTGACCTTGGGAACGGCTATTGGCAACTGCCTTCTTGATATCTGGGGATATGTTGCGGGAGTCAAACTGCTTATCCATATCTAATATGACCATTATTATTTAAGAAAAAACAATGAAAGCGATATGAAATACAAGTTCTTGAAAAATCAATAAAATAATGATTTTTACTAATTACAGTAATTTGAATGCTATTATCAGCAAGCGTTTGAAAAGGTCCACGTTTTCATTCGCATAATTGCGGAACAGATGTTAAAACATTGTTTGACAATTTGGAAAATTTATCTACACAAAAAGTTATAGAGGAAACACCAAAAGTTGATATATTTTGATCGGTATTGTAGTACAAATGATCGTTAGCAGATTTTTCACACAAGTACAACTATTTACCAGCAATCAATTTTTTTATATTTTATCTTGTTTATAAAAATAAAAGTCGATACATTTTTTAAATGCACGATTTAAAAAAAATTAGAAATTTTTGAGTAACATTTTGTATATCAATTGATTATTTCTTAATACTACCTGAATGGCGTACATCATTTTGTTGTTTTAAAACTTTTCTTGTCACTGTCTGTCACTTATTTATATTAATTTGGATACCTTAATTTGTAAAAATTGAATATTCTTAATATTGTTTCTGTAGTATCTTGAACATTATTTAAAATATTGTCGCTATCTATGGAATAAGTTTAATGCTGAATTGATATGAAAAAAATAATTTTATTTGATTAGTGGGCTTGGAAATTGATCTTCAAAAGGTCATATACCCAATAACCCTCAAACTTGACCGACCAATTTGAGCATACATACACACATGATTCGGACCTCTTGTACTCGTAGATGTGGGGTGGTTACTTCCTTTTATTCTTATTTGTTGTTGGTCCAGTTCTGCAATTCTTTCTTTTCTTAGCCATCCGTGTCGCCTCGTTCCAAGTTAGTTGCCTTTCTTGGAGAATTTCTAAGATGCTGTTTCTTCAAGGCTTCTTTCTCTTCTATTTTGCCTGTTGGTTCAACTCGCCATATCTTCTTGACCTGTTTATTGCTGTCCATGCGTGATCAAACTGTCTTAACTTTTGAGCTTTAATTTTATTCTTTAACACTCTTATATTAAGCTTTTTTCTGATGTTTTTACTTTTTAACTCTATTTGATTTCTCTTAAAACTTTATTTTTGCAACTTGTAATTTTTGTTTTTCTGCTTTTGTCTCCATATAAAAAAGACAAAAATGAGCTTAAATATCCAGTACAATTTAAATTGTTTGCCATTTCTCAAATTGTGAAATCATAAAAGATATAATTTTTAAAATTTACTTTATTGACCATTGAATTGCTTTTTTTGACTCTTGTGTAGGTCAATTACTTTCAGACTAGCTCCTGTATTTATTGCAAGCGTAAGCAGCGTAAATATTAGAAATGCAAATGCGCAACTTAAAATTTATTGCAGTCGGCTTTGCGTTAAATGAGTGCAATTTGCGTAATCATTGTAAGAGCCAATTAAGATGCTTGAGCGTATTAGAGAAACGAGAGTTTAACTATTCTGGTGTGTACAAGTGTTATTCATTTAATTTTCGGATTGTACTTATTAAAATCATAGGCATGACTTGTCATCTAATTTCTGTTGACACCTTCGAAGTTGGGTGGGACTATTGTTTACTACTATGCATTTAATTCTACGTCAGTGTCAGCATAAATCCATGATTCATACATCGTAATGATACTAGAGGAGAATGTAAAAGAGTCTTTTGTGCAAACGGTTAGGCAATTATGCCTTTGATTCTCCTTGAGAAGTGTAGGAACAAATTTTGCTGACCCATGTCTCACTCCTAAATCTTTTTATAAAATCTAGGATCACAACTCAAATGAAATGTTTAATTTTTGCAACAGTTTTATAGGTAAAACTCATAAACTGTCTCGGTATTCGTATTAGTACAGCACTCGGGAAAACTACCAAAATTTTTATCAGCTTAGATTGATGGCTCCATCTCCTCCTAACAGTTACAATGCTACGCAAGGAAAGACTAATCTGCTTTAATCTATACCGCAGTTTCTGTCTGTTGGTCTTTATAGTCTTTAAAGTTCGCACACCAGAACTAATTTGCCCAACTTCCGAAAGTTTCTTAATCTCCCTCCGCGTTTATGGTTCTCTTGCTCGTAATGGGAGCCCTCTCCGTTCTGGTCCTTATACACATTTGTCTTGATCCTCCACAAGCTTCCAGATTCTGATGAGATAGAATTGGAAAACCAGTAATAAACTAGTCTACGTGCCGGTTAAGGTACTATGAAAAGGAATATTTGCATATGTCCCCCTGTTTTCACTGCTTTCCATATTTGCTTCCATTTTATTCTCGCCCTAGCTCGTAAGCGGTTCTTTATGATCTGTAGTTTTTTGACCGATTGGTCCGCCGCTCGTTCCTTAGAGACCCGACAAACGCATTGGTTCAATACAACCGAATCATGATCTTAGCCTAAAGCAACTTACAAATCCATCAGTCTCCTTATATTTCTAAGAGCAAGTAACGCTGATTTGTTATCAAATATTATAGCACATCTTGGAATGACTACTCTGTGCCAGTTAATGTACCTCAGGCACTCTTCGTCATTCGCTCGCCATTCTTTTCGTTGAATGTGATGCCATTTTGTTTAACCAGGTTCCACGTCTCTGTTATAGACTACTTTCACTTTATTTCGCCTGACCATAGCCCTAGCTCTTCTCAAAGTTACTGCTTCGTCCTGGTTGTCTGGCTGTCAGCCGCCCCCGGTTTGCCGAAGGCGATAACTGGTTTATTAGTAACGGTTATCATTTAGCAATTTGGCCGAAAGTAGTGTAGCTTGATTAGGCAGTAAACCATGCATATGTCCCAACTTTTTTAGGTAGTCATTTAAATTATATTTGGGGAGTAAACCAAATGAGCCCCACCTCATATCAACATTTTTTTAAGACAGACCATCATCATTTGATAGTTTGGAAAAAAGTAAAGCAGGAATGTTTAAATGGGCAGTAAACTATACACATGATTCCAACTTTTTTAGATGTAATTAGGACGTAAATTATACTTGGGCAGTAAACCATACAAATTCGATAATTGGGGCGAAAGCGGTGCAGCAGCGTTTGATTAGGTAGAAAACTAGACATATTAGCTCAACTACTTGTCAACAATTTTTGTTACATAAATCATTGTTTAGTAGTTCGGCCGAAAGTAGCATATAAACATTTGATTGGACAATAATCTATATAAATAACTCCGACCTTTTTGGTAAACTATATTTGGAAATTAAATCATTTAAATGAGCCCAATTTCCTGCCGGTAAACCTTTTTTGAACCGGATAATTCGACAATTTAGGCAAAAGCAGCGCAGGGATGTCTCATTAGTCTCAACTTATTGGGAAGTAAACCATACAAATAAGACTTATCTCTCACCAACAAACCTTTTTTGAACCAGATCCTCATATGATAATATGATAAAGAGTAGAATAGGGACCAACTATTTATCTCCAATTCTTTATGGTTAAAATAGAGGTAAAAAAATATTTTTTTTCAAATTTTAGAAACCGTAAAAGATAAAGAGATTTGAATTTGCCATTTAGGTTGTCCTTTAGATTGCAAATTCAGCATGGTTTAAACATAATTACAACATTTATGTGACCGTGTAGCTATTCCCGGTCTAACTTTTGTACTCCAAAATTGGTAGACAAACCCAACGGTAAGATATATTGCAAAAAAGTATTCAACATGACCCAAAGATGTATGCTAAACTTTTTATGTGACCACTTTCAATCTGATTAAATGTAACCGTATAAAGGCCTTTTTGGCAGAAAAAATGTTAGTACAATATAAAAGGATTGACTCAGAGTATTTATCGGTCTTTTACAGCAAGCTGTACATAATAACTGTGACAATTTTTTTTCGTTGGGGCGCACTTTACTGGCACTGCAGCCTCAAAGGCTTATTGTGCCTACTAACATGTAACAATACTACGACGCCACATAAATCTATGGGTTTCCATAGAGACTCGAACTTGCCCGCGCGCTGGGTAGCTAGACGGAGAAGTATCTCCCGTGACATTACAACGGAGGTCCTACTTTAACAATTAGAACCTATAGTATTCGGATTTTTTTACAAAAATCGTAAAAATAAAAATATTATATAACGGTACAAACATCAAATATAGCCAAAGTAATTAAAGCAAAAAATTAGATAATTCATATATCAAAAAACTTGTAGTCAATTCTGCCCGTGCAACAACAGATATGTAGTTTTTACTTTAAGTTATTTTTTTGATCTTACACAATGTTGATTTTGGGACGCGGTGGTTCAGATGGTTCAAGCAGTTGCCTCTGTCCTCTATACGGCGCGCGCGAGTTTGAGTCTCGCTTAACCCATGGGTGTGTGTGAATGTCCTAGAATAAGTGCATGTTTTTTTTTACATCCGAGGTTATTGTACAAAATCAAAAAGAATCTTCCACACAGTTACTACCATTTGTTGAGATCATATCTCACTAACCGATACTTCCAGGTAAAATTTCAAGGTGAACTCACAGAACTATACCCCATAAACTCTGGGGTACCACAAGGAAGTGTCCTGGGACCCTTCCTGTACCTACTTTATACAGCAGATCTGCCTACTGCAAACGATACGACAACAACTACGTTTGCAGACGACACTGCAATCCTAGCTTACCATGACGATCCAACCATTGCTTCAAAACATTTACAACTTTCCCTGAACTAGGTGCAAGACTGGCTACGGATCTGGAGTATAAAGGTTAACGAATCCAAATCAGTCTATGTCACCTTCACACTCCAAAGAAGAACTTGTCCGTCGGTATTTCTTAATAATACACTATTACCTCAAGCCGAGAACGTTAAATACTTTGGCATGCACTTAGACCGAAGATTAACATGGAAAAACACATCTTTACCAAACGTAAGCAACTGGGTTTTTGGGACGTAAATTCAAACTAACCCTAGATAACAAGGTGCTGCTGTACAAAACTGTATTAAAGCCCATATGGTCATACGGTGTATAACTATGGGGATCTGTAGGTGGCTAATATAGAGATACTACAAAGGTTTCAATCCAAAGCATTGACAATAGCGGACGTCCGTTGGTATGTAAGAAACGATGTTATTCACCGTGACCTACAAGTGAAATTAGTGAAAGACGTAGTGCAGTGCTCGAGTGCGCTTTATCTTCTTAGACTAGAATATCATACCAATATCCTTGCCGTAAATCTGCTGGATAACAGCCAGGCAACACATAGACTGATGCATCACAGCCCGCTAGACCTACCGGACAAATTTTAATGTGTTAAGCGTTGACGGTATTTCGTGGTTTTCCTTACTTATATTTAATAAGTATTGTTTAATGGAACCTTCCGCTGGGAAGGTATCCAACATGTAATCTGTAACATTCACAACACTTATTTATTGCTCTTTTTGAGCAGATCGTAAACAAATTTCCTGTTAAAAAAAATGTTGATTTTGTTTGCAAGTAAGTCACCTTAACTTTTTATTTCAGTCACGAACAAAGTGTATTAAAATAAAGTGTTTGTAATTTCTCTCTACAACTGTGGTCGGCATTCGCTAATTTTTTTTTGCGCACTTACTGGCACTGCAGCCTCAGGGACTTATTGTGCCTACTAACATGCACACTTAAAGCTAGGACATTACACATACCCATGGGTTGACCGAGACACAAACTCCCCCGTGCCGGCTCGATGATAGAAGACGATGATCTTGACCACCGAGCCACCGCGGCTCCTCACTAAGGGTTAGGTATGTCATGCAAAGTAGGTCACACCTGGCTGGAAAAGAACCAACCTATTGGTCTTGTTAACTTTTTCTTTGTATGACCCCCCAGGATCAAACTCGAATCATGTTCCGTTAGCTCAATCGATCAGCCTGAACTAGCCGTTCGACTATTGACCTCACAATTCTACTATGCACACAAGCTGCTGCATCGTCGAATCGCTTATTCAATTTCAAAGTATTTTCATATTCCTCTATCAGGCCATCTATCTGTTGGTTGACCATCTAGTCACGAACGGTACCACTCTAGTAGGAGTGTATTGAAACTGAGCGTTTGTAATTTCTCTTTACAAACGAGGTCGGCGTTTGCTAAGGGTTAGGTATATGCAGTGCAGGAATTGTCGCTACTGGCTGGAAGAGAACCAACCAATTAGCCTCGTTCAATTTTAGTAGTGCGCCCAGTGTCGATCTCAAATCATTATGTTCTGTTAGCTCAATCAATCGGTTAGGATTAGCTTTTCTACAATCTGCACCATAATTCTGCTGCACGTCAAATTGCTTTTTCAATTTTAATGTTTTTCATATTCTTTCTTCGAGTCCTCCATCAATTGGTCGACTGTCTCTTCACGATCAGTACTACCCGCGTAAAAGTGTATCAAACCTGAAAGTTTGTAATTCCTCTTTACAAAAGAGGTCGGCGTTCGCTAGGGACTAGGTACATGCAGTGCATGCTACTGGCTGAAAGATAAGCAACCGATTAGTCTCGTTCAATTTCTCTGTGCGTAGGCGCTCCCAGTATCGATCTCGAATCACTATGCCAACTTATTGGTCTTATTAATTCTTTCTCCACAATTGCCAACCCCGAATTCTAATCAAATCTTGCTTTATGTACTCAGTCGTCTTACTATCTGCGATTTTATTCTATAGTGTGTACAATTTTTTGTTTTTTGCATTTTTCTAAATTGCCTTTGGTCTATTGGGGGCTGGGAGGGGGCAGCAATTTAAAAAAAAAGAACGTACAACCTAACTGTACCTCAGAAGTTCCGTGGAAATCAGTTAATTGACAAAGTTTTACACATCTCAGGTCAACATTTTTTATCTTCTCAATCATTTTCGTAAAGATTTATTTTCTCTATAAGTGTCATTAGTGTACTTTTCAATCTATAAGGAATCAATTTTTGTAATTTCTTGGACCATATTTTTCGCACTGCTTTCCATATGTCCACACCACATTAATTCTATGATGTTTTAAATTTTTCGAAAATCTCACTGCACTTTTAATTTGACCTGTTGTACTAGTCTGCAGTCTGTATTGCTTTTGTATATTTCGTTTCAGCGAGTTTATGTGAAACATATTTAGGTCAGCATTACTCCTAATATAAAATTGGTGCAGCATAATAGCCGGAAATCATAATATGACCATTAGTCTGGCGCATCCCTTTGGTGGGGAAGCGGTATAAAGATTCCTCCCCTCCAGCCGAGAGAGTGGTTTGGAGTGTCATCAATAGATCTCTTCCGTGCCTTTACATTAAAAGTTATGATTTGCTAATATGATCTCCAAACTTCGAGAAACAATAGGAGACGACGAAAGAAAAAAAAAGAATCTGGAGATAAGATATAGTAGTATAGTATAAAAATTAACTAAAATCACTAAAAACAAACTTTAATGTTCACCTTAGCTTTCTATTATGATAAAGGATGAGATAGTTATTCCATGACGCATTCTATTTGGATACTAGTCCGGATTTGCTTATCAAAGTTTACTTAACCAGAAAATTTTCAAGCTGCGGATCTGACACGGACAAATTAGACTGATCACCCTGTTTAGAATATTCGCACCTCTGAACTCATAGGAAAATAATTAGTTAAAGTAACATATTGCATCGTGTTGATGATAAACGCTGTAGTGTTGTGTATTCAAAATTTATTGGTAAAGAGAATAAGTGTGATGGTATAAATAAAGTGTTTCAAAAGCTGAAATTCGAGCAATAACAATCTTTCTAAACAAATTCTTAATAACGATGTATTACTTCCTTAAAAAAATAAAATGATGCAACACATATACTAACACTGAAAGCTGACTGATCAAATTTGAGAACAAAAATGTAGTTTCTGCGCACCAACGCTCTCTTATCCGAATCCAAAATTAGAGTCTACAACATGGCCGTAGTTTATTTCTTTATAGAACTGATGGCTACGATGAAAAGTACCAGAAGCAAACAAGAAAGTTCAACAAACATTTTTTTATAGTTTGGTCAAAGCAGGATTGGGATATCTGATGGACCGACCCCCTATTTTTGCTCTTTTATGGTTACAATGACGATTGAAAATTGAAAAAAATTTCAAATCATAAGAGAAAGAGGTGCGGTTTTTATAGTTAGATGTAACTATTACTGGTATTATCAACTTGGCCTACAAAAAATACAGGGTGCGCCAAAAGTCAATTCGAAGTATCTCGAAAATATATTGGCTTGGTTACCCTCTTTATAGGTCGAGCGAGTACTTTCACTGATTTTCTATAGATAACTTAAGACATTGGGCTAAATAGAATGACGACTTTCAACACATTGCAGCTTTTATTGATTACAAGAAGTATTATACATAAATATGTCTAATTACGTATACAGGGTAATCCCAAAAAATTATTCTACAAAGTTCTATCGATAACTATCAGTCAAGCACTACCCACACAATAACACAAGTGTAGTTTTTACTTCATTTTGTTTAGTCTGAACTTTTCATATCACAGTTGCACACAATGATTCTGTCACTTTTTGGATGTTAGTGCAAGCAAGTATACGTATCTCTCTCTCCCCCTCTTTTTCTCTCTCTCTCTCTCCCTCTCTCAGTTTCTGAGGTTAACGATCGCCAGGGCATATCTTTATCTATTACACGCTGTCTGTATAGGCTCTATTCATCCCCAACCAGTTTCTTATGTTACTCATCCAAGATGTTTTTCTTCTTCTTGGTTACCGTTTTCTTTCAATCTTCCTTTCTGTTATATGTTGTCATATTAGGTATTTGTCACGTTGTATTATGTGTTAAAGTAAGATAATTTTCTTATGTCAATTAATTCTTTCTTCGTTCCAATTTAACGTAAACCTTCATCATTACTCGCTCTGCGTGCCCAAGAAATTTGTTGCGTCTTTTTTGCGTGTCCGTTTTACATCTATACAACAGAGTTGACCATACATAGCATTTTAGAAGGTATAGTCTTAGATCCAGATTGAGGTGACAGCTAGTTGATATTGTGAAATTTAATGAAAGTTGTTCTTGCTATATCTCTGTTCTTCTCTTTATTTAGCCTTTGTATTCTATTTAGGTTTAATTGAGCCACCTAAGTATGTGTGTGGTTCTGATACCGCTTGTCTTCATATTTGCATTTATATTATTTCTGCTTGTTAGCAATACCTTTGTTTTGTTTACGTTTCTTCTTATTTCCATGTTTGTACTTTTCTTCTTTATTTTATCTATTAACTTTTATAGATCTTTCTGCTTTCCCTCTATTAGAGCTTTTATTCCTTCTAATATATAAACGATGGCGTTTTCTACTTTCTGCCCTGAGTATATATTCAACAATATAACCTGGCGCACTCCTCTTCTGATGTTTATTTTTACTGTTAAGTCATTTCCAAGTCTTAATCTCACTTTTTAATTAAGATATAAAATTTTAATTGTTTCCATGTTTTTTCATTAAGTTCGAGTTGATGCAATGTATCTATTAGTTTTTTGTAAGTCAATGTAACATATATATAGATCTCATATCTAAGTATTTTTTTGCCAAAACTGCCAAGTAAAGAAACACACCTTTAGTACCCATGGCCACCCATAATCCAAATTGTATATTCCTTATGTTTTTCTTTTATTTATTTTTTATTCGCTCATAAAATTACAAGGAGAAATACTTTGAGTGCATGGCTCATTAAGCTGATAGTTCTATAACCGTTAAATTTGTGCCGTTGCTAGCTCGAGAAAAATATCTTGTAACTACCAGTGGGTCGAGTGCTTCCGTATCCTTTGGCTATTAAAACAGTGAGAAAATATCTCCTTCTCTATAAAAATAAATTAATATTTGTTAAGGGTTAGTTATAAGCAATGCCTTTTTTCTCATATTTCAATAATAAATTTGTAACATTTGGTAAATTTTCATTTTTGTACTAATAATGGAAATGCATAATATAAATGATGAGGCTGAGCATGACGCATGCAACTTATTCGCCCACTTTCGGAACGAGTAGCTTTTTCCCAATTGACGCTGTTGGTAAAACAGCATTTTTCAAAATCAATTCGCAAAAATAACCAAAATAGCTCGTTTATTGTTTATAATATTTAATACAATGGCGTAGGGGCAAGACCTATGAACTGAGAGGTTAAAACTCTCATATGTTCGCCCTTACTGTTGCGAGGCGATGCGGCAAGCACCGCACCTTAAGCGACCGCATTATTACCCTTTGTTCGAAATGAGCGTAGGTACTCAATTATTGTTAGTGACTCAGTAGACCACCCGCACAAGTCGGGTCCGTCCGCGCCATAGCCAAGTGCCTTAGCCGCCCGGCTGCACTGACGCTTATTTATTGTTATTAAACTTTATATGCGTCTACAACAAGATTTTTTATAAAAAATTTATGCAACTTAGCTGTAGCACCATTCAGTTGTCGAGAAGGATTTTAATAATAATTGTGTAGAACTTAACAAACATTTTTGAAGGTGATTTTTGTAGTTTACTTATAAATGACGGTAATCACATAAGAATGTCAAAAATGTATAGATGAAAAATAATGCAGAAATAAAAATCTTTATAACATTTTAATAGTAAGAGTTGCTTAGCTTATCAAAAATACTGTAACAGTTATAACAGTGATGCATTTATAAGCGATACTCGATAGACTCGACTAGTCGGTTCCTAATCTGAAACCCTAGCTGTTCATAATATAATAGAATGAGTTTGTATTTTTGCAAATAAATGCAGAGCAGAGCACATCATCTATTGTGGTCTGTATGTACCTTCGCTAAGCAGATTTCTATATATATATACCTACCGGTAAGCAGATTTCTGTATAGTTCTATCAGCGGTTTCTATTTTTATAAGGTAATATTAAAAATAAAGAACGAGTTAAAAGGTTGTCGGTTTTCGAGGACGGGATTCTAGTAAATTACAATTTACAATTTACTAAATTATAGAAACCTTTTGGACTCCAAAATTCTTATATTTTCCTTCTGGACTTATATCAGTTGGTCTATCGTCTCTTCACGACAGCTATCACGCGTGTGGGGATGTATCAATTCTGGTTGCTCGTAATTCTTTTCTACAAAAAAGGTAAGGGTTAGGTATATGCAGTGTAGAAAAAGTCACTTCAAAATTTTTTTCTGTAATTAGGAGATCCGCAGTGCCAAACCCGAGTTTTAATGTACCCTGTAAAGTCGCTTAATTTGTCTGGGCTAATCATTTTACCATCCCCTACGCATAAGGTCTATCATATCATCAAAACGCCTTTTCAAACTCTCTTCACTGTAAGTATCACCTGGATGTGTGCGTATCAAGCCTAAAAATTCGTAATATTTATTTAAAATGTAGGAAAAATGTTTACTAAAGGTTAGGTATACCCAATTCAAAAACGGCCGCCTAATGTTTATAAAGAACCAACTAATTTCTTTTTAATTTTTTTTATGTTAAGGCATTCGATTCAGTTTTACTATAAACTGAATTGTTTATCATATCAATGAATTAGTTTTTCAATTTCAAAACTTTTTTCATGTTCTTAGATCTGGACCTCTATCGATTAGTTGAACGTCTCTTCACGACCCGGATCGTTCGTAATTCCTCTCTACAAATAAGTTAAATGATTGCTAATAGTTAGATATATGCAGTACAGAAATGATTGTCTAGTGTCTATAAAAGAACCAAACGATTGGTTTCTTTAACTCTTTACTCCTATTAAAAGCTCCCAATGCCAAATTCTAGTAGTCTTATAGTCTATAAACTAAATTGACTAGATTGAACTAGCCTTTCTATTATCTGCAATCAAATGTTACTACGCTCACAATCAATTCCATCACAGGAACGATTTTTCAATTTCAATTTTTTTAATGTTTAATAAGCGCAAAGAATTAACTTCTTAACTTTTTCTATACCATTAAGTACGCCAATCCACTGCATCGAAACGATTTTTGGATTAGAAAAATTCTTTCAAGTTTATTTATACTCGGATAATTTGGTTGATTGTTATTTCATAGCATGTACCACCCGTCTACGAATGGATCAAACTTAAACCTTCGTAATTTCTTACTTCAAACGAGGTCGATGTTGGCTAAAGGTGTAGCAGTAGCGTAGGAATGGTTGCCTAATGGCTATAAATAACTTATTAACTCTTTCACCACGATCAAGAGGAGCTAGCGTCGAATTAGTAAATCTATGTAAAATTTCTTTAGAGCGGCCTTAGTCCTATTATAAAATAAGTGAAGAGTGATAGTAGAGTCCTTTGCACTATTATTTGGTAATTTTTACAGTCAGGGCATTACAGCAACAATTCCCAACTTCTAACCATGATAGATCAATTTGCAGACTATACCGTTAGTGTGGCAGTAATTACAGGTAACTAGTAGAATAGGGACATCTGACTCATAGCGACTCCTTTTTATCCTCACTTATTTATAGCCAAAATCGGGGCTAAAAATTTCTAGATCTCAGAAACAGTAAAAGATAGAAAGAGATACAGGTTTGTTCGTACTAGAACTCTAAATTTATTAAAAAAATACAAATTGATAGAAAAGTTACTCTAAACTATTTTGGCTCGGCTACCCCCATAGATCTGGAGGAGCTTTCCTAGATTTTTGATATTTTGTAGATACCTTAAGAGTTTTTTCCCGTAAAGTTTAGTTAAAGAGCTATGCCTGGATTATGTCGAATTTTGGCTCTAAGACGATTTCTTATAGATTTAATAAAATAGTTAAACAGTACACGATAATCCATCATTTTTTAACCTCCGGAATAGAACATAAAGTTGAAAAGTCAAAAATGTGTTTGATTTTTCGATGATAACTTCCAAATCAAAACAGACAGATTGATGAAACCTTCCACCAATTGTAGCTAACTCAATGCACTATTTCTTAAAGGAGTAGTTTGGTCAAACTTATATACAGTGTGTTTGTAGAATAATCATCTAGAAGGGATAGTATGTATGTATTGAAAACTATCGCAAGACCAAACCTATTCTCCATATTCTCACTTAAAAATTCGCCGAAAAACAGAATGGAAAAGTATGCTAAACTTACTCCCCCAAATCAACCTTTCTATAATGAGAATAAGCTCTAAAAAAATTTATTTTTTCTTTAGTATTTTTCGAATGGTTTGAGATAGAAGGTTGAGCTTTTTAATATCAAACCAATTAAAATTGTAGGTAGAGGGGCAGCTTAATTTGGGTTCTAATGCATTTCTTAATATAGCGCTTTCTAACCCATACTACAATATACCCCCATATATTACAATTTGAAAACGTAAAATAACCGTCAATACTTCACCCCCATTCTATTCACAAAAATGCTTTAGGAAAGCAAAAAGGTTATGATATAATTTTGGAATGACATATACGGGTTGCTTTGAAGATAATTAAAAAATATAAGTAAATTAAACTGCAATATTAAAAAGTGTAGTAGAAATTTCTAATATATAAATTTGCCTTTTTTTTACAAATTACCCTGACTTTTTTCTAGTAAAGTTTTCTCGTCCGGTCCATCATAATTCACTATTAAGGCCAAAACTAGGTTAGGAATGCCTTATTGACCAACCTCCCATCCCCACACCTTCATAGTAAAAATGGCGCCTAAAAATAAAAAAATTCCAAATCTTGAAAACCGCAAGGGAAAAAGTGGTACATTTTATGATTATTTGAAATTATATTGGTTGGACTACTCCAATAGATGTGAGAGGGTCTTTCTGGATTTTTTAAATTTTGTAGATATTTTAAATGAGTCCTTTTATCTAAAATTTAAATAAATACCTGTTTCGATTTGATCACATTTGGGCTTTAAGGTAAAACTGATTCTTTAAGTACCGATTTGATTTCTGAGCTAAACTATATATCTGACTCCCGAAATGGGGGTTAATTTTGGAAAGATGAGCAACTCTAGCTTTTCGACAATGTCTTCCATACAAAGACAAGTAGGATGAAACTTTTGTTGATTTGCCACTAATGGAGCATGCCATTTTATTAAGCTTGTGTACAGTGTTCACAGAATGATCATCTTTGAAACTGAATGTACTAAATCTTATTTTGTAAAATAATTGATCTTTCAAGCAGCAATAGATATAGAACTGAACTTTTATAACTTAATAGAAAAAAAAAGTGTTTGTATGTGTAATATATAGGGTATTTACAAAAAGGTCATCTTTGAAACCACGTTAGTTAGAAAGATAGTATCTTTACTACATTGAATATCATATTAATTACGACTTGTGACGTGCACTAATAAATCCAAGTATAATATATTTTAGAAAAAAATTAATGTTTTTCGATTAGCACCAGATTCTTTCACTATTTCATAGTAATCACAAAATATGATTCTGATAGTCTAGAGTTTTTCTGGATACCATACAGGGTGTTTACAAAATAGCGAATTTGTTAGGTCGAGTATACCCTAGCCGATTTTTGATATTTTTTACAAAACTTAAAGGGGTTTATCTCTGGAAATTTTTGTTAAAAATCTATGGCTCTATCTGGATTTTAAGGCAAAACCGATTTTTGCAGATATGGAGATCTAGTAAAGAAGATTAAAAATGGAGAATAACCAATAGACTGTCGTCATTCCCGTGTCCTCAAAGTGATGGTTGAATTTGGAAAACGTGATCTAATTTTCGTTTCTTCTGCCATTTCTTCCGAACTGAGATGGTTTGTAGGTAATGTAGACTGCTATTTTTTCTATGGATACTTTGATCAAACTTGTATTTTTCGAGCCGCACTAGACACCACAATAGTGATTTTTTTCTATTTAATAAGACTTGTGAAATGTCGTCTAATAAAGGTTTTCTACATAACATTCAAGGTCACAAAATGGTCGTCTTTGAAACCGCGCCAGATAGAAGGTGTATCGTACATGTGTTCATACAAAATTATATACAAAGTGTGCCAACAAATAAATAATTTATGCCTTTCCAACTACAACAGAGCATTAGAGCTTTCACCAACATGTAGTAAGTACCCATTGTTATCCAACTGGGTCTAAAGCTTTTGTGATTAACATACAGGGTGTTTACAAAAAGCGCTTCTTAGAAACCAAAAAAGATTATCTGCTAGGTCGCCATCGTTTTAGCGTAAATTGAATATTATTTTGTATCAATTCTTGTACGGATTGGGTCAAAATTCAATAAGAATTTCTAAATTTAAGACTTCTGTCCCAATAAATAAGTGAGGTTTAAAGATTTTTAACACTGGCAATCACTTTTTGTACTCAATCACACCACATAAAAATTATTTTAATTTAAATATATTATATAATTCAATGCGGAACTAATTAATATAAAGAAGCTAAAAAAACACAGAATGATCAGGAAATACATAGAAACAGCCTATAAAAGACAAGTAGAAGAAATTATTGAATATAATAAAAACAAGGTGCCTAAAGAATGATGAAAAACGAAAAAAAATGTTAACTAAGAACAATGAAAAATAAATTAGAAATAGAAAAGACATAACATCAGCAATAGGAGAATTTTACAAAACTCTATATAGTCCTCATAACCAAAATCAACAAAAAAAACAAAATCTAAAAATAATGAATGTTGGATCAAAGAAGATACCACAAATAATAAAAGAAATTACATGTGCCTTAGACAGCGTCAAAAATAACAAACCACTGGGAGAAGGTCCAATAATAATAGAAATGATAAAAAAGGCAGAACAGCTTCTAGTCCCTGCATTAAAGTCTCTATTCAACAAGTGTCTAAAAAAGAGAAAAATTCCAGAAATATAAAACACCGCCTTAGTAATCCTACTTTTCAAGAAAGGGGATTCACTTAGATTAGAAAATGCAATAAATCAATTTATTGTCTCGCCTACATAAACACTTAACTAAAATTGTTACAAACAGATTAACACATAAATTGGAACAGTAACAATAAGTTGAACAAAAAATACGACCATTTCCGAACAAAAGAGGTGTAAGACAAGGAGATGTAATACCTTCGAGATTGTTTACACTGGCCTTGGGAGGAGTCTGTAAGCAACTAGATTAAGCAAAAATGTAATCAAACAAAAAATGGAGAGAGTCTGAATGAAGAAGATTTAAAAATAATGTTAATAGAATTGGAAATTAGCATCGAGAACAGTAGGCCTGAAAGTCAACTTAAACAAAACATAGATAATGTGTTCTGAAAGATCAGAAATAAAAATAAGGAGATCTAGTATAGAAAATATTATAACATATACACACCTAGGGCATACTATAACAATGGGCAAGGAAAACAAAGAAATTGAACAGAGAGGAGAAGAAGAAAATCGGCGTGGGCAGCGTTTACAAAATGAAAGCAAATATTGAAAACAAGATCCGCCAGCATCTTAAAACAAGGGTATTTGATATGTGTCCTCGCTGTAATGACCTATGACGCACAAACGTAGACAGTTACACAGTGAACCATAAAACGATAGATGTTAGGGATTACAATAAGAGACAAAAAAAACGAATGGATCTGCAATAAAATAAAAGTGACAGCGGTGGTCAAAAACGTGACAGCTGGAATGGAACTTTGCCGTTTATGTAAGAGCAACAAGATGGAATAGCAAAATAATGCAATGGAGGCCGTGGAGAAGAAACATAGAAAAAACAGCAGCAAGGTGGGGTAATAACATCAAGAAAATCGCTGGTCTAAAGTGGTTTAAAGTAGCACAATATAGAGGTAGATGGAAGAAAATTAAGGAGACCTATGCTCAAAATTTTGCTCCAGAAGGTTAGAGAAGAAAAATATTTGATTCAAAACATAGGGAAGCTGAGGGAATTGGGTTTCAGTCTAGCATCATCAGCAACATATATATACACACATACACATACATTCGGTTAGGAAAAAGTTTGAGGGTGTTGCGTATTCAATGGCGCGGAATAATGTGGGATTTTCATATTATAAGTAAGTGTTGGCTATCGTCTCTTGTATTTAGGCATTGTGGGTATTTTTTTACTTCAACTGCCTGTTTTTTTGTTATGTTTGGCAAGTGCCGAACCATTATCGCCTTTCCCTATAGTCAGGGTGTGCTCATATTTTTGGCTGTATATTTACCGATTTGTTTGACCTATGTAGGTCCTTTGGCAGTCTCCACAAGGTATTTCATACACTCCTTGGGATTCATTGGGGCAGTGATCCTTTGCTGAGCGAATAAGCCCAGATATTTGGTTATTGGTCGTAAAGACCTCATTAGTATGCGGATTATTTTATCAGTGATGCCTCTGACGTAAGGCAAGGGCGATTTTTATTGCTTAGGGGGATCTTAGGATTAGAACTTGGTATGTTCATTAATATTTCTAATTATACAGGATAAAGATTTATTGGAATACCCATTTTCTAGTAGGGTGGTGGTAACAGTTTTGATTTTATTTGCCGGTTTTTCATATCGGAAAGTTTGATAGATCTGCTGATCTGGATTTGATTAGGATGATGATGAGATTTGTTATTTAGGTAGCGGTTAGTATGAGTAGGTTTTCTATAGACAGTGTAATGAAAGCTGCCATTTAAAGGATTTTTTTATTATAAGTGTCTAGGAAAAAATATTTTGTTCATTTTCTATGGTGAATTTGATATAGAACAAAAGTATCATCAACATATTGTATCTAACAGGTAGGTTTAAAGTGAGAACTTTTAATTCTAAATCTGTAATAAAAAGGTTTGCTATGACTGCTAAAAAGAGCCGTGGTGGTTTAGTGGATAGATCGCTAGACTACAAAACCAAGAGTTGCGGGTTCGAATCCCGCACTCGCCAATTCGATCGCTGGCATTTTTACGGCCCAGCTCGACTCAGGCTGCAATAAATGAGTACCTAGAGGTCAAACTCTGGGGTAATAATAGACGGTCGGTACGTAACGCTAGCCACATTACTACCCTTGTGTATACCGTAGGCTCTAGATTGTAGCAGACCTATCCTGTTACGACCCCAAAGGGCCTTCAAGGCCTTTTACGGGGAACTATTATTATTATTATGACTGCTAAAAGTGGAAAAGCCATAGGAGCACCGTTGGTTTAGAGGTAAAATTTATTTTGAAAGGTTAAATAGGTATAATTAAAGAGAAAATATTGTTATATGTATTACAAATTGTTTTTAGTAACTAAAAGATATTAGGATTTGAGATATTTATAAACAGAGATACCTTAAAGTTGACTATGATATCGTCTTTGTGGTCAGAAATTTTTTTGGGTATTTATATGAAGTTTAACGAGTTGAAGAACCGAATGCACTAACTAGAGGACATTTTAATAAGACCATATAATTTTGAAATTCTAGAGGATTTTTCTCGTAATATGGGGAGTTGTTTAGTATCGTATGGTAGATTTGAGCTAGTAATGAGGGTTTTGCTTTCTTTTCCAAGGTATGTGGTGGAATTGTTAAGTACACGGCGATAGTCGGATCATCTAGTAAATTTTGTACCTTATCGATGTAGTCTGCTGTATTTAAGATCATTGTAACATTGCCCTTATCTGCATGTAAAATGGCAATATTATTGTTATGTCTTAGAGCTTTTAAGGCACGTAATTCGGTAATTTAGTTTTTACTTTTGATAATGCGCCTGTATGTAGAACTTTTGCCGCATTTTGTCTGGCTTCATTTGCCATATTTGTGGATGAAACGCGTTGTGAACAGGGCATATAATATGGCTCTAACACCCTACGCGGAAGCAGGACTTGCGAATTGAGCGGTTAAGGCTATAAGAACAATAATTTCCCCAACATTTTATGTTTACTAGTTTTGATAACTGCAAACAAAAATAATAATTTCTATTTTTATTTGCGGTTGTTGTACGAAGCATCCAAAATAAATTTATTCAGATATGGAAAGATGTCTTTTGATTACATCTAGCTGTTCGCACACTGTTTCTTTCGCCTTTGTAGATCTTTTTATTTTCGTTTATAAATAGCTATTCGCTAATCTAGGTGTGGCAGTTCGCCGTACCACAACTTTATCTATAAATTCGCTACGCTCGATTCACAACGTTTATAAATTCACTTCTTGTCTCCAATAACAGTTTAGTTGTTTATGAATATACAGATTTTTTACACGAAATGCTATAACACTTTACTAAAAATTCACCCTTCGCAAATATTTATATTGAATTCGCGTTTTCAAAAATAAAATTTTTAGTTACACAACAATTAAAGTGTTTTTATAATAAGTGTTGCTGTTCTATGTAAGCATACTCTTGAGTGATGTGTTAGGAGCCAGATGAAAGATAGAACACGGGCGGGCTGTTATTAATGTTTGCATTCCATCCGACGTGTTGACTGGTCCTAACATTTTAATTTTATTGTTAAAATGTTGATAGTGGGTACGGTTCCGTGATTGATTATGCAAATGGACCGCAGACTTATTTACAATTGTAATTATTACTTATGTAAGGAAGAACAATAGTTACAATTTTATATGCCTATTTTTTAGATCTGCACAATGGATTGGGTCATCAATAATTTATTTCTGAATGAAAAAATTGGTATAATATACACGGAACGCTAACAAAATTTCAGGACATGTAAAAATTTATTTTCATTGATATGCAATAACTTACTTAAAATATCAATTTTAAAAAGTTTTACTTGATAAATTATCACACAATGAGTTAACAGACACGTTTTTATTGCTTATGGCAGTTACAGAGGCCACAATATATTTTCTTACTTTTAATTGACTAAAAATTTATGTTGACGTTTGTTGTTTTCCTTGCTATCTCTTTAAGTTTTTGATTATTTGTTTCTATTAAGTTAGTTACAAGGCAAGTGTTAAGTCAGTTTTCAGATTTTTACGGTAGGCTCTTTTTGGGCAGCATATTTTAATTTTAAAAAGATTATGGTAACACCTTATAGAACAATACAATACAAGACTAAAAAAAACTCAAATTGTGTTTGGAAAACAAGATGCTTAACATAACACTTAGTTACAAGTAAGATAAGCAATAACATAATGTGCTTGGTCGATAAAACTACTGTTACCTTCACAAAAGTTCTGATGAAACACAGCATAAATGAAAAAAATTTCATAAACTTATCAGTGAAATGAATAAGACGATCTTAATGATAAGATTATTATAATAAATAAAGTTGAACGGACCTTAGCTTACTCCTAAATTGAAAAGGTTCAAATAAAGATTCAATTTTGATAGACTTTCAGGAATTTGAGAAGTATTAATAAGTAAAATTTTTTTACAGTACATTATGCTATAGCTAATTACTATTTATCCATTGCCTTCTACCAAACCTTTCAAATATACGCATTTTCTAGTTTTGCTTTTGTTGTTGAAATTTATTTAAATATACTTATAACGATTATAGTTTTAGCATCCTTAGAAAATGACCATACCACTTTAGATCTTCTTATTCTATCCCCTATATTATAGAATAGTTAGTTTTTCTTTGGTGTTTTTATTTCTTAGTTTGTGGTAAGTAATTCAGCTCATCTATATCTATTTTTTTATATATATGAACAAGTGTAGAAAGATTATATAGTATCTTAAAAAACACGCTTTAGGAAAAAAGATATACCAAAAGAAATTAAAACACAGGTATACCAATAGATTGTAAGACCCATCCTAAGTTTGACAGTAAGAATCAAAAGTCGAATCAAGATCGCAGAGATGAGGTTACCAAATAAAATTTAAGGGATTACTAGAAAAGAAAAGATAAGGAACACAGTAATAGTTAAAAGGTTGAATGTAAAACCAATAAAAGACATGTAAAAAAAACATGTAAAAGACAGTAACCAATGGAAAAGAAAATCAAGGACACATTAGAATAAAGTGTAACATGTAAAATATAAATAAATAAATATAATATAAAAATGTAAATGTAAAATACTATATATAGTTCAAGACCTAACGGTGCAATGTAATTCAAATTAAATAAATAAAATAAATATATGAACAAGTCGATTTTTGAAAATTTCTTGACGTTTGAAGCCATTATCAAGAAAGATCGGATTTAGTTCTTTAGTCGGGGTCTAATCTGACTACTCTTCAAGGATAACTGCGAGTCTTACAAGAACATGCAACTGATGATGTACTATAATAAATGTTTTCTCAATAATAATAAACATTGACCATTATCTCGAGTATTAAGACATTGAAGGTGTTTTTCTATTTCAATTACTCTACAAATGATTTTGTTGGTAGAATGAGAAATGGGAACGGTTCTTTTTTAATTTAAAAAATTATTTTTATGATGGTTTCTTTATGACGTTTGGCAAGTGCCGAAGAATGATCGCTTTTCCTTACAGCCAAAGAATGTTTATATGTGCGGTTTGATATTTGTCTGTTCGTTTAGCCTGTGTATGTTCTGTCACAAGGTATTTCTTAAACTCCTAAAGATTCATGGAGGTAATGATCTTTAGCTGAACGGATTCAGTCAGCTTTTTTGTTTTTTATATTTTATTTGTTCAAAAATTCTTTTATATTTCCCGTGTCCTCAAAAAAAGCAGAGCTATATTTACTTAGATACTCCTATCGTAGAAGCCTTGGTCAAAGAAATTCTAAACTGTACTATATTTTCATATCAGCTCTTCACATTTGGGATTTTTCAGTAGGATAATATGTACTAAAACACCATATAAATTAGAAAACAAAACCAAAACTTAAAATCTCTCCAAACTGTGCCAGAACTATTTATCTATTACCCATCCGTCACGTTCCAACATCACTTAGACTATTCTTTAAATAGACCGGCTATTCAAGTTCTTGAAAAGGTTTCAAGTTTACTGTCACTGTGCCCTTTTCGAAGATACCATGTTTCAGATGGAATCTTTTACATAGTCAGTAAAACCAGACAAGATATAGACAAATTGCTACGCACAGGTGTGTTACTGAAACACGATATCAAACCTTCCGAATACAAACCCTAAAAACTTTAAGACAAGAACGTTATAATCTCGCCGATAAACAAGGGTAACGCTACAGTTATTTTTAGCAACTCGGACTATATCGGTAAGATGGACGATTCACTAGAATCATCGAACTGTCATCAAGTACCCAGCAACCTTGAAATCCAACGATATTAATAATCCGAAAATTATGGGGTTTCTAAAAATTTACATAAAAAGACTCTTTTATGACCTACTGTTAGTGTCTTCGGTTTTCTTATACACAACTTAGCTAAATACTTGAGCAAAATTCTCCAGCCTCTTACAGAGCTTTATCATATGTCCAAACTATTTCTTAGAAATTCTTAAATCCTTCTCATACGTAAAGATGATATAATGGTCAGTTTTGATGTTTTTTTCCTGATCACCAAATTCTTATCGTTCATTATCCAGGCACATGAATAAAAAATAAACTTTCTCAATTCCTTTCTCACATAAATAACTTCAAACCAATATAAAATTTACTATAGAAATTGAACAAAACATTTTCATCTCTTTCCTGAACAATATGATAATAAAAAATTCTGGTAACGACAGTGTCTGACCTGGTTTTTACGACTGACAATACAATAACTGACTTCAGACTAAAAACCAATACTCCCACGAATTCCAGTTCAATCTAACTGAAATACTTCCAATGCCTCAATACTTAAGAGGAAATTTGTCCATTATTTGGAAACCATTAATTATTCCATGACATCAGTTATATAACTAAACAAATCAACTTTTCCCAACTAGACCAAACTTCCTTCCAAAACATGTTCCCCTCAAACTTTGACTTTCCATTCAATAAATGGAGAAGTAGAACATATAAAAACCTTCTCTTTTATGATTCATAGTTCCCTTGGAGAGTAGATAAATCGAGACCCGAATAAAAAACCAACTCCAATGGCATCAAAGTAAATGCCAAAACATCGAGAATTTTTTAAAAATCAACCCGGTTCGATCCGTCTAATTGATAGCATAGGATAATGAGAGATTTCTAAAAGTCAGGTAAGTATTTGTTATCGTACCTTGCATTGAGACAGAGAAAGTGTTTTTCTATTTCATTTTTATTATGAATTATACTGTTGGTGAAATGAAAAATTGGAGCAATTGTTTTTGAATTAGTGAAATTGACTTTGTGGGCTTTTTCTTTATATTTTGACCAGTTCCAGATAGTTATCACTTTTCCGTATAGTTAGAAACTGTTTATATTTTAGGTTTGATATTAACCTGTTTGTTTGAATTATATAGATTCTTTTACATATATGCTTCTGGTGATTTAGGTAGTGATTCTCGGTCAAGCGAAAAAATCAGCTATTTTATTTAAGATGTGACTTATAATATCGGTAGTACCATTAATGTAAGTTAAGACGTTTTTTGGTAGTCATGAAGGTTTTGGGATTGGGATTCGGTATTTTTGTTAATATTTCCAATTGTATGGGATAAAAATTTGTTTGTATATACAGTTTGTGGTAATATTTTTAAGTTGTCGTTTTTTATATATTGGAAAAAATTAAATCAGTTCCTCAGCCACATTGCTTACACTGGTACGAAACCAACTATAGACATAAGTTGAATTTACTATTGTATAGTAGTTTGCACAAGATGAACCAACTCTTAAAAAGCCGTACTATCCGTTGAAAAGATTATGGCGTCAGTTTTTTGAAGCACAAAAGATATTCTTCTGATTAACTACATTGAGAAAGAAAAAGCAGTAAGTACTAAGTAGTACTTTTAAAAAACTTCAAGGTAGAGATTGCGGAAAAACGTTTTAGATTAGCGAAAGAGTATTGTTTCACTGCGTTAATGTAGAGAAACATTTAAGTCGTGCCGCTGAGCAAAAATTAACTGAAGCAAAGTTTAAAATTCTTTCTCATCTACCCGTTTTTCCTAATTTAGTACCCCCCAAAATTGAAAATTATTTGTCAAAAAAAATTGAGTGAAAGAAGAAGTATAAACAAATGTTTTGAGAGACTAGAAAAAAATCATGAACCTAGAGAAATGTTAAAGAATTCCGAGAAGGCTATCTCAATAAATTTTTATAGAAGTTACATTATTGTCTTTAATATTAAATCTAGTTGACTATTAAACAATCTCCCAATTCCTAGATTAATTTACCTTGCAAAAGAATACCTGAGGGATCAGTAAAAAAATATGGCGATTAGAATTGCATACAAAACAATAGAAAGCATATTAATGTATCTTTTGGTAATACGATAAAAGAGCAAAGAAGTTAGCAGCGCTATGGTAATAAAAAATAGTAATCATGGAAGTATATAATGTACGACAACAACGCATAAGAAAAGTTGGATAGTGTATAATAGAAAATACTTGACAATAAAAGGAAATATAAAAACTACGCGTATACAGATCAAGAAAAATAAAAGCAGAAGAAGAAAAGTAAAAAATAATGACATGAAAACCAAGCAATACCTCGAAGAGTAATATTGTTACGTTTGGATCTGAAAGGAAAGTTTCTAATTTGCAATTGGTATTTCATACTAAGGCTTAAATTTATTTTGCGTTCCTTCTATTTCTCCATTTATCAGTTAATGGTTTTGAGCATAGTCCAACGGGTTTACCTATTTTTGACATTTCTGTCAAAATATAGCAATGATTCCATGTAACTACCAATAACATCTCGATTTACATCACATGATTATATCATTTACATTTTTTCAGTGTTTACAAATAACAAATTCAAGTCTTGATAATAAGCACTCACTTTTCTGGTGTTTTTTTCTCTATATAAAGCGGTGTGAATCATTCAAGGATCAAGGTTTATTGCTTGCGGTGGTCAACAAGATGTACTAAACCATACGATACCGCAGTTGATACTGTTTTACTATATTTCAGCATCATCAAATAACATTTTCTTTTTAATAGCTTTGAAGGTCCTTAAGATCTCGTTAGAAATAGTTAAAAGCTTGATAATATTTATTAGATCCTTAGGTTTGGTAATATGAATCCAGACGACCACGTTTGCATAGTCTCTTGTGTTGATGTTCTTGGGTATTGAGAAGACCACTTGTGCAATCCATAACTCCGGTTTTCTTAGAAGCTGTTCTATCTTATTCGTTTCTCTGGAAAACTGAAAACTCAAATAAGACCTTTTATTTGATTTCAACTACCGCTGTTCTTGGTATCTTTGTTCTAAGTTGTAAGTTTTGGGTTTTTAACCGACGATTTATAGTAACATAATAATATTTAAAAGATCTTATAATCCAGTATTTGCTACCTCAAATTCTCTCTTTTTCTGGGTTCCAAGCATGTATTACTTTTCCTTCGGTTTTCGCTCCAATCGACTTTGATGTGTTTTAAAAAATCTTATTGTATCTTATTATTAAATAAGGACTTCGAGTTTCTCTTTGATTTACTTCATCTTTATGAATATGTTAGTCGCATTTCTTAAAATTTCTGTAAAATCAAAATACTTAGTTAATTTTAAATTTAGTCCAGAGTAAGGACTATGAGAGATGCGTATCTATTGGTTCAAATCCCTTAATGAGCCATATTAGAATAGACAATGTCAAAAATTAGGAATTTTTTGAAATTTGTGGATGGATTTTTAATGTATTAAAACCACACAACTTTTGTAAACTAACAACGATGTTGACTTTTTTACTATTTAATACACCTTTGAACTTGTCCTAAGCAATGACTACAAGATTATTTAAAATAGAAATTAACACTTTTGTATACACGCAGAGTATGGATGTTGTTAATATGAGAAAAAATAATATAGAAAAAAGCGTCTAATATACGAGGTCTGCCCAGAAATAAAAACGGCAATAACTTGGGGTACATACTGATTGGCAGCTTTGTCACCCCAATGCGCTCACCCATTTATCACATCTAGTTCAAAATTTTTCGCCAAAACATTAAATCGCACAAATAACTCGGCCACAAAATGTGTTCTTCTGTGAATTTTGGTTATTCTTAAAACCTAAATCAACTCTGAAGGGAACAGATTTTAGATTATCGAAGAGACTTAAACTAATACAATGAAACAGTTATTAGCGATTCTAACAGAAGAACATGTGAAAAGCGTGTGAGATCCCAAGGTGCTTATCTTGAGGAGGATTAAGGCTACATACAATCTAATTGGTATTTTGTATTATAATTGTATTTTTTGCATTATGTAGTTCAATACTTTCAGAAAAGACCACGTACATGAGAAGATAAAATTTTATTCCAAGCATTTATTTTTAACTTACTATCTCTGGGTGTGAGTTAAAGTAAAGGTATGCATTTTTTATTATTTATGACACTATAAGCATGAAATTTATGCATATTTTTGTATCTTATCACCTACTGCATAGCTGAATATTATAAGCGTTGGCGCCGCTAAGTATATTGTGTCATGCGATAACTTGATATGTAGGTGCCAGCAGAAATGCTGAAAATATGTGTATAATGTTCATTGTTAAGAAACATCACCTCATAAGTATTACTTGCTATCATAATAATTATTTGCCATCGGTTTATTAGTAAGTTTGAGTTTTTCTGGGGAGAGAAAGAGATTATAATGGAGACGATTTTAGTCTTCGTGTGCAAAATTTATCCATCTCTCAAGATTATTTTTACTCCTCATTTTTTAGTCTAGTTTAAAATTATCTCCTCAAAGGGTATTACTAGATGTTTGGGCATAAGTAGTTTTATGACAACTGTTGTCAGTTTTTTTTGGTTGACAGGCTTTCTGTGTTGCGCATTTTTAACTTGGACGTCAGATTATCACTATTCTCAGTTTTCTTCTTTCATGCACTTACTATACTGCATTGCAACAATTTCCATTAGTTCTCTCTCTAGAAGACTTAAGGTGGGTACAACTTGATTCTTCTTCTTCTTATGGTCCTTCTCCTTCACGGAGGTTGGTTATCATCATTCTTGTACGGATTTTGCCGACGGCCGATCGAAATAGTTCAATGCTGCTGCAATTAAACCAATCTCTGAGATTTTTTAGCCAAGACATTTTAGGCCTACCAACATTTCTTTTTCCCTTTATCTTCCCTTGCATGATGAGTTGGAGCAGTGCGTATTTGGGATTTCTCATTACATGGCCTAAGTATTCTCGTTTTCTCTTTTTTATTGTATTTATTATTTCACATTCCTTGTTCATCCTTGTCAAAACTTCTCTGTTAGTTATTCTTTCAATCCAGGCTATACGCAACATTCTGCGGTAACACCACATTTCAAAGGCTTGTATTTTGTTTGTTTGCTCTTTCTTAAGTGTCCAAGCTTCTACGCCATAGAGCATGATATTAAATACATAACAGCGAAGCATTCGTATTCTGAGCCCAATGTTTATGTTTCGGTTGCAAAGTACTTTCTTTAATTTTGCAAAGCAGGATCTAGCTATTTCTATACGAGTTCTTATCTCCATTGTTTGATCAGCTGTTTGTTCTATCCAGGTCCCGAGGTATTTGTATTTCCTTACCCGTTCTATTAATATGTTTGCAACTCTTAAGTTTTCTTGAATGTGTGGAGTTTTTGTAACTACCATCCATTTGGTTTTATTAAAATTTATTTTTAAGCCGTAGTGGTTACAGCTATCATTTACTTTTTCAAGCAGATGTTGTATGTCAGTAAGGTTGCTTGCTAAGAGGATTGTGTCATCCGCGTATCTCATGTTGTTAACTATTTCTCCATTTATAATAATTCCCGCAGATTCCTCATCTAAGGCTTCTCTAAAAATGGCTTCGCTGTAGATGTTAAACAGAAGTGGAGATAGGATGCATCCCTGTCTCACTCCACGGCGTATCTCAATTTCCTCGGTTATTTCTGTTCCAACTTTTATGTTAGCACTCTGTCCCCAATATAGGTTACTAATTATCCTCACATCTCTCCTATCTATGCCTTTCTTAAGTAAAAGTTCTTGTAGTTTACCATGTTTCACTTTATCAAACGCCTTTTCGAAATCGATGAAGCAGGTAAACACATCTTGGTTCATATCCATGCATCGCTGGTATAGCACATTAACCCCAAAGAGAGCTTCACGCGTTCCAAGACCTGCGCGGAAACCAAACTGGGAGTTACTTATTCCTTATTCCAATGTTTTGTAAATTCTTTTATGAATTATTTTCAAGAATAGTTTTAAAATATGTCCCATAAGTGCAATAGTTCGGTAATCTGAGCAATCTCTTGTGTTAATTTTCTTGGGAATTAAAATAAAGGTAGATAGCAATCATTGTTTGGGAATTTGCCCAGTGTCATAAATAGTGTTAAAAAGGTCTAAAATAACATCTAATGTTTCATCGTTACAAAGTTTAACAATTTCTATTGATATCTCGTCCGGGCCAGCAACTTTGCCTGTTTTCATGTTTTCTAGTTTAAAATTTTCGTCCTTTACTTCTAAACTGGTGTTTTCCGGCCTTTCGTCATTGTAAAGTTCTTGGATATATATCTTCCATCTGTTTATTTGATCTTTTATATCTGTTAGTATATGTCCATCAGCATCTTTGATGACATTATTGGCGCCACTTTTCTTTTTATATCCTGTTACTTCTTTGATCTTTTTGTACATGTGGAAGTTGTCATGCTTACTTTGTAGTAGTTCAATTTCTTCACATTGTTCAGACAGGTGTTTTTCTTTCGCTATTTTTATTTTACTTTGTATTGTTTTATGAATTTCTTTATATTTTTGTACATTTAGCTTATTCCTTCTTCTCAGATCCATGAGATGTAAAATATCCTGTGTCATCCAAGGTTTCTTTTTTATTATCTTACTTACTAGGTGTTCTTTGGTTACAGATGTTAGTACATTTTGTATTTTGTTCCATTTTTCATCAATATTGACTTCGTCTATTTGCATATTTATATTTTTTATCTCATTTGTTATTTTCTGTTGAACTATATTATATATTTTGGGTTCCTTTAAACGTCTTGTATCTATATAGTCATTCTGGGGTCTTATTATCTTCTTCATCCTAACTATAATTTTTGCTACAACTGGATTGTGGTCACTGTGAATGTCCGCACCAGGATATGTTTTCGCATACTTAATGGAATTTCTATAGCGATTATTACAAAGAATGTAGTCTATTTGATTTCTTACTGTTTTCCCTGGCTTATCAGCTGGAGACTTCCATGTATACAGCCTGCGAGCTGGAAGTTTAAAAAGCGTGTTTGCGACTATTAGATCTTTGTCCTGGAAGAATTGTATCATACGGTCTCCTCTATCATTGCGATCTCCTAGCCCAAAACCACCGGTACATCTTTCTACTTTCGCATTTCCAACTTTCCCATTAAAATCACCCAACACGATTGTAATATCTTTTCGCTTAATGCTTCTGTAGATTTCTTCTATTTGTGCATAAAATTCTTCGCATTCTTCGTCTTCCTTATCGGCAGTTGGCGCGTAAATTTGGATGATATTCATATTACCGTTGTTTGTTTTCAACTGTAACATCATTACTCTGTCTGAGAGTGGTATGAAGGTTGTGACAGCCGTTGCTGCTTTCTTGTTTAATATTATTCCAACTCCGTATCTGTGCTGAGGGCCATCATTTCCCGAGTAGTACATTATACCATTGCTTGTTGTACATTTACCATTTCCTGTCCATCTAACATCACTTAGACCAAGGATGTCTATCTTCAGTCTATCCATTTCTATTACAGTATTGTGCAGTTTGCCTGGTGCCAGTAAACTGTTTACATTCCACGTCCCGATATTTATATTATTTGTTGATAACTTTATAACTCTGCTCACAACTGTTCCCCCCGGAGATCCGATTGGGGAACTTGAAACTCGGATTTAGATTTAGCTCTGAACGTTGTCATATTGATAATGATAATGATGATAATTTTACTAAGGATATCTTTTAGATCTTTAATGCAGTGGTTTCCACTTGCCTTCTGCATTCTTACGCCGTTGACCATCAATTTGGTTCCTCCGTCTTTAAGGTCTGTTTTTTCAACCTGAGGGCAAAAGAGTGCCCTATCTCTGCTGGGTCTTCCACCCGAAGCTGTTGACCATGCAAGAGTGTGACCACTTATACCGGCAGCCGATCGGTTATCACCATCCCTGGTTCCCCTCATGGTTATCTAGGAGCCATTAAATCCATTATTTGGAAGTTGCCACCTGTGTCACCTATGCTAGTTTTGGCCCTTGGTATTTTATTTCCCCGGTACCCATCATATCTGGTGGGCATTCCCCTATCCGCCACCCGGGGAGGCGCCCAGTTGGGGATCTAGCAACCCCGCTGGGAATTTGATTCTACTATTGCTTATTATCGGTGATAGATTTCGTAAAATTCTTTTTCAGAGCGTTTGTAGACTTTTCTCTGGATTCTAGTCGAGTACTCTTCAGTAGTTTTTACTAAGATTTCCTTTTACATTTTATTTATTTGTGTTGTTTTCTTGTTTATCTTTACCAGTTATAATACTTGACATTGTTTCTGATTACTGAATTGTAGAGTGTATCTCAAGCTGTGATTGTATTAATGATATATTAGTGATATTCGTACAAACGGCAGAGACTTATTTGTACTCCCTTTATATTCCTTTCCTTTCTAAAAAATATTTATTCATATCGTACTCTTTTTGACATTAAGCACACACCATTAGTATATTCCAGTTTCTTCAATTTTCCTATTAGTGGAGAATTGATACCGTTGTTATAAATGACAATCAAAAATCGCGCTCTTCTAAACGAAAATTTTTTCCTTCTTTAATACTACATCAAGTATCTTTTATTTGAGGTTTCCTCTGTAACCGAATAACACCACATTTCCCTTTATAATTTCTTGAAAGTGTACTTAAGATTCGTTTATTTTTACTCTAATGGCTCTTTATTACTTTTTTTGCAAGATACTACTTGTGCTGTTTCTGATTATTCTTCCTTATGTATTTATCTTTTGTTACTTATTTTTTCATTTTTAGTTTTTTAGCATTCGTTGAGCTTTTACTTTGTTATCCTTTATTTCTATAATTTTTTCACATGTTATGGCTAATCTGTTCGGCAGAGCTTTCACTTTCTCCTTATTTATCTGCTTAAATACTTTTTTTAATTTCTGTCATGTAGTTTTACTTTTAGCTTTTTTGCGCCTTGCATTCTATTTTTTATCATTTACGATTTTAATGTGTAACATTGTGGTCATCCATAGGAACAGTTTTCCACTTTGACCTTATATGTGGTCGATTCACACAAATTACTTTGCCATTCTGCTAGATCAAAACTCATATTTTCTATATAACTATATTCATTGTTATCCGTCCATGTTATTTTATGTTTTCTCACAATATACTCGCCTTCAATTTCACAACCCCACTTATCATCGAAATATATTAATATAATTTTTACAATAATTATGCACGTATTTAGTAGGTTACAAATATTTTCTATTTCTTCCACTTCAGACACACATGTTAGCGTTTTAGCCTTGTTATTCTTTGATTTTGTGCATTTAATTTGACCATTTTTTCTATTTGATTATTTGATCTTTGCATAAGTTTTTCTCTCGTGTTCTTTGTTCTTCTAAATGTAGCTTACAACTTATTTAGCTTGCTATTAATTAAAAATTTGATTGTTCTAGGGGGAAGACTATTACAAACTTATTCAATAATCATCTTTCTTTTTTTAAATTCATTCTTTATTAGTGCCCAAAAATTTTTAATTAGGTTTAGGTCCCCTAAATTTATTGACTAGAGAAAATGTTCTCTTTTGACCTACGGAACCATTCTGATGTGAAGAATGAAGAATGGTAAAGATCTTAATAAATGTTTAGCCACGGATAGTATTTTTTGGTATTTAGTACTACATAAGGTTAACTTGGACTTCCTTATAGAGTTAATTATGCCCCAAAGAAAGTTCTAACTTTGGTACACCAAAGCGATTCTTGTCACTGAAAATTCAATTGTGCCATGTTCTCAACTTATTTTCTTGACATTATTTAATCATGTTATGTATCTGTACCTCCGTTACCTCGAGAGACTTCTTTAGAAAAAACCTGTAGAAGCCAGCACGGTGCAAATAATTCAGAATGGTATTAGAATAAACTCCAAGCGATTCTTTTGTCCCATCTTCTGTAAGCTTACTAGCAGTTATCATGTTATTTTTGTAAATAAAATAGACGATTTTACTAGTATTTTGATTTTTGAACTTCTGGATCTGCCCACTTTCTTCATTGCTCTTCGAACTAATTATCGGTTTAGTATGTACGTATGTATGTAGTTTGAACAATTCCTCAAAGTTTTTTGATTACTTTTTTCTACTCAAAGTGCTATTTTAAATACTTTCTTATGGAAATGGATGTATGTGCCTACTCACTTCAGTTGCGATGACCGTCACAGTTTTTCTAAAAAAAATAATTACCGTATTTATTTAATCCAAAATAAAGATGGCTACTGGGAATTTGCTGAAGGAGTTTAAAAAGACCACTAAAATTTGTTTTAAAGTAACCCATAACATTAATTAAATGACTAATAGGTTTTAATAAAAGTACAGTTGACAGATTTTTGAACAAAATTAAACTTGAGTAAAAATGTAGGTTGTGGATAGTAGACATCGGGCACTGGGAAACTAGCCAACTCACTTGGCAACCGTGTATAATTTAATCTAACTCTCTCCTAATAAAAAAATAAGTAAATAAAAAATGCAAGCGACTGCCTTGAAACTTTTGGTTATGACAACGCAATGATCCAAGGACAGGGTGTGCTAAGAATCTCTGCTTAAGAAAATACGCCCATAAGATAAAAAAAATAGCTGTCATAACATATACATTTTATGAAGAAAGATGAAAAATTAGAAGAATTAGAAGCAGAATCATCATTAATTAAATGGAATATAGAAAAAGATAGAAAAAAAGCTTGATCTTAACTTCAGACAAAGTATTATGCTATAAAGGACACTAAAAGTATGAAGACAATGTAAGAGGGTGGGATTCATAATAAAATGAAAAATAGCACCAAGAATAAAAATATATGCAGTAGTCATAAATTGTTTCAACTGCTGTACATAGCAATGACGAGAAAAAAACACTCTTTAGTTAAATGAAAACAGTAATAAACACAAACCCATGTAGATATGCTCTACTAACTAGCAACTTTAATGTAAAGGTACAGAAAAGGAAAGAAAAAACTAGGCCATGTAAATAAAAGAGATAAAATACTAGTAAACTGGTTGAAAATACAAAATTTTACACTAAACACTTTATTTAAAGGAAAGTTAAGTCTTAAGTAGATATAGACTCTATAAACTATACAGACTATATAATATCATCAGACAAAATTATAATAAAAAATGTAGCGGCATTGTAATAAATACAGGAAGTGATCACAGATAAAGGGTTTAAATAAATACAAGAACAGGAAATATAAAATCTATAAAAAAGAAAACCTGCCAAAAATAAAAGTGATTATATTAAGAAAGAAATGAATAGCTTAGAAACAACAACTAAGGGAGAAATTAATAGAAAAAGTACTAAAAATTAATATGAACAACAGAAATGTAAACAAACTTAACTAAATCTTAAATTCGGCAATCTCCGAAAGCTATCTCGAAATGGACAAAAAACAACATAGTTACAGGTGAAATCTATTACAAGAAAAGCGCAGTACAATATAATATTTTCAGATGAATAAAACATTAAGAAGATTAAGCAAAGAGGACAAGAAAAGCATTTGAAAGAAAACATTTTAAAGGTAATAAAAGAAAACAAAAATACTTAAAGCGTGAGAAGAAAATTAGATAGGGAATACCTAGAACTTGTCAAAAAGATATTAAAGGACAGAGATCAAATTTTAAAAATCACAAAGAAATATATGAACAAAAAAGAACAGTGAAGAACCATAAACATTAAACAATAACTACCAAACTATCTAGTTAAGAATAAAATTATCTGTCAGAAAATAAAAATAATAAATGTAGTCAGCACTTAGGCTTTTTGAAATCGATATGAGTTTGACAGATGAAACAAAGAATTAATACTTGGGAACGTGGACTGAAAAAATAAATAGAGGACGTCTTCAAACGAAATTGATTGATAACCTAAAGAGTGATCGGCTTAATATGTAAAAGGTGTGGAAGAAAGAGCTAAATAAATGAACTGTTGATTTATCTATGCCATTTTTTGCTTTAAAACGACGATAGCAGTTTGTAAAAAAGCTAAATGTTTGTTCTTATAATATTTGAATTACTTTTTAATATATGCAGGTTCTTCTGAGAAAGCTTTGGTCGCCTTGGTCACAACCAACCGTTTATTTTAAGAGGTTTATTTCAAAAATATCTTCTTCAACTGCCTATCCACTCATATTTCTAAATTTTTCTTTATCTCTTGCCACGTTGACTAGTTCCCCTATTGTTCTGAGCCTAGTCCATTGTCTTATATTTCTTGCCCATGACAGTTTCCTTCCTATTCCTCTATTTCCCTCTATTTTTCTTTCTAAGATTAATTGTAGTGTCCGATACCTTTCATTTCTAACTATATGTCCCAGATAAGCAGTTTTACTTTGTTTAATTGTGGTGAACAGTTCTCGGTCTTTATGCATTCTTCTTAGCACTTCCTGGTTGGTAACTCTCAACAGACGTCTGTAAGTCCACATCTCGAAAACTTCGATTTTATTGATTGTGCTCATTTTCATAGTCCACGACTCCATTCTACATACGGCAGTACAGACCATACATAGCATTTTGTACATATCCAGTTAGTATCAATATAATAGAATATATGGTTCGATATCTTTGGAATAGACTATCTAAGAGACATTTGAAATATTTACCAAGTAACCCTTGAAAAATTTTCACTTCACGCAAGTAACCATCTTTAAACGTTAGCTGTGAGTTTTTATCAGCCGTTAAAAATTTATTATTCATAGTAATCAAGAACAAACCATTGGTGAAAATTATATAAGCACTCTTCTTAGTTCAACATATGCCAAAGTTCTTATTGTGGGAAATACAATATTGCTAAGCAACTATATCTCGTAAACGCCGTTGTGGATGCAGAGGATTATGTTGAGCGTTCAACCCACCATTATCTCCAGCTCTTCTATCCAAAAAATCCACTACTATTCCAATAAAATACACAATCCAACTTTTATCCGTGCATCTCATGCGTATGCTTATCAAAAATTTTGGAAAGAAATAAATAACTAAAACGAAGTGTTTTCGAAGGCCCAAGGTCACTCAAAAAGCTAATATGATAGATTTTGTTGGGAAAAACTGGATTTGAAAATGTTTTGGGGTGGAAAAACAACAATAATCATGATTTAATATAAGATAAAATGTGTGAACTTTCTCATTTTTTGTAGCTAAAATAAACTATAAAAACATTTTAAAATTATTAAAATTAGTTAAAAAGAGTATAAAATGTAAACTGATGATACTCATACCTCTGGATCAAATAAACGGGTAAAATGCACACATTTGCTTCTGTGTTATTTCAGAAATTTTCAGGCGTCTAGGTGATAAGGGGATCGCCTCAAAGTGCAACGCTTTAAAGCTGTATAAGCTTTAATTTAAAATTAGAAAAGGGTGGCAAACACTACCATTATAATGTGCGACAACTTTCACCGTTGGCAGTATGTATAGATATATCTATAGTAGTATCTATAGATTAATAATCTTTAGCTTTGTCTAGCTAACAACAATTCTTTAATAGAACCAATTATTGAGAGTGATTTTTAATACTCAAGTGCAAAACTTCAATTTAATTCAATGATTGGCGAGATCATTGGTGCCATCTTCGTGCTCTTGATCATCATTTTGGGCAAGTCACTCATAAAGATACTATCAGTAACCTCTACTTGAACTTGGCGCTTCTTTGTTTTACGTATTCCCTTAAAAGCAGCAAAGTTAACAAACTGTTCGGATACAGCTCTTAGCAAGAAACCCATGAAGTGCAGTAAAACCTTCTCTATTTTGGAGAACGGTTTTATCAACATTGAAAAACAAATACAAGAGCACAGCTCTGCAATGTGCAGATGGAATGCTTTTGCCCCCTCCCTTTTGTTTCTAATTTTTATGATACGTGGTACTGGCCAAAGATCCTGAAGTTCAAGTAAAGACACGAATTTCATAAAAATAGAACAACTTGTGAACTCTGAGAGCATGCATTTTTACACAGTTGGTGATTTTCGAGAAATCATATGATATATGGAAACGAATACCTTTGCAAAAGCCCCTATAAATAATAGTATGAGGAGTACTGGTGATTTCAGTTAAGATCTATTTAAGGAAAACGTTAATCTCGTGTTATCAATAATTTTATTTCTGGGGTGATAAAAAAGCGTTTTACCTTTTATATTTTACACAAATGTTTACAAATAAGTAACAATTTTACAAGAAGAAGATCCTTAGATAGCATCACTATTGTTAGAGTTTCAGGTACGCTGTCCTTCTGTTATTACTTTCACTTGGACAATTATTATTAAGGATTGACGTTTATCGTCTACTCAGGAAGTAGTCAGGCTTCTTTTCATCATATACGTTAGCAAGAATTTAGTAAAGATAACATCCACCATGAACCCTCTCCTCATTGAAAAATGAAAAGACTTTTTACTCTTAGAGTTAGATAAAAAAAATCACGGAGTGCTAGAGCTTACGCAATTCTTTCTATTATGATAACCATCAAAATCCCAATAGACTCGTTGCCGAAATCAAACTACTATCAAGAAAGTTTAAAAAAATCCTACCTGGAATCTTGTAGATATCACTCATCCACAAAGACAGCATTGTCTATACCTGAGGTCTTTGCTGAACAGTATCAACGTTAGTCGTAGACGAGTTAATCGTTTCAGAACTCAATATTTTAGAGCAGCATTATTATAAAATTGGTGGGGGATGGTACACAAATACACTGTACCAGTGTTTGCTCATCTAGAAAAATTTATAAGGGTCAACTCTGCCCGAGTTAGTGTATTAGCTTAGCCTAAGGTAATTTTTGTTTGTTTTATTTCTTTTTAGTATATGTTCTTCAAAGTTACTACACAAAGTCGTTTATATCTCACCTTATTATTGAAGTAATATCCAAAAGGTGTCACTTTTAGAAAAATAAATCAAACCTGAATGATCCAGTTGTTTCAATTTGATTATAAGTTGATTTTGATGTAGTAAGTTAATAAAATAATGAATGACAATTATTACAATAGAAAATGTAAGTTAAGTTTTGTTATTTTAACACTCTTTCCCTAACATTTTTCGTACAAATATGTAAGTATACGTATTTTTTAAAATATTTTATTTACACATTTATACGCATACTAACATATGTACCAAACAAGACGTAGAAAATAGAAAATAACGCGATTGCTTATATAGTTCGGCTTTAATACACACAATCTTAACTCCTACTCAAACCCTATAGCATAGAATTACTATTTTAATGGCATCTGTAATTAAGTACGCTAGGCTTGGTACTCTATACCAGTTCATAAACGAGCAAATATCGAAAAGAATCCAGTCAAATATAATGCACAGCACGATAGTTGAAATCAACTCTATAATGGCCTTGATGATAAGAGCGATCCGAAAATTTTATAACGTCGTAAATTACCTTGCAACGGTTGCCAGTTTAATGCCAGACGGATGGAAAATTATCTCATCAAACCATTAAAAAATAGCCAACCGACAAAAGTACGACCACAAATTCCAAACAAAAAAGAAGGTGTCACGGTATTTTTAATTAACAAAATCGTGGAATTTTGCATGATTTACTGCAGAGCAGGTTAGTACTCGTTTTTGGACCACTAAAGAATGTTATTTACCGCAAGCTTACCTTCACTATATAGAAGCGTTTAAAGGTGAATTCACACATAACCGTTTAGAGATATTTCAGTGCGTCATTTAGAAACAATATTACTTCTCTCAATTGGACTGATGCAACTGACATTTCTTCGTTAGCACTACAACAATATGCTGTTTGTTTATATGCATATGTAATATATCAGTTTTGTTCGATATAACATTTTAACCTAAGTGTTGACCAACCACGTGCGTCTCCAAGATGGTGAATGACGGGAAACATTTAGGAAAACCGAAAAAAATGCTAATTAGCTGCAGTAATGAATAAACCTTTAGGAGTAAAACTCTAAATTATAGAAAAAAACTCAACTGCGGACCAGTTAATTAAAAGTAAAAAAGATTTAAGAACTTGCTAGTCTTAAAAGAAGAGGGTTGTTATTAGAGGAGAAGTCAAACTAGGACTAATAGTCTGCAAAATTCTTTGTACAAAATGAGAACAGGTAGAGCGCATATGATGCATATGAGCCTATGATAGGTTTATGTATAGCACAAAAATCTCATTCTAGAAATAAGGGCAAGTCATAAAACACCAAAGCACATCTTTAATAATCTCTTCGAGGTGACAATACGAAATTAAAAATAATGGAAAGAACAGAACTTTATGGAGAAAGATCAAAGAAATGTATCTATATTTTATCGAACAGTCAAACGGCTATGGAAACTCTTTCGAGCACAAAAACCACACTTAGACTAGTCTGGAAATGTTACGAAGAACTCAATAATTTGGCAAAGCAGACCAAGATGAGACTGCTTTACAAGTCATTGTAGAATCGAAAACGACAAAAAATCTGATAAACTGATAAGATAGGAATCAGTTTTGAGGCTGTCAAAAACGACAATTTGTCAACACAAATGAGGAACTAAGTTCGTGCTTAACACAGTGCTTACTGCACCAATACATCAGGTCGTAAACGTTGCAAGGTATTTATAAACAAATCTGGCAAAAAGAGAAAAGAGTAGTACTCAAGGTCTGTTTAAGATATTTGATGCCCTAGATTGACAATTTTTCACCTGCCTTCCCTCCAATTTTTGCATGTTTGAGATGTTATAAAAAAGTTAGAAGTTGACTGTTTGGAAAAACATTTATTTGATTTTTTAATTTTTGCTACAGATATACACTCCAATACAATGTTTACATACATTTCACACATCAACGAGGAAAAATAAAAACAAATGTTCATTTCACATAGAAAATTCTATTCAAAAGGCATTTCTTTTCCTGATTAGAAACACCAAATCTTTGGACTATGTCATCAAAAGAAAGATTGTCAAAATTTGCTCTCAATGAATAAAAGTTTGAGGCACGCTATTTTTTCTTGCTTTAATGTTGATTTCAAAATGTTTTTTGCTATCTTAAGAGCTGAAGATGATTGTTTTCCAGTGCAGTTAGTAACTGCTATACTTAGAACGATGGCAGTATCGGGAAAAGTACTCTCCTTGTAATTCTAATTGTATTTTTGGTTTGACATTCTTATGTTCTTTGAGAATATTTTTATTAATTTTTAAAAATATTGTTAAATAGCTGATTTGCTTTCTGCCATTTTCAATTTGAGTGATTTTTTATAGAAATCCAAAATCCTTATGTATTTCTAAGTTCAGCTTAAGATAATCGGTTAAAACATAATATATTTATGTCTTGAAAAACTATCATCCAGAAAACTCGCAATTTCAATTTTTGTTTTCACCAAAAGGAGCGTTTGTTTCTCCTGTCTTGTAACGTCTGTTTTGTGAACGTTAGTTTCACACATCAATTTTCCTTTGTTTTCTAGCCTTGGAAACTTGTCTTCGTTTCGAAGTGTTTATAAAAGCTTCTAAAGTACTGTGTAGAGTAATGACTTTTGTGGTGTCCGTATTTTCTCTTTGAAGCATTTCACTTACTTCTCGGGACTTCACATGTCCTAGAAAAATAACATTAATGCCATTTCAAGACTCTTAAGTTTCTTCAATATCACATTTGCTTCATGCTGTGCGTCTTTAGTATGATCACTATCATGGGTAATGTGTAGCTCCCGGTACGCTTTATATGATGCTTGACTGACATCAGTATGGATACTTTATCGGATTGTCGGTAAAGTTTTTAAAAGTAAGGGGTCCTTTTTAAAATGAGTCTGGAAAATATTCCATCTTTTCGTTGAAGAATTAAAAAAGTTATAGATTTGTTGTTCTAAAGAAAAACTAGTAATACAAGATGTGTTGCTAGGGGTTATTCTAAATCTGAAGACTTTTGTAGCATCCAGATATGTTATTGGTATTGTCGTAGCTCTGTTCTTTATAGTTATTTAGATTAAGACCTACAAAATTTATGATGTCTTTCAGAGGTTCTAAAGTCAGAGTCATCGTTTTGTAGAATGCCAGTGTAGGCCACCAACTAGCGAAGTTTTTTATTTACGCACTACAATGCCACCATGTCATCGAGTGATAAAACTGGGAGTACTTTGCGAGTATTTAGAGCTCTATAAGCTCGAAACCTCTTGCAACTGTACATTTGATGCGCTATAATTTGGGCATGAAGTCAGTGAAGTCGATAACGATTTTAATAATTCACACTATCATAATGCAAACATTAGGGAGGCAGCCTGCACTCTTCTGTTGAAAAAATACCAAGAATACGACAAAGAGGCCACAAAGGTGATGGTGAAGTCCAAAATTAATAGCCAGAGTTCAACTTAGAACAAAGAATAAAGGTAGTGAAAAAAGTGAAGCAGGAACAGAAGCAGTATACAAACCATCACTAGGGCATTATGACCTCCTTTCGTTCGTCAGCGACCAACAACCGACTAGAACAACTATCAATACTATGGACTATGAGAATAAAAATCAGGAAGTGGTAGTATTTAAAAATGCATGGCTAGAACAAATAATTAAGAAATAATGTATTTGATATTTTTATTTACACTCGTTAGTTATTATAAACATTTTTTTGTCACCAAACTATTATCCAACCAAAAGAATTATCACAAAATATGTTTTTTGTGCTGAATTGTCTTGCCATTCAACCCGTCTTTCATTAACAAAATATTCCATAATTATTTCGAACATATTCAGGATTACTACTAACATTCCCACTGCTCGTGTTAATTTTGAGATCTACTAACCTTTGCATTTCAATAATTTCATCTGAATTTGTGTCATTTAAATCAGGTGTAATGTATGAATCTTGAGACCATCTCTTTACAAAATTGTGAAGTTAACAGCATGTTAAGACAAGGATATCTACATGTTCAATGTCTTTCAAATTTATAGCGGAATGAAAAAGTCGAAATCTATTTGACAGTATGCCAAACGCATTTTCGACTATTCTTCTAGCCCTCGATAATCTGTAGTTGAAGACTATTCGCTCATAATTCAACTGTTTCTTATGAAATGGTTTTAAAAAGTTTCGCCGTAACGCAAATGCCTCGTCTCCCACGAATACATACGGAAGCTTGGTGGTACTATCTGTTAGATTTTCATCAAAAGGTATCTGCAAGGTGTTGGTCTTGTACCAAGATCACATATTATAAATTCGTAATTCGAATTCACGATAGCCAGGAGAATGCTGTAAAACTTATTGGAATTCCAATATAGTGTTTCACTTCCTGTTGGAGGAATTATGCGTACATGTTTTCCATCGACAGATCCCAGACAATTTTGGAACTACCACTTTTCATGAAAAGCATCAGCAAGTTTTCTCCATCCGAATTCATTCTGTGGAAGCTGAAACAAAAACAATGTCACTATAATTACACTAAACTATGGAAATTTTTGTATTAATTTATATCTTGTAAAGTGCAACTAGCGTAATAGATCTTTTGATGTTGGTGGTTGCAAGTATTCAAAATGTGCTTGTAAGTACGGATAACAGTGGAAATGGCGGAGGCGCAGGGAGGACTACCGCCACCACGTTGTTTTCACCTAATCAGTCGACTTGGACTAACTTTTTGGGTAGAATTGTGAATACTTTTAAATATACAAATGTTACAAATGAAAAGATCAAACACTCGTATCTGCTTGCTGGAAATAAGTATCTTTGGAGAAGGGTGATACCGATTGGGTCATAACAGTTATTATTATTATTATTATTATTTTATTTTCAGGAGGACTCAGAGTCAATCAGAGACAAAGATGAAGTTGATGATGAAATTCTGAAAAGGTTAATCATCAGATCAAGAATTTAGAAGACTACCCCCATCTCCATCCACAGTAAGCACAAGAAGCAGACGGTCAGAGGGCAGTAGCAAGAAAGATGTAACTTCAAAGACGAAAGTACTACAATTGGTGGCTGAGAGGTTGAAGAAGGTTGATGATATAAGAGTAGGGAAGCATGATAGCTGCCATCTGAAATGATGCTTTAAGCCACGAAAATTAAAACATATGAGGGGCATAGGAAAACCTTGAATACATCTTCATCAATAATGACGCAGCGAGTGTCAAGTCAATTTTCAGTTATGCAGTCACCACGGAGATACTACTCGTCTCTGCAGCAATCACAGAGCTGTTTTTCGAAGCCAATGGAGCACTTTTTATCTTTACAGCGATCAGAAGCCCATTTTTCTAGTATGGAGCCAATCAAAGTCAAATTTCCCATCACCCCCAGGGCCCAAGAAAACCACGATCCATTTCATATTTTTTTCACATTTTTTCACATTTTTCGAACAAATAATGTTCTTACTTACTACAAAACACTGATTTCGTGTAAACTATTTGCTCTTATATTATTTTTTATTGTTTTAAACACATTATTAAAAACTGTGAACTTTTAATACATTACCTACCCTCATATAATCTTTAAGTACCTCAATAATGGCTTTACGAATTTCAGCTATTATTTTACTTAGGGTTGGTGTTGATATCGCTGGGTAAAACTTAAGATTTTAGTAAGTACTTTCACTTAACAAATATCGCAGTGTCGCACTTAATCTTTCATCAGGATTCATAGCCTCCCTTATAGTAGTATCTTTCTTTGATATAATAAGCGCCACAAGGCTTAACAACAGGAGATACGCATCCTCATTCATCCGCGAATAGTTTAACCAATCACATGCTTCTAAGCGGAGTTCTTTCACTAAATAAACGTGTTACAATGAATTTTTTTTAAGGTACCAAGGTTTATTCCACTAGCTTTTCTTCCGCTCTTTCCTCGGCGACAAAGCTAAGGCTACTGTAATGAGACAGTCTTCATCCATGACTAGTGTACTAAAAGGCCTTAAGTACACTTCTGAACATACGTACACTTTTAAAGCGCAACTCAAACTGAGAACTGAAGGGATTGTAAAAACAAACCTCCTTCCGGACTGAAATGAAACGAAAATGGAAACTGAAACTGAAATAAGAACTGATATCATTATGTATAAGGCCCTGAAGACTTCCTCTCTCTGTAACGTTGTAATCTAAGATTCAAACTCAAAACGAGACACGAAAAACCCAAGTAAGCGGCACAAGGTCTAGTAATAAACTGGCGAGCTCGGAAGTCGGAACACCGGACGGCGCACAGTTTTTTTTAAATGTAAACAAACATCTAAAACAAGGGATAGTACCAGAAAGAAATATTCGAAGTGTGGAGTGGCAGTTCGAGGACGTAAAAGTATTAGGATTTTTTATTCTAGTTTTCGAAAAAATTGATTGTAAAAAATCTAGTTCTTCACTGTATGACTGAATTTTAATAAGGTTTCCATACTTCCATAAACAGTAGTGTATGTGAATGTGACTCATCGAACGGTGGTACCTTTAGCTATTAGGTAACTGTCAAATAAGTAAATAATTATATTTTTAAATCTAAAATAATTAGTGTCTATGAAAAATCTTTGTTTCTCTTTTTTGTTATTTAAATGGATCAATTTTTTAGCCACTTCTAAATATTATCCACATGGTTGCATGAGAACACACCTTTTATGTTTTTTTTATTTATTAACATTTCATAAATGACAGATGATACGCTCAAGTGGGTGGATTGTTCGGTATCTAGTCCGCTCCTGTGCGACTCGCAGCATGTGAGGAATATTATTAGTTATTGCCAAATTGAAATGCTCGTGATGCTTACGTCACGCACAGCCGTGAGTATTTTCATGTTAGAAATCACGTCCACAGCGCGTCCGCAAGTTGTTAGAGGAGCAAAATTAGGAGTAAAACCAACAACGGCGAGCGTGTTGTTTATAATTAATAGCAGCTCCTTAACTCTGCACTTGCTATTGGTCACGTAGTATCGCATGCCTTGCGAATAAACGCAGCATTCTGCGGTTTCGTAGGAACGGCTGGAGCATTGCGAGGTGAGAAAAGTCCGCTCAAGTCCAAAACATTCTTGCATAACTTCCATCGGGAATAAAACAGACGCCGCCGAAGTCCTTGGTGCGACGGCAGCGCCGACATCTGATTTTCGTTAAAAATAAAGTGTCTTCAGCGCGTGCCAAACGGCGGTGAGGAACTTTCACAATGAGAGCATGAGATTTGCAAGGCGAAGTGCTGCTTGCATAAGCGCTTTTCGATTTTATTTGGGGCACACGCTTTTCAAGTTTGACGGCGGAATAAATTTCAGTGCGCCGTTGTGCAAGGTGTCGCATATTTAGAGGAAAATTAACAAGTGCATGTGATAAATAAAAGTACCTGCCAAATATCAGTTCAATTAGCTACGCTTTGCAGATTGCGTAGAACTGCGAGTTGGTTTGGATTTGGAGCGGGGAAAACTTGTTTTCTCTTTCCGTACATATCGCGACTGTTTGAAAAGTATATCATCAGGATTGTTAAAATGTGTTTTCCCAAATCTCATGATAAGACAATTTGTTATCGGTATTCTTAATCTTGAATAACTCAAAACCAATATGCAAAAAAGTCATAGAATTCCCAAAAAGAGTATCGTACTGACGATATAAGTATTAGAGAGATTTAGTCAAAATAAGCCTAACTATTACTGATGACATTGATCACTAGAAAAAGATAGTCAGGGACAATTAATTTTGATATGTTAGATAAACATTACTTTTTTCTCGCACATTTTTTCTATTGCCATTTTAAATTATTTTAAATTTTTGAAATTCTATAGGGTTAATTGGGGCAAATGGAAACGGTTTTTTCACTTCTGAAAATCTGACTGTTTTAGTCCCAAACCTTTTTGTAATGACCAAATTTGTATATATAAGTCATACCACTCTTGGAGATTGTCTTGGGATTTTAAATAAAATAATATCTTCTATGTCTTGTTTAAATTTACCCCCGACCCGTCGGGATAAATGTGAACAAGTAACTACTTACTCATTTATTGTAGTGATCTAAATTAGGGGGGAAATGTAAACAAAGTGTATACTATTGCTTTTGTTGGATTAAAACATAGTTTATACTTGTGTTTACATTTACCCTACATTTTGCAAAATCAAAATCCAAATCAATTTAAAAATTGAAAATAGAAAGTATTTAATAGATTTTTTAAACTGAACTAATTCAAGACAAGCAGAAAATCTTAATTTTTAATATGACTAACGCAAAACAACTAGGTAATTGTAATTTAGCCTACTTTTTTATGAACTGGAACAACTAACGAAAATCTGTAGACAATATTCTCCCCCTTTATCTTAATTGCGGGATTTGGAAGTACCCCTACCAATTGTGTCATGGTAATGTAGCTAACATCATTTGTATTAATGGACTAAAGCCACTTTCATCATCAGTTGTTTCATTTTCTGAGTTTGTTCGTTTTTGGGTTTTGTCTTTGTTTTTTCTCTCCTCTGTTTCCTTTAGTCGATTTAGGACTTCGTCTGTAGTCATAAATTCTTCATATGTCTACTGTTGAATCTAGAAATGACTACGTTCTTTGTTATTGTTAGATTCACATAGTTTAACTTCGGGGATAAAAATGCTGTCCACTGTAATATTAGTTGTTGTTGAAGGCTGCTGGATGTAAACTTGTTTCAGAATCTAGTGAACTATGGCCATTATTAGACTCATTACACAAAAATGAGGAAGATATAGTTACAACATTAAAGGTCTTACTTGGTTTCTTTGTTCGAAGATTATTTAAACACGCTCTATATTTTTCCAAATCTTTGAAGAATGTACTGGATATATACCAGTAATTTCAAACCCCGATATAATGTTTTTAGACAGCATTTATTCCTGCCGTGTGATACCGAGAAGTTTGGAAAATTTTTCTTTCACAACCCATCTTGCTGTTCCTTGCTGTACATTACTAACTGTCTGTTCCAATTACTCTTTCCTGGGCCAAACACACACTTGTCTAGAGGTTGCAACTTGTCAGTGAGATGACTTGGAAGTTTTATTAAAATTATGCTGTTTTCTATAACCTCCCTAATTATCCGCACTGCAGTGACCATAAAATAGTAATAAGGCTGTTTGTTTTGGTGACTTCTTGGATATTCGCAATTTTTTTCATAAAATATAAATCTGTTTATAAACCAATGGTAAAGATGTGGTTATTCTATCCACTCGTTGCTTAAAGCTGTATATAATGTTCCTGGTTAAGCGTTTGCTGAGGTCCATCGAGATTGAACATCTGCACTCTTGAATACAATTAACGGTGGTAGAGCTTTACCATCTGCTGAAACGCACGCCAGTGCAGTAGTACTTACTCTACCTGAGCCTCCAGATACACGACATAAGGCTTTTTCTTTACTACCGATCACCGTAATACGATTTGGATCACTGTTAAACTCTGATTCATCCACATTAAATACGAAACTGCTTTTATCGTCAACCAGACCATGTTCAATAATAACCTTTTCAAGATTTTTATAAAAATGATAAACACTTTCCGGTTTCCTTGCATCTTTTCTTTGTTTTTGCAGGTGTTTCGGCTTTTTCAAGAAAAGACAAGGACTTCTTCTCATAAATGCATAATCGCGGCCCTCACTCAGTACCCCATCTTTAGAGGTGTTTTCAAGACTTAACATTCAAGCTTTAACATATTCCCCAACTAACTGACGAAGTTGTAACTTATCACAAGGAAGCCCCATTTTTGATCTTGCTAGCAAACATTTCACAATTTGATTTTTAAGTTCAGGTGGTAAATCTTGGTAACGACCTGGCCCGACAGCGACATTTATTGGAGTTTTCCTTCCGCCGATTCTATTAGAAAAATAAATATTGAAACCCCACAATATTCTTTTGCTTGACGGTAGCTTTTATTTCTATTTAACACATCTGTAACAGATGTAAGATGGCTCTTCCTTCTTTCGGACATAATTTCGGGGCATGGTAATTGGTATAACAACAAAAATATGTGATAAAATTAAGCATTTTCAAAAATATTTCAATTGTTATGCTTACATTAACTTAAAAATAGTGTTTACATTCACGCCGAAAACTAGTTTACATTTTTCCCATGTTGGGAAAAAATATGGGGTAAATGTAAACGGTAACCTAAATTTTTCCATTTACGTTTTGTGCATATAATTTATGTTGAAACATCAGAGCTGATAAACATTAAAAGACACAAATTCAATAAACGTCTTGAAATTCAGCTTCACAAACAAAACAAGGTAAACGTGATGAGATTTTAATGGTGCCCCATATCGTCTATAATGTGCGTTTACAATTACCTCTGTTTACATTTATCCCAATTAATCTTAGTTTTTCTAGGTAATTTTATAATACCCACTTAAAGTAAACAGACGGCAATCCGAGACGCGTGTTGCAAAAACTCTCGCGGGCGCACCCTAATTATCTGCCAAATTATCGACTGTTAAAATAAGCTGCAAAATGCGTGTCTTCAAAAAATGTAAAAAGTACACCAAGAGGGTTTTAAACACATAATAAACGCAATAGATAGTTTATTAGAGTAAACTTACGATAAGAGGATCCCTATAAAACAATTCTCAAGATTGTTATGGGCTTTTAAAAAACTAAACTTTAAAATTTTGCAACGAGGAGTGCAGGCGGGTTACGGGAGTGAAAACAAACACTTTTTTATTACCACCATTTTTATGAAGGCGCTCTTCTTTAAAATTCCTTTTGGTAAACATGCTAGTATAAAGTTAATTTAAACTAAACTCCTCTTTCCTGCACATAACGTGTCAAACAAAAATTAATAGCCTTCAGTACAAAGAACAACAAAAATTAAAAAAAGATATAGAACGAGGAAACAAATAATAATACCAAAAAATATAGCATCCGAAACAACATGCATTAACAAAGATAACAACAAAAAAGCTATACGCAAAGAGATGGTGATAATCTCTAAGAGGAAACAAACTTGGATAAAATATAAGGTTTGACAAAGAATCCACAAATTCCAATTACTATATGGAAGTAGCTGTAAGCCCACAAGAAATTTAGAAAAATAAAAACTAAATAGAATATACAGAATTTGTGAAACAAAATAAGTAGGTAGGATTGACATCATATTGCAGCAAAACAGAAGCATTGTTTATGAGAGACAGAAAAAACAGTGGATAACAATAAAGTAAAATAAAGAGATGTGATATAACAAAAATATAAACATGAGGATAAAATAAATATAAACAAGTGAAAATAAAGACAATAAAGATTACTAAAAAAAGAAAAAAAAACTGAAACCAAATGGTAATATAAAGTAAGAAAAACTAAGTAGATGGTAAAAGAAAAAAGGAAAGGACAGAACAAGACATAAATATAAACAAAAGTGGTAAAACATAAAAAACTAAACTGATCAACAATTAAAAGTAATATAAACAGGCATTTTACAAAACTACAACATGACATAACCCAATGTAATAATGCAACAACGGAAAATGACGAAAGTTGAAAGCCGCAATAAAACGTAAATCCATGAATCATAGAAAATAAAAACTAGAAATAGAAGCTGTGAAAAAATATGTTAAAAAGTAAGTGATAGAGCATTTCAGTAGAGTACGGAACAGAATTAAAGACTAACTACAGTACCATTAAAAATTGTTTATAAAAGACAACAAAAAAGACACAATAAGTAAAATAAGGAAATATGATGACAAAAATATAAATGTGAGAATAAAATAAACATAAACAAATAAAAATAGAGATAGTAAAAATTATTCAACAGAAAAAAAAACTGAAAACAAAAAAGGGTAAGTAAAAAAAAATAAGAAAAGAGAAAGAGGAAAACAAAAAATAAATTAATAAAACATAAAAATGAATATAAATAATTATTTTACAAAACTACTAACGGAACAATATTAATATGACGCAACAAAAGAAAAACTGAAGAACTCAAAGACAAAAGTTGCAGTAAAAGAACCCCGACACCAGATGATACAAAACATGGAACTGATAAAATGCGAAGGCATTAGGTACTTATGCCCCTCAATAAATTAATATAAAAAGAAGAAAAATACTTGAGAAAGAAGAAATTGATCAATAATAACAATACAGAAAAAACTGCAAAACAATTAAACTACTAGTATAATATATATAGTATGACTTGTCTACAAGCATATTCATAATAGAATATCAGCACAAAAACGAGAGAAACATAACTATGAAATAATTGCAAGGGCTAGAAGAAAAATGTAGTCAAGAAAAGAAAAGAACGAGTGAAGTGTTTAAGCTATATACAAGAGGAGCACGTGAAATCAGTAGTATACTTAACACTAGAGAGAGATGTAAAGGATAAAAACGACTACAAATTGATTGAAAAAACCAAAAAAATTCTTAAAAACTATGCAGGTTAAAATGGAAAGAAAAAACGCTAGAAAACCATGACAAAGTAGCAACATATTTAATACTATAAAGGAATTCAAAGAGAAAGAAAAAGAGGTCAAAATCAACAGTGACTACTAGTCAAAAATTCTTAGAAACGGAAAGTAAAAGCGACAGAAAATCATCATAGAAATTAAAATATGATCTACTTTATATGTATGGATTAGGAATAAACTATGAAATAGATAAAAGAATTAAAAGAAAAATATATATTCAAGAATATAAAAGAACGAACAAAATGTTTGCTATATACATATGAAGAGTAGAGGAAGCATTACTATCATATTTAATATTACAAGGAAAAAAAAGACCAAAATCAGAAGTGACTATAAGGAGAAAAGATTTTTCTTAGAAACATGGGAGTTACAAATAGTGACCAAAACCATAGTAAACTATAAGAGAAATTGAGAAATGATCTACTCTAGAGGGGAAATAACTTCATAGCGTTTAGTTCTCACTATTATATCATAATTTAACATCCATTAATTACCTAGTCCTGTTAAGCACAAATAACTGTTTATGTCATATAATGTTACGTGAATGACGGGAGTAAAGGAAATTAACTGTGAAATGCCTTGCATAAGGTTAATTAGAAGACACTCGCTATAAAAATGGGCAAAATTGAGGACTATGTAATAACAAAACAATTTAATCACTTGGTGCAAAAACAAATGTGAAAACGGCAAACTGAGTTTACTACATGATTCATTAAGATTTACAAATTGTAATTAATTGGCGGTGAAGGTCTATACATTGTTAACTACAAGTTCGCAAACAAAGAAGTAAACATCATTATTATCAAACCAACCGTGCCGATGTGGTGTTGGTTATAAATTTTACTATGAGAATATACATACTTAATATTAGCATAAATGCAGTCATGACACTTTTACTGGTATAACATAAAAAAAATTGAGAAGTATTTTGATCTAAGCAATTAAGTTTTTGTTGAGCACTTGCAAAAAAATTTGCTTCTAGTTTTTCAAAATAATAAAACATGAAATGCCATTTTGCAAGGAGTGTCTCGAGTCAAATAAGATTAAGACTACTATACACTCAATCAAAAAAACAACATGTATCTGCAAATTCTATTGGTTTGTTTAAGACTTATGGACTGATGTTAATTTTGATGCCACTAAGATTTATATTTATAATGGTAGCGGATAGACACTCTCTACGACCCCGGTAGAGATAGGTCTGTCTCAGGGAAGCGACCCTGCCTACGCGAGCCTTGGTTCTCCCTCAACTCCCAATACCGAGGGAAATCATGTCCTAACCTTGTAATCATAACCACACCACATTCAATCCTACCCATATCCTACCCAACTCGCGAAGACGCCTGGCAAGCGTGGCGTTTTACTGCCAATTACTCCCTAATGATAATGACAATGTCGAACTCCAGAACGAAATTACCCAGGTTAGTAGAGCGAACAGCTCACAATCTAACCCTGATGCGTCAGGCTGCCCCAAGGATTCTGGGGGGGGGGGCAATATTTCGACTTTGAAATGTAACCACAAATCAACAGATAAGCAAACTATGGATTGCAACGTACAATGCTCGTACACTCAGAACGGATGATTTGATTATAGAGATGGAAGAGGAACTAACAAAAATCAATTGGGATATTGTTGAAATAAGTGAAATCCGAAGAAAAGGAGAAGAATGGATTAACCTGAAGTCAGGAAACACGCTAATACACAAAGGCGGAATAGATGGAACCACGGCAGGAATCGGACCAAAGGAATAGACCAAAGAAATGAAAGAGGAGACATGCTAATGAATTTCATGAACGAGCATAAACTATATGCTATGAATTCCTTCTTTAAAAAAAGACCCAGTCGAAAATGGACCTGGATATCACCATCCGGAAATACAAAAAACGAAATAGATTATATTTTGACAAATAAAAAACAAAAAATAAATGACGTTACCGTACTAAACCTATTTAATGCGGGGTGTGACCACAGACTGGTAAGAGATGTACTGACTATTAATAAAAGAACAGAAAGAAAACAATTAATCGGGAAAAATTCAATTAAACTGACAGCAGAAGAAATAAAAGAAAGGGAGAGGCGTATAGAAATAATAAACAAACAGTTAACTAATGATGATATCGATGACAAAATACTCACAATAGATGAAGTAAATAATAAAATAACTACAATAATTAACACTTCGATAAAAGAACTACGGAGAATTATACCACGCAAAAAGAACAGAGATATTATTAATGCAGATATCAAGAGTCTAATGGAAAAACGCAGACGACTAGCAAAGGAAAATAAAAGAATAACAGAAGAATTTAAGCAAGTGAATAAACAAATAAGAAAACAGATAAGAGTACATAGAAGACAAATACAAGAACAACAAATTAATGAAGTAATAAAGAAAAACCAAGGAATGAAAATACTTCAACAAAAAATGAGAAAGAAAGAAACGTACGCATTACGTAACAAAGATGGTATAATAATCCACGACAGAGATGAAATTCAAAAAATTATAGAAGAGTTTTACACCGAATTATATGAATCCAAAGTACATCAAGAAATAGAAGACAATGCCATTAGAACTAGAAAGACTCAAAACGTGGGATCCGAAGAACAACCCGATATAACCATAGAAGAAGTGAAGAGCACTATGAGAGAATTCAAATTTAATAAATGTACAGGAGATGACGAAATATCAATAGATATGATCAGAGAGGCTGGGGATAATTTAATATCAAAAATAGCAAAACTATTAAACACATGCTTAAAACAACTCAAATACCCAAAACCTGGAAAAACTCAAACGTCATATTATTATACAAAAAGGAGAAACACAAAACTTGAAAATTATAGACCCATCAGTTTATTGTCACATTTGTACAAATTGCTAACAAAGATTATTACCAACAGACTAGGAAGAAAGCTGGATGAGTATCAACCCCGGGAACAGGCGGGATTCAGGAAGGAGTACAGCACTAGAGACCACCTATTAACAATAAAAATAATCATCGAAAAATCAAACGAATATGGATTCCCCGTATGCATGGCCTTTGTAGATTATGAAAAGGCGTTTGATACCATTGAACACTGGGCAATATATAGAGCATTAGCAAACAGTCGAATAGATCAAAGATACATACAACTCATACAACAACTAAACGAGGGAGTCACAGCAACATATACATTACACGCGAAAACTAACCCAGTACCACTTGCAAGAGGAGTGCGACAGGGTGATACACTGTCGCCCTAAACTCTTTACCCTAACACTGGAGGATGTGTTCAAGAAGATAGAATGGCCAGATAAAGGAATAAATGTAAACGGAGAGCGGCTTACTAACCTACGCTATGCTGATGATATCATACTACTCGCGGAAAATTTAGAAGACTTGAAAGAAATGATCATTGATCTAAATAGAGAGTCAAACAAAATAGGATTAAAATGAATTTAAAAAACAAAAGTAATGCACCCTGGTCCAGATGTAGAAATTAGAAATGACGATTCTCAAATTGAACGAGTAGAAGAATAAATATCCCTAGGCCAAAGAATAGAACTAGGACGAAGCAGTGAAAAGAAGAAAATAAAAAGACGAATAAAAAGTGGATGGATCGCATTTGGAAGACTATCCTTCATTTTGAAAAACACAAAAATAGGTCAACGCCTGAAAACAAAAGTATTCGAACAATGTATTTTACCGGCCATGGCATATGGAGTAGAGAATTGGGCAACAACAAAAAGCAACATAGAATCAATGAGAATAGCACAAAGGGGAATGGAGAGAGCAATGTTAAATATAACAAGGAGAGATAAAGTTAGGAATGACAGAATAAGATCAATTACAAAAGTGACAGACATTGGTATTAAGATTGCAAAATTAAAATGGAGTTACACAGGACACGTGGCGAGAAGTGACAAAAATAGATGGAACCGTAAAATAACTGAATGGAGACCGTACGAGCATAAGAGAGGAAGAGGACGACCACCTATGCGTTGGTATGATGATTTTAAACGTACAGCTGGACTAAATTGGATCCAAATCGCACAAAATCGTGATAGGTGGAAGGAGTTAGGGAAGGCCTACATCCAAAAATGGATTTAATTAATTACATAATTAATTGGGCTTAGGAGAAGAAGAGAAAAAAGAAGAAGATTTATATTTGTTGTCTTTAAGACAATTATTTGCTTGACGTTTTGATCTTTTTTCTCAGAATCTTAACCGTAATAAAAACAGGATGCCGACTTTCTTTGAACATCGAAGTCTTTTCGTTAACCTTTTCTCCACAATATTAACTTGTTAGTTTTTCTTTTATGACTATGTTAATTAGTTCAAGTTATCAAGTTATGTATGAGTTCAAAATAGTACTTTTGATGATTAAAACTTACTTCGTTTAAACCTTACTGTAATGTTACTACTCCTACTATTATTACTATTCTTTGACTTTACGGACCATAAAGGTCCTTGAGTCCCTTAAAAGCTTCTCAACTGTTTCCTTTTTTTATAGAAGTGCCCTTGATATCCGCATTCCACCCTTCTGGGATTATATCCTTAAGGAGATAATTTCTTTCACTCTTTATTTTGCACGGATCATCGGTTATTTTACTCTTCTTCTCGGTTCTTAACATCCGTTATGATCTTCCTCCATTCTTTTCTATTTGACACATTTTCCTTCCATATTATTACTTCCACGGCTTTTAGACCTCTCAATCTTGGTCTGCTTCTTCCTCTCATATCTTTTGGTTTACTACTTAGTCTTTTTAATTCCCCTGTATGTTGCAACCGCTCGAGATACCCCGCCATTTGACTCTTTTACTTTTAATATCTGCGGATATGTTTGTTTCCGCATTTTTTGATTATTTAACACTCGCAATATCTCATTTTCATGTAGCGAACCCTGTATCTCCTGAAGATTTTCCGTTTCCTTAAATCTAGTTTTTTTTTACTTTTGGTTGGGCACCAAACTTCTGCAGCACACGTCACTATAGGTTTTAACACTGACTTGTACACTTTAATTTTACTGTTCTTTGAGAGTAGCTTTGAGCTTATTATAACTTTTAACTGTAATAACACCTGGTACCCGCTGTAATCCTAGCTTTTAGTTCTTATCCTAATTTCTCCTATTTTTCATTAATTATTGGTCCTGGATACTTAAAGTTGTTATATCTTTCATATCTTTGTTGGTTCATCGTCATTTTATTCACATATTTACATCTAACTAAATTTTTTGTTGTGATTATATATTTTGTTTTTGTGGTGTTTATCTACATTTTTTAAGTCATTTGTTGTCCTACTTATAATACCGATATCATCTGGCACTGCCTATTACAAATTGATATTCCAGGATTAACAGATATTTTTTCAAGGCGAAGTTACATAATGTGGTTGACATAACATATCTTTGTCTTAAGCCAGTATTTATTACAAAACCATCTGATAGCTGTCCCTGTATTCTTATTTTGGTTCTAGTATCTTTTAAACACTTTTTCACTAATTTTATTAGTTTTCTGAGTATTCCAAATTTGTCTAAGCCTCTAAAAACGTCTTCCCTGACTAATGTGTCGCATGTTTGTCAGAAGTCTATATATGTTTTATGTAAATCCATGTTGTATTTCCAAAATTTTTCCAGGATCTGTCTAACGGTAAGTATTTGGTCAATTGTCCCTCTATTTACTCTGAAACTTCACTAGTAATCGCCTATTGTTGATTCAATCCAGTTGTTCAGCTTCCTTCTATCAATTTGATTAGTATCTTGTAGCCTATGTTTAGTAAAGTTATGTCCTTATAATTACTGCATACTGTGGTATTACTTCCTATTTTCAAAGGTTTTCTATTAATCTATATATTTTTCCGTTACAATCGGTCCTCCGTATTTTTATAAATTTTTAGTGATTTTATAACTTGTTCGATCTCTTCTCTTATAGCTGGTTCTATCGAGTTTCTTCCTTATTGATATTCTCGAGTTTTCTGTATTGATTGGGTATTGCCTCCATGCGGGTTTAATTTTTTTTCAAAGAACTGTTTGCATTTCCTCTTCGTTTCCAGCTCACCCTCTATTAATGTTTCTTCCTCTTACTTACATAGTTTCGATCTGGATTGCACACCAAATTTTTATCTTTTTTCTTCTTTATAAAATGTCCTGACATTCTTTGTGGCTCTTGCATCATCCATTTTCTGCAACCGTTGTTGTTCTAATTTTCGCTGCAATATTACAGAGTTCAATTTAATCTGCTGGTATTCCACTATTGGCTTTCAATCGAGCCCTAATTTTTCTATCAGAATCAATAAACTGGCTTTTTGGCTTTTTGCCATATTCATCTTTTAAAAGGAGATTATCAGATTCCATAAAAAGATCACTTATAATCTTCATTAACTCTTGACAAGCTATTTAAATCTACGTTTTAAATAGCTTATGTTATTTGGAGATTTGGATTCCGTTATATCATTATGCAATAATAGTTTAAAAACAATCAATCTCTTCTCTTCTTTTCCTTCTCCCTTATGCCCTAAAGCGTCGGGTCCTCTAACCACTTCCGGAAGCTGTCCCGGTTGGCTGCCATTCTTTTTACTTCTCTTAGGTGTTTTCCTCTCTGTTCTACCCTCTTTTCTAAGCTGTTCCCATGTTTCTCGTGGCCTTCCTCTGCTTCTTGTTCCCTCTGGCTTTGCTTCTAGAATTCTTCTGGGTTCTCTATTTCTTGACATCCTCACTATGTGCCCATACCACTGTAATTGTCTCTTCTCTACCTCTTGTATTAGCGTTGCTGACCTACTTCTTCTCTGGTTATTGTATTTCGTATGCGATCTCTTTTGTTCTACCTACTAGTCTTCTTAGATATTTCATTTCACTCGCCGTAATTTTGCTTCTGGTTTTATCTTGTATTGCCCAGCTCTCCGCCCCATACGTTAATACTGGTGTGTATATGCTTTTGTATACCCTAAGCTTTGTTTGCATGCTTACTTCTCTTTTCGCTATTATTGATTTGTTAATCGCATAATATACTTTGCTTGCTTTATCTCTTCTATTCAGAATCTCCTGTTCTATCGTGCCAGTTTTATTTATTATCGTTCCTAAATATTCATAGTTATTGACCCATTCTAGTTCTTCCCCATTGCATATTATTCTTGTGTTTTCGTTTCTATCATTTTTCTCGATTTTCATAATTTTAGTCTTGTTTGTGTTTATTTTCATACCTCTTCTTTCTATCGCTCTATTCCATTTGTTTATTGCTAGTTGTAGTTTTCTAGTTGAGTCTGCTAGAAGCACGATGTCGTCTGCATATATGAGGCATTGTATATATATGGGCTCTAAATTCCAATTTCCTACCTTCACATTGAATCTTGGTTCTTTTGCTTCCTGAATAACCTGATTCATTACTATTAGGAACAGTAGGGGGCTTAGTGAGTCTCCTTGTTTGATCCCCTTTTCCATTTCAAAGCTTTGAGATTCTTTCCCTTTAATTCGCACTCTTCCTTTTGCATTAACGTATACTCTTTTTATGGCCTGTTGTAGTGGGTATGATACATTTAGTTCTGCTAGCGCATTCCATTTTGTTTGTTTGGGTACTGTGTCAAATGCTGATTTTATATCTATGAATGCTAGATACAAAGGGTTTCCCCTTTCTAATCTCTTTTCTGTAACTGTTCTTAGTACAAATATATGATCTTGTGTTTGCCTCTGTGGCTTGTAAGCGGCTTGTTCTTCACATAGTTTTTCTTCAACTTCTTCTCGTAATCTTCTTTCTAGTATTCTTGAATATATCTTCTGTACTATTGAAGAAAGGCATATTGCCCTGTAGTTGCCGCAATCGTTTGTATCTTCCTTCTTGTATATAGGTACCATTATGTTTTCTTCCCAGTCATCTGGTATTTTTTCCCCTTTCCAGGCTAGTTGACATATCTCTTTTATCCACTTTAATATTCTATCTCCCCCATTCTTTATCATTTCTGGAATTATGCCATCTCTACCTCCTGCTTTTCCTTGTTTAATATGTTTTACGGCTTCTATCACCTCTTCTATTTCTATGTATATTTCTTCTTCTTCTTCCTGAACTGTTCCTCTTCTCTCTCTGCCCCGGATATTATCATCTTTTTAAATATGTTGTTGTAATACTCTCTCCATGCCTCCAAGATTCTTCCTTCTTCTGTTTCTACTATGCCTTTGTTGTTCCTTACACTCCATACTTGCTTTCCATATTTCCCTCTTAGCCCTCTGATTACTTTCCAAAACTGTCTTCCGTTATCTTCGTTGAATTTCGTCTCTAGTTCTTTTCCGAATTCCTCCCAAGTTTCTTGTTTTGCTCTATGTACCGCTTCTTTGGCTTCATTTCTTTTATTTATATAGTGTTGTTTATCGCAATCTTTCTTACTTTGTATATACCTTTTCCAAGCTTTCTTTTTGATCTTTACTTTATCTTTTACTTCTTCGTTCCACCACCGGGTTCTTTTTTGATCTCCCTTTACTGTTACCTTTCCGCAGGTCTTTACTGCCTGTTCCACTATTTCTATTTTTAGTATTGTCCACTTCTTTGGTTTCCTTCTTCTGCTTCTTTCGCTTCCCATCCTTCTAAGGTGTCTTCTAATCTGTTTTTGAATTATTTTGCTTTTTCTGGTTTTCTTAATACTGATATTTTTATTTTCTGATATTCTCTTTGTTTCCTGGGTTCCCTGTTATAAAATCTGGTGTCTGTTATTAGCAGTCTGTGGTCTGTATGCAGTTCGGCCCCCCTTATTACTTTTACATCTGTTATGGCATATTTCGCTTCTCTGTTGTATGTTATATAGTCATTAATGCTTTTCGCTTCTCTTCCTGCTGCCTCAAAAGTAATTTTGTGTATTATCTTATGGTTAAAGTGGCTGTTTCCGATAACATTTGATTGGTAACACAAAAGTCTATCATTCTTCTTCCGTTATTATTTATGGTAGATTCTCCTCCATATTTACCTATCGTGCCATATCCTATATCTTGTCTATTTCCTATTCTGGCATTCTAGTCTCCATTTATTAATATGTGTCTGCTTCTTTCTCTTCCTTTATCTATTTGTACTTGGAGTTCTTCGTAGAATGTCTCTTTCTCTTCTTTTGTGGAGTTTTCTGTGGGGGCGTAGATCTGTATTATGGTTATTTCTTCTTGCAGTTTTAGGTCTACATATAATATCCTTGCATTTACCGCTTCCCACTGTTTTACTTGTTGGGCCATCCGTGTAGTTAGGATTATTCCTACGCCCTCTTTAGCTCGTCCTGCTGATCCTGAGTATATAAGCTGGTAACCTTGATCTAATAGTTGTCTTCCGTTTCCTTTCTTCTTTATTTCACTTATACCTAGCATCTCCATATTACATTTGGCCATTTCTTCTATTATTTCTACTTCCTTTCCGTTTATACTGTTTACATTCCATGTTCCAATTCTTATCAGTGATTCGCACCGAGTCCGTTTCCCAGTTTTCCGTCCATTTCCGAGGCGATTGTTTGTTCTCTGAATCTGTTTACCTTGTGCGGGTGATTAGCCCAGCCACAAGGGCCCCGTTATCTCGGGACAACTGGTATCAGGTTATACCCCCCGATGCTGGGTCGCCAGAGCCTCGTCTGTTATCTAACAGGGGGTACCACGTGTAGGTGAGGTGTCTAGATGTTGGCGCCACCCCTTACCCCTTACCCCTTACAATCAATAAAAATTAAAAAGGGTGGACTTGGTAGGAATTTACAACAAAATTCATTATTAAGTAGTTTAGCTATATGAGAACATCAAGCAAGCAATACACCAAGCGGCGTATGAAACGTTAGGAAAAAAGGAAATTAAACAAGCAACCAAGAACATTTGGCGAAACAAAGAAATAGAATATGGAATAATACGAAAGAAGGAGGGCATTTAAGGATACTGAATTCCAAAACAGCGGAAGATAGTATAGAATATATAAATAAGAAAAATTGGCTAAAAAATAGTTGCAAATAAAAAAAGGAAGACATCTGACAGGAAACATAGAAAGATTAAGTAATACAGAGGAGAAAAAGGATGTTCAAAAGCTTTGAAATTTTTAAATAAAATTAGATCAGATAGAACACATTGAATATAGAACTAATAACGCTAGAAGAATGGTAAGAATATTATAAGAAATTGTTAACAGAATATAGAAAAATAAATACAACACAAATATGGAAATACAAGGAGACTGTAGAAATTACAAAGATACACTCAGAGGAACGAAGAACAATAAAGCAAGCTGCCCAGGAAATATAACGGCAGAGTTAATTAAAAATGGAACAGATGGATTACGATGTTATGTAACCTGCGCATTGCGACATAAATAGTACCAACAAAATGGAAACTAGGGTATCTCATATCACTGGATAAAAAAGATGACAGGAACAAGTGTCAAAACTACAAGGATATAACAGTAACGTCTATGTTTAGTCAGTTTTATGGAAGAGTGTTAAGGATACTGATAGAACAGCATTATAAGAAGCAAGCAGCTGAAGAACAAAGTGGGTTTCGAGCTGGAGGTTCATGTAACGACAACTTGTTTTGCCTTAAACAAATAATGGAGAAGAAAATAAGTACAGAAAGAAGTATTCTTTTTTTATTCGTAGATTTAATAAAAGCATATGACAATATCTCTGTAGCAAAACTATGGCAGGTCTTAGAAGAATCTAACATTAGTAATGCACTCATTAAAACGGCCCAGGAACTATATCGAGATACGATTATAAAAATTGTAATCGGTGAAAATACTATAACAGGATTTGTACCAAACAATGGACTTAAATAAGGTTGTAGTCTCTCGCCAACTTTGTTTATTATTTATATAGAATGTGCCTTAAGACAGTGAAAACGCAAGTGTACGGTCATAAACATACCGCTAGACAATACTATCCTCTATACGCTACAGTTCGCAGATGACCAAGTTCTAATAGCGAAAGACAAAGAAGATCTTAAGTATATGACACGAAAAACAAAAGAAGACTGTGAGAAGGGTTAAGTATGAATTTAAATAAAACTAAATATATGAGTATAGGAGAACAATAGGAAGACTTAGATTTAAAAAGTAGAGGGAAGATTGTGACAATTACAAATATCTAGGTGTAAGAATAGAGCAAGATAGACTGAACAGTGGAGAAATAAGAGAAAGAATAACGAGAGAAAGAAATAAAATAACAAACCTAAATAGTATATGGTAGAGTAAAGATATAAACATAGGAAGAAAACGTAACATATATCATCATCATCATCATCATCAGCCTGCAACCGTCCATCGTTGGACGTAGGCCTCTCTCAATATATAACATATATAATCTAGTGAAAAGTACAACCCTATATGGGCCAGATAAGAAGCGATTGGTAGCCAATAGAAAAGGACGCTTTAAGAAGATTTTTTCCTATATCAAAGTTGGAAAGTGTCCCTAATGAAATAATAAAACGACAGGTCGGACCAAAACATACCATAATAGAAGAAGCGAAGAAGAAACTATTAGTCTGGTGCGGTCGCTTTATGAGAATGGGCTAGGGAAGGTTACCAAAAACATCATGGAAGTGAAATATATACATATGTATATAAGTAGTTTAGCTTTATGTTTGTGTTTTTAGGTCAGGTGTAAATCTACACGGAAAAACTGCTACTGTGGTGATTTTGAATCAGTTTTTCCTCTCAAAATCAAAAATCTAGTAATCAAAGCGTTTGGTTAACCAAAAACTTTATTTCTATATGCTTTTTCCCATTTCTATAGTATCTATAGGAAATTGGTTTTGCAATGAAAGTACATTAAATCCCTTTATTTACTTCTATCTATCATTCGTTGTTTTTTTAAAGACAAGTTGTATATATCCAAGCAAAAAGAATGTATAAATCGATGATGTTTGGTTAGTGCGTTTGTCATCAGTTTATTCAAGTTTTGTTTACCAGCTTAGTAGTTTATAGACTTAATATATCCTATTGTTTGTCTTTTGTACATATAAAGAAGTTTTTAAAGATTTTCTAGTTAGTTGAGTAGAACAAAGTAAAAAATTATAAAATCTGAAGGTAACACCAAAGACACAAAAGCTATTCAAGTGAGTCTATGAAAATTGATAACATCCAAATGTAATGTTACTCAGTTTACAAACCAATTTTGATGACTATGGATAAAGATTGCAAAGTATTCTTTGGAAAAACCATAATCATGAATACAAGAATATAGGATGGCTAACTCTATCTACGTGAAAGAATTTTCACAATGCTAAAACTGCTCAAAAATCAAAATTGTCGCAAATTTCTGCAAACAATGTCCTGGAAAGAACAGCTAACTTTAACCGTGTCCAAAAATAAAACTAGCTATTTCAACCAAACTTAATTTTGGAGAAGGGTAACTATTTAGTATATTGACGTACCTAAAACAATTACTCTATAGAATTGATTGTAATACAAACATATTTATTGTCACTCAAGGAACACACTTCATCCATCGCAGTTCATTTGCAACCTCTGCACCTTTTATTACAACTCTTTAAAGTTCGGTATTTTTGAATAGCCATACTAATCTTGAGAAGTGTTTCATCTGAATACTTTTGGCGTGAATTTTCCTTACTTACTCCAATAATCTGTTTAACCCTCATTTTTACACCCTTTGAAGCCGTAAATTATGCAACTTATTTTGACAGACAATAATTTGGTAGGCAGCACCTAAGGCGTGCGCCGCGAAGACACTTGCTCGCGCACTCAGTCACTTTGATTGTGTATCCTCACAATATTTCTTAATATTTTTTATATTATTCTATTGAAAGTGTTATGACTGTATTTACTGTAAAATTAATAGTAGAATATATAACTAATAAAAAATTGACACAGTTGGTTTGATAATAATGATGTTTACCTATTTGTTTGCGAATTTGTAGTGAACAATGAACACGCCTTTACTGCTAATTAATTGTAATTTATAAATCTTGATGAATCATGTAGTAAACTGAGTTTGCCGTTTTCATATATTATTTAGTTGTTTTTGTACCACGTGATTTAATTGTTTTGTTATTGAACGTCCTCAATTTTTCCATTTTTATGGCGAGTGTCTTCTAATTAATCTTATGCAATGCGTTTTACAGTTAATTTCCTTCACTACTATCATTCACATAGCATTATGTGCAATAAACAGTTATTTGTGCTTAATAGGAGTATGCTATTTACGGATATTAAGTTATATAATGGCGTTTTTAAGGATAATGACAATTTACAAGATATAATTATACTAATATAGTAATAAGAACAAAACGATTCTTATAGAGTTATTGCACAGCCTTTGAAGTACATACATCAAGAATGAATCATTCCTCAACCCCCTCATAGTTTCCTATTATTTGGTTTCTATTTTTAACCCCCATGCTTTTTGAGAATTTTTTACATTTTGCAATCACTGATTACTTCCAAAAGAGAGCTATAGGTCTTTGAAGAAGACTATCGGGATTGAGATTTCTATAAAACCAATTTAGAACTTATAGTATTTTCCATACATTACACTCATCCATTTTCCTATTTGAAATTTTTTCTAAGGTAATACATGACAAGCTTCACATATATCAGAGAAACGTATATTTTTCAAATAGTTTCAAAATTAACTACCAATCCTTACCAATATCACCGTAGAGACCCTTTTCGACTTACCCTATAAATGATACGCCTGTTCAAAAAGATTTTAATTCTGTTATTACCCCTAATCGAACACATCATATCCCAAATAAAATCCTCAATTTCCACTATCCTTCAAAACCAAGATTTGGCTGAAGTACTACGTGCAACCGCATTACCAAAATAAAATTCTAAGTCTTCTAATAACGTGCCTCAAAAGCTCTACAACGAGGCAGACAAGGGTAACGCTCCTAAATACACGAGACTATGATGATAACATAGGAAACTTACTACAATCAATTGATTATCGTCATATATCTAACAATCTCATCACCTACCGTGAAAAGAAAACCAAACCCTCATGCTGACTCAAACCTAAAATTCAATAATAAAAAATTTTTTATAGACCAACAAAAATTCTCTAGAATTCAAAACTACATAGTCTTCTAAAAATTCATAAATAAAACGTTTTTTACGTCCTACAGTTTGCGTATTGGGTTTTCCCATCCACAACCTAGCTAAATACCCTGTTAAAATTTTTCAACTTCTTACACAGCAGGCATCATCCTACGTCTATCATTTAATATTTTGGAGAAATACCCAAAATCTTCCCTATACGCATGACCAGCTTTGACGTCTCTTTGTTTACCAATATCCCTATTCCTGAGACCTTATACTTAAATCAAATGATATTGTCAAGAAGAATACCCTTTCTTTGCAAAATTTTTCAAAATAAATTTTATCACCAAACTAAGTGTGCTTCTATACGTTCCCTAATTTCGCTCGTCATAGAAAATCTTTTCATGGCCGAATTCGAAACAAAGACTTCACATCCTTTCACCTTAAACTGACCTGTGGCATACGATATCTCAATGATATTTTTGTTATCTAGTTTCATGGGCAAGATAAGCTTTCGTTCTCACTTAAACCAAATCCACAACATCAAATTTACTATGGAAACTGCTCAAAACATTTAACTCTTTTTTTAGACACACTTATAACAACTTTAAATGACGCCTTTCATTACACTGTCTACAGAAAACCCATTCACACTAACCGCTACCTAAATGCCAAATCCCATCACCACCCTGCTCAAATCCATCGGGTTGCAAAATGTCTCATCACCAAATCCATCAGACTTTCCAACATGAAAAATCGACAAACAGAACTCAAAACCATTACCATAATACTACTACACAGCGAATATAAATATATACTAACAAAAAACCGCCTGAACAGGAGATGATAGTCAACCTTTATCTGTCATATAGAAACTTGTCATTCGCTCCTTGAAATTAACAAACTTTTCCCGACCTAGTGCTTCTTCCATCAAACTCTCACTTCCAATCCTATAAACAGTAAAACAAGGGTTTTCTTAGAATGTAAGTACATTGAGACTTCAAATGAAGAGATAAATTCTCTTGAGAATGGCAGCAAAGAAGATGTCGAAATGTCTATAATTATCTCAAAAAGGACTCAGTTTAACCGGCATACCAAGTTGGATATATATAAATTTTTTTATATTTCATAGTTTTCAAATATTTTCTATTTTTCGATATTGTTATTATTTATTTCATTTCTTCTTCAAATATTTTTCATTTCATATTTCTTTTTTAAGAAATATAAATAATTGTACTATTTGATGCCTTCATATTTTATTAATTGCATATTTATGTTATCTGTCCTTAGGTTTTTTATTGCAACTTTTTCCATTAAGTTCTTTCAGTTATTCCTTTATGAGTTTTTTTATTACATTCTGTTGTGTCGTATTGGTGTTGTTCTATTTGTGAAATTGGATTTTTTCTATATTCTCACAATTTGTTTTATGCTTTCTCTCTTTTCATTTTGCTACACACATGTTCCTTACGTTTTCTTACTATTTGGTCTCAGTTCTTCCTGTTGTATAATATTTACTATTTTTTGTATATTTGTATGTTTATTTTATTTTTTTATCTTGCCATATCATTTTATTTTACTTTTACTTTTGTTGTTCTTTTATCGTCTCTTATAAACAATTTTTTATTCTACTTCATCTTTAATTCTACTTTGCTGCTATGTGCTGCTATTCGCCTAATCTTTAATTTATTTTTTAAATCTTCTGTTTATTTTTTACCCCTTGTGCAGTTGCCGCTGCGTAATAATTGGAATTTGCAGATTTCGCTCTTGAACATTACATATTTACTATTTCTTTCGGAAATGCACTTTATATTATTTGTAATCATAATTATCTTTTGTGCCGTTTTCCTCATTTGTTTTCTCTTTCTATATTTTCCTTAATTTTTTATAAAACTTTTTTTGATACATAATTTAACTAACAAAAATTTATTAAACGATTTAACTTTTTTTTATTATTTTTAAATCTTTGCTTTTCAAGTGGCCTAAAACTATAATGTTTATTGCATAATTTTGCTGTTTTTATACTTATGGTCCTATACTTTGTTCATTTTGTTTTCTTTATCATAGTAATATTTGTTATTAATCATTAATTTGGTATTTTAGATTCTGATTGTAATTACATTACTTATTTTTTTCTACTTTTAACAGTTTTTGTGAATCGACGAATTCTAAAAACAAACAAAATACTTGCAATCTCACCGTTAATTGCGTACGGCCAATGGAGCTATGGACGGGTGGATGTCTAGTCTCAGATTCTTCTCTCCATCAAGGTATCTTGGAAATGTATTGTGCTAGGTATAATGGAATTGGAAAGAGGGGGGAAAGCTATTGGTTGAACAGAGTAGAAGTTGAAGAGAAAGAGACTTTAATTCAGAAAACTGGCTGCATTAGGCGTAAGTCCAAATAATGAATTGTTAATGGAATTATCAAGTGGCATCACGGCTTGAATACCTATTATCCTTAATGATAGCATAATGCAATTTCCCATAACTCATGGTACGGTCGACTAAGATTGCAAGGGGGATTATTTATAGCTAAAAAAGATACTTTTTTCTATTCTATCTTTGTTACATATACGATTGTATCTTTTCCTTTCTACCTTCAAGTTACCGAAGGCTGTAATTCTTATTCCATATTATTCCTAAGCATTGTATTTTAAAAAAATGTATGGTTCCCTACTTTAGCCGTCTTATTTATTATATAGTGGTGGTATGTTTTAGTACTAACCTTATTCTGACATTTTGTTGTTATAGAGGGCGTTACCAGTACATCCCAGAAGTAAATGTTGAGGAAGGCAACAATAATACCCAGCTTTGAACTTAAAAATATCTTTCCAATAATTTTACACCGCTGGACTTAATTATTAACAACGAACTTATCTCGAATATGTGCCTATTATGCCATACCTTGTCGAAGGTATTGGGCATATCAAGAAAAGCTGCAGCCATGTACTGGGTTATGAAGCATAATGATCTTCTAAAGGCTCGACAAGTGACGGAAACACTAAATAGCATTGGTAATGGCAATAATATAGAAAATTGTCTTCTTTGAAAGAGTTTGTAACGTTTTGTTCCAGGGTGAATTGGCTGCTATATTTTCTTGTAAAAAAAGTTGGTTACAGATATGTCTCGTAGGTTGTAATGGTCAATGTCACACTGGCGTTCCAGACAATTTGCAAACACTTCGGATATTTCTGTTGCCGTGTAAGTTACGCTGTTTTCTCCTAGATGAGTGGCACTAAATTTTAGCTTGTTCTCCTTAGTATTATAGTATTTTGTAACGGAGGGGTCTTTACTTAGACAACGAGTTGCTTATACTCCTGTTGGTCTTCAACGTGTAGGAACTTCTCACGCATTTGCTCTTTCAACTTCAGGAGCAACAGGTTTCTTTCATCATTGTCGCTAACGGGACCATGATATGCAGGAGTAGAAGAAAATGTCATCAGCCCCGTCTAGAATCTTCAGGGTTAAAAAGTTGTCCTAGCGACCCCGAGGGCTCTTCTACCAATAGGCTATTAGTCATATCGTTGGTGTTTGTTACCAAATTGTTCTATGTTCTACGATGTTTGGTATTCTGGCACTTGCCAACATGTTTTTCCCGACGTCTAGATTTTCGGCATGAACCATTTATTGGTAAAGCGAGGAGTAGTAGCGGCAATTAACTTAACACCTTTATGATGTCTCGTCTGAAAACATAGAAAATGCGTCCAGGTAATCGGTTGCTGGTTACCGATACTGGGGATAAGTGGCGCTTCAGGCAAGATTTGACAAACACAACAGTACCCTCTTTAGCTGCTAGAAGTCGGTCGGTGCGATAGTAGTTTTAATTTGGTAGCCTGACTGCATTTTCGTCCTTAAAATCGCAGACCAAGATTACTCTAGCAGATGATTTGCTTTGTCTTTCAGGCCGTCTAGGTTCCAAAAATCAAATTTGACGTGTGATAACCGAATGGATTGCATAGGCATCGTATGGTAGCAGCAAACTCTAAAAAACCTAAGCATAGCTTAGTAGACCGGCCGTAGTATCCCCGCTATAGAACTGTAGCAACAGGGCATGAGCTCCATTAGTTTCTGCGCGTTTACTCACTGCTGGATACTGAAGACAAAGATTCAGTTCTAGGGTCTGTTTTCAGGCAACGATGCAGTTGCTACAGCTAGGATCAGAGTTACTACTGGTGAAGGTGCAGAAAGAAATCCCTTTGATTACCTGAACATACGAGTATTCGGATACAGGAGACCAATAGGGTAACTATGGCGGAAGTCTTTGTGATGCAACCATTGGTTGACTAGTGAATTATGTAGGATATAAGTTCTGCTTTTGTCACAAATTATTAGAATGGTGTTCTTAAGCGCATAGTTAAACTTTTAGCACTTATGGTACTGCAGTACTATATTTTTATAGGACTGCTCCACACCACTATCTGCACAACTTGTTGCAAATTAAACAAGTTTTTACCTGTTCTGTCCATGGGCATGGGTTGTGTGTCCTTCATTCGCTTTACGCATCGTACTGATCTTATTGGTAAACTTTGTTCTACTAAATCTTCTTTAATTATGTTCTCGGAAAACGTTTTCGGCACTTCCTAAAATACTGCTCAGAGAGACTTCTTGGAAAGAAGGGAATACATATGGAATAGGATCCGGTTACTCTCTAATAACCGAATCGTCTTCCTCAAATCTATTACTGTGCACGGTTGGATATAAATAAACTCTGCTAGGTTCTTAATTTTAGATGAATAGTTGCAAATACGATTTATCTCTGTGAATTAGCGGCAGTACAAGTTCTGGCATTTTTAGTAGCTGTAATGGATCCAAACTTATTTTTTGTAGGTATCTTCGCAGAAGGTTTAACCATGTTTGGTTTTTAATGTCTGCTTTTCCATTCAACCACGACATTGAAATCGTCCTTTAATCCTGAGAACGGTTCCCTGTTGGCATCAGGTACTGTTAAAGCTTGTGTGGTTGATTTGTTTTTGGTCACATGTGGACGGCATGGGTGTGTTCAAGTTATTAGCTGACCTCTTATCCTGAGTCCTTTGGAGAAAATGTGTCGCTGTCATTCACGAGGCGCACGCGATAGTGAGGTCTTGCATTTTGTATACATAGATATTGAATAAACTCTTTAAGCTCTTGGTGGATCAATTCCTCTATGGTTTAGGGGACGCGGATCTCTATGTTTGGTTTTGCAAACATTTTCTAAGTTTACAATTATTTATGCTATGGTTGAGAAGTTTAATTTTTTGACAACAAACAAAATTGGTTTATTGCTATTTGGAGCACTAACATTTTAACATATATTCATATAATGTATATTAACAATCAACAGATAACTATGCTAGCAGTCATTGTCGTTAAACATTTTCTATAGGTTTTTTGTTATATACAGCCCTGATGAATGCAAATTTCTCATCACTGATGTTACATTATGCAAATTAAAATTGTTTAGATTATTAAACTATGAACCCTTGTTTTGTAGCAATTTTATATGATTTAATTAAAGAGTTTGCTCATTTTTATCAGTATGTTTGAGTAGAAGACAATACTAAATTAGCAATATATAGCAAAATGTCTGATTGAAGTAAACAGAAAAAGAAGAAGAAAAGTTATCTATTTGTAGCAGATGTTATTTATGCATTATACAATTTGTTATATTAGTTCAAACATTATTTCCTAAATTTTTACCCTCAAATAGTGGATTTTTAATTGGTGGTAGTATAACAATAAATCAAATAATGTCCTAACGCACCGGACACATTTCGGGAAAATCGTCGCTGGCTGATTAGGACACGCCTCTTTGAAAAAAGCAAAGGTAAGGGTTTAAAAGTATTTGCCTCCTATCTTCCTCTGTCTGTCTTCAAGACTAGTACCCACTACTGACATCATAAGCTGGCGCCAATAAGTACAGACTGTACAGATGGTACATGGATTACGGATTTTTAAACCAAGTACTAATATATAAATAATTTTTTTGCTTGTGTAATTTTCGTGTAGTTTACAGTGCAGTGTCTGGCTTAAAAACATTCTTTCTAAAATATCTAATTTTTTTATAAAGGGAAGAAATGTTATATAAAATACATTTTATATCTCAAAGATTCAGTTATTAAAAATATCCACATAAATCTTCAAACAACTTAGCTAATTGAGTATTGTAATTTCTATTGTTGCTTATCAAATTGCTTCCACTGTAACTTATGAAATTGTTCTAAATTGTGGTGATAGTCTCTAAAAAGACTACAATCTGTACTTCAGTAGTTTCAAATAAAGTTCCAACAATTATTTTTGCAAATTAAGTGCTATTGAAAGGTTTGATACAACTATAACATATTTCTTTCTCCACTCTTGCACTAGCTTTGCCACCTCTCACTAAGAATCCTTAGCTATTTGCTTCGTTTGCTTTTTTAGATGAGTGAACTATTTTTTATACCATGCACCAATAAACAATTCTCTTACTCGCTCAACTTCTTTTAAAGAAGGAGTTTTCAAATGATTTTTAAATCATCTATCTCTATTTGAAAATTGTTCTCCATACTCCAACTGAAGAAAATTTTTGTGGTCGAAATATTTTTATCCTTCAAAGCTTTCTTTTTAAGGTTCAGAGAATTTATATTTACAAATAGGCGAGAAAACCATAAGCAAAGGAGTATAAGTGCACGGATGGTTTTCAGATCTAATAAAAACCCTTTACCAAAAGAACGTCAAATATAATCTAAACAAGAAACCAGAAATTATGAAAATTTGTGACGATGCATGTTGAGACCACCCATCTTCACACTAATTATAGACGACAAGAAGAGGCCCAAAAAATTTAATTTAGGATTAGTAAGGGGGGAGATTTCAAATTAACGTTCGCAGACGACATGGTAGTTATAGCAGATTTCGAAAAGATTTTACAATACAATTTAGGATTGTACATAGACGAGTTACAAAAAAGCCATTAAATATATTTTTAGCTATGCACTCCCGCAGAAGTTGTTCCCAGGTCCATTTATTGTGGTGGATTAGTCCATTTCCTTCTTTCTATTTCTTCTTTTACAGGTCCTGGTGGTTTTTTGCTTTATTTACTATTTTTCTTCACTCTTTTCTATTTTATGTTTTCCGTTTCCAATTTGTTACTTTTCAAGTTACTATCCAGTTGGTCTCTCCATTTCAGTTCAGATCTTCCTCTTGGTCTAGATTTTGTGGTTGCCAGTCGGTTAATATTCTTTGTGGTGTATTCTTGTCTCTTCTAAATGAGTATCCATACCATCTTTTGTTTATTATACTTCCTTCTTTAATATCTTCTCGTTTCATTTTGATTTACTTTTTTGGACCCCATAGTTATTTTTGCTACTTTCTTTTTAAAGTTTTGATTTTCTACTGGTTCAATTTACTACCTGTATATATCACTACTGGTCTTATGGTCATTTTATAGATTTCTAGTTTTGTATTTTTACTTAACTATTTATCTTTTAACAATTTTTTTTGTTTGCATAGAAAGTTTTGTATAGTTGTATTCTTTGTCTTATGTGTTCTTTCATATGTTCTATGTAAAAGTGGTCCCAAGTACTTGCACATGTGCACTTTCTCGAAGTTATAGTTGTTAATACTTAGTCCTTGCATTTTTATTTTTCTTTTGCTGCAGTACATAAACTTGTTTTATTTTTTGTTAATTTTCAATCCTTTATCTTTGGCCTCGCTACTGTTGCGATGTCGCTTTGGATTTTACTATGGCTATCTTAATTAGTTGTATCAGTCTCTGATGCGTTGTTATGCTTTTCCGATCTTTTAAAATCTTCCTCCTTCTAAGCTCATCGGATGCTTTTCTAAAATCAATAAGTAGTATATAAATGTTTATATCATATGCATAGCATTTTGCGGCTATTTGTTATAGCATTTGTGTTACATCTATAGTCTCTTTTCTTCTCTTTCCTATATCCCAGTTGATAGTATCCTAATATTGTCTTTGTGTATTTTGCTCACCTATCCTTTAATAATTAATATTTAAAAGTGTCATTGCCCTATAGATTGTACATTCCGATAGATCTCCAGTTTTAGGTATGGGAATAATTAACCATTTTTTCCATTCTTTTGGCATTCTTGTTGTCTTTTATATGTTTGTTATTTTGTATTCTAAACTATAATTCTTTTGCTCTTTCTTTAATTAACTCTGTACTTATTGTATTACTACCGAGTGCTTATTGGTTTTTAATCTATTTATATGTTTATTACTTTATTTACATCTGGTGCTTATTCTAGGTTTTGCTTGGTTTCTTTCGTCTCTACTTTCTTTTCCACAGATTCTTCATTCCTCTTGTTTGACACTTGTGTATTTTCTTATTGTATGATTTATGTACTGATATAATGGTGGAATGTTATCAGTTTTGTTTTTATTTTTAATTTCTTTCACTATTTTGTCTACGTGTTCTCATTTTTTGCATATTGTATTTGCTTTTTTCTTCTTTCTTGTTAGTCAATTTTATTCTGCTATATTCCTGTTTCGAGCCACTTTTTTGGCAATGTTCTTCCTCTCTGTGATTTTTTTTGCATTCTTTCTCAAACCTATGTTTCCTGTCTCTTTGTGTTTTGTATTCTAATGTATTTTCTTAGGATTCTGCTGCTGCTTTTTTAATTTGGCTCCAGTCTTCTTCTATGTTAATATTTCTCTTGTTAAAACTGTTTTTTACTTCATATATTTCTTAATATTTCTTCTTTCTTAAGTTTTTTCATGTTTTACGTTTCCATTGTTATCGTTGTCATTTTTATTTTAATTATGACTAGACAGTGGTCCATATTTATGTCGGCTCCTTTGTATAATCTTGCATCATTAACAGAGTTACAGTCCTTTTTTTACCATTGCTTTTTCCAGCTTGCATCCATGTTACTTTCTGGATCTGTGGATATTTGAATTTTGTGCTTAATATGCATATATTTGGTGTTGTTACAAAGTTATATAGTAGCTGTCCGTTGTTGTGAGTTTTATTGTATATTGTGTGTTTGCCTGCTAATACAATAAATAACGAAAACAGAAAAACTAGGGTAAGAGGCACCGAAAAAGAAGCACAATATCAATATAGCTGGAAACCCAATAGAAGAAGTAACTAAATTTAAATACTTAGGAATAAAAATCCATAAAAATAGAAAACTAGAATTTAACGATAGGGAGCAAGCACAAGAAGATTATTCAACGCAACAAAAAATATATTTTTCGAGAAAGCCAAAATACCAAAAAGGCAAAAGTAATAGTGTTCAAAACAGTAGTGGTACCAACTCTAACATACGGTAATCAGTCATGGACGTTATCGAACAAACACAAATCCAGAGTCACTAACGCGAAAATGGGGTTGTTAAGGAAGACAGAAGGTAAAACTAGGATAGATCAAATAAGAGGTGAGATACTCAGAGGTAGCTTAAATGCAAATGCAGTGACAACAATAATTTAAGAGATGTAACCAGCAGCCACATTGCGCATGGGGAACAACACAACAAGAAAAAGGAAAATTGGGAAAATAGATAGAGGAAATAAACATGGCAATAGAGAAAAGCGACATGGACCAGAATGAATTTAGAAGAAAATTTAAAATCCGAAAAAAATGGAGGGACCTTTGCCAGAAGAAACCAACAAGGCTTACCTTTAACGATTAAAAAAATGACCTTGAACTTATGTATTTTTTATTTTTGGAGCAGAACTTATGGTGGGACTTTGTAATTGTTTATAACTAAGTAAACTCTTTATTCTAAATTAATTTTTTCGTTACTTATATTGATTTAGTGAACAAAGTAGTAGAGTTAAGTTAGGATTGGGTTATATACTTCAACGGATTGGTGAAAGCTAATTATAGAAATAAAATATTAAGTGTGATAAGAAGTAAACGGCAAAAATTCAGCTTTAATACCTAGCACTCGCACAAACTGTGTTGCTATTCGAAATGTAATTCAATTAATGAGCTCTTCCGGTTTCAGTGTAAAGGTCGTTTTCCTGTGAACAGTTATAAAGCCATTTAAACAATAAGCAAAACCAATATTTTTACAAGCAACAATGCATTAGCATACCTAGCGGCATTGAAGGTTACAAAATGTGCACAGTTGTTACCGTGTAGCCAGTAGCATACCGGAACTAGCAGACGTAATAATTTTCGTTATCTAATCTGAATCGTAGGCGCCAGTTCCCAGATAAAGGAGTGAGCAGGAATAAATAATTAAACACGTTTGGTATGCGCACCGAAATTCAATTCCTATGGCTTAATACGCTGCGAAATGCAACGCAGCTGAATATATTAAGTGCAAGTGGAATTAGAACCAGTACTCTGGACTTGTATTTTTCATTTGTTCAAGTAAATCGCCTGCAACCGAATCTTATTAAAATAAAAAGAGCAGGTAAAGTATCAATTAAGGGTAACGCCTTGCGTAACAAGAGAAAACCGTTAGCGTCTGCTGGAGAAATAGTTGGAGCAGCGCGCACAAAATCCATGCCGATGGTATGGAACACGAAGGCAGACCGTCTGATATAATGAAGAAGATTATCGGAGTCACGAAGGTGTAATGGGTGTTATTATCGATATCAGGGCACTAAACCAACGAGCGCAAGACAGTGCACAAACGGGCCGAGATATCACTCCGAATAATCAAAGAAAAAAACTAGAGGTCTTATAGTGAACGCAGATGGAGCCCATTCTTCGAACGCCAAAAGTGCTGATTCAACGGCCATGAATACAAACAATAAATAAGAAGTATGCAAACATCCAATTATTATAACAACCTCAATCTAGCTGAAGACGAGATATTGTACGAGGTAGTTGCAATAAATAAATTAACAAAATTGATTTCTTGAGCACTTTTATGCATTTAGGTATCATATAACTCTGATTTTTTAATCGCGGTAATCAATTCATACGCAAACACGCGAGTTTCCACAAATTGCATTTCAACTGTCCATTGAAAAAAACAATTTTAAAATACTGTGTTTTCCACAATATTTTAAATGATTTTATCATATGATTTCTACAATTGTCAAGACTCTTGTTGGTAAAAGAAGGTCACCACTCAACTTTCATGAGTGTGGAAACAAATAAAAATCTCAGCTGTAGAAGAAATGATCAAATTAAAATCTGGTTAAGTGATACCACTTTAGAAACACCCGCATTTTGGAAAGTGTAAAAACTGAAAATCAAATATGTCAAATGTCTATGTAATTGTATGTAAAAGTTCTCAGTATTGGATCTCTTTTAATCTGTTTCACTCCCTTTTAAAAATGTAATTATAATCTTCTTTTAGAGATATTTTTAAAATGGTCTTCCTTGATCAGATAAACAAGGTTAGTTTACCTATCAGTAAAAAAGCAAGTACCGATCCTACAACACATACTTATGGTCGGAAGCAGAATTTGCTAGCCTGCAACTTAAAAATTACTACGAGGTAATTTCAAGTCAAGCTGAGACTTCTTTTTACACGAAATAAAAGAACAACGTCGAGGGAGTGAAATTTCTATTTATTTTTCGATATAATATTCTACCACATTTACGTACTCATTCTGTGGTTTAAGTAAGGATTAAGGGCCTAAACAAATGTAGCAATACCTTCTAGTCAAATTTTAAACACACTGCCGGTCAACGGTGGAAGACTGTTTGTGAACAATGAATGGTGTTCACCATCCATGCAATTTTATGAAAGGTTAAGTTTCAGTTTTCAAGGATTTTACAGATATGACTGCTATTGAAAGACTCTTCCTGAAAACGTTTACAGCAATTTTTGAAATTGTATTGCATCTCAAAAATACAACAAAATTTTCTTGTGTAGTCTGTAACTTTAGAATATAAGATAAAAAATAATTCACTCGTTTCATTCATCACCAAGAAACAACATCTGTGACGTCTCAAAGTATTTGCAAATTTTGTATTGAAATTTTACAAAAAGCTTCTGCTTTCTTATAATTATTATTTATGATTCTAAAGTCTCATAATTCACATTTTTCTAAGATATTTAAAACATATGTTTAAGAACAATTTAAGACAAACATAGAAACAAGGTTTTATCTGTTTTTCTTTTTTGTTAGAGACAGTTTTCGGGTTACGTAATTCCTGATACTAAAGCTTATTCAACTTTAGTTAAAAATGATTATTGTTGCCTTATTTTTACTATTTTTATGATAAACATAGTCATTGACACACAGAGTTTATCAAAACGGTCTTCTTCATCAAGAATTTTTACACGAATGAAGTTAGGTTAATTGGTCTAAATGCTTTTGAGTTCGCGCAATTAGGGTTTTGATAGAAAAATCATCCTGATTTTTCATAGCTGTTAGTTAAGTAGTCAACAGCGAAGTTATACTCATAGAGTTTCCATGAGACTCTTCACAAAAATGTAGGATAGATCTTATTTACACTAAACAGGGTTTAAATCTATAACACCGCCAATTTTCTTACAGCTTGCATGCATCCTGAGCTTCAATGGAGAAGGAAGTTGTCCTGCTTTTTCTATAAGCTAGAAAGTTTATTTTCTTTTGAAAACACTCATTTTTTGTTGTAAATTGCAAGGGCTTTATTTCAAAATTGCCTAGTTTCTTCGCTTGAGGTTTGGAAATTTATTATTTCACTAGAGAATTTTATTTGGAGTGTCTATTCTCAAACAACTATCTTGATGCAGCTATTACTGTCTTCTGTTATTATTTTGAGATTAGATCAATATTCACGGTATTCACTATTACAGTCTGTAAAAATATGCTGGTGATCTAAGTCTAATATTCAAATACCTCCAACCTCTCACTTTGGTCACCTACTGATGATGATGGCACCGACCACCTTTATTTCCTTGTTTTTACCTCTTCTATTGATGTTATTGCTAGCTCATATGATACGGTGTACATTTGCATTAGCCCCTATACAAAACTTATTTGTCTTGCGACAGTATACCTTGTTCAAATGATGGTCTTATTATAAATAATATGTATCATGGCACTAAGAATTGTATAATCAGCTTAACCAAATAAAGCTTGCTTAAGATTAGGAACTAGTATTTCTTTTACGTTACTTTTGTACTTTTATAGATGGTTTTCTATTTATTTACAATAAAACTGATAACTCCCAACTGCAAAAAAATAGATATTTTAAAAATTAACATTTTTAGACCCTTTTTCAAATAACTTTGAGAATCAACAGTGTAAAACATAGATATATAACTAATTTGGTCTTCTTCAGCTTAATAGAAGATTAGATATCAACCACTGATACCAAAAACATATCCTTTTCTTATATTCTATAATTTTTTACTAATTCTGGACCATCTACATCTCTAAAACGTTTACTGATTCTTTGATTCTCTGTAATTCTAGATCTGGCATCCATACAACTTAAATGGTTATTTAAGTAGGTCAACACCTTTTTATCAAGCTTTTCTGGACTCATTTTTTCTACTAATTAGCAAAATTATGCTTTTGTTTACATGGTCATTTATAAATGTGGGTTGTTTGGTTATTTTATACTTTAATTTTATTTGACCTTAATATATCTCTCTTGTACTACAACTATTTCTAGGGTTGACAAGGCTTGCCTGTAGTATTCGTTATACTTATTTTTTGTTTGGGTTTTTGAGCTCCTTAAGATTTTGCTAGGCTAACCTTCAGTTGCCATTTCAGAGTTTGCAAGGTCTTACAACCTTCCTCTGCTGTTGTCCTGATTATTCTCTTCTTTTTTCGGGCCTCAATTTTTTTCTGTAGAATTCACGCTGCACTTGGCTTTGGTCGGCTTTATTAACCTAGAGTTTAGTTATAGTTTTCTTTTACGGATCCTGTGAATCATAGGCAAGAGAGGAAAAAGTGTAAGTGATACATTTGCGCCTCTTTTATTTGCTAGGCTTTTTTATAGTAAGAGATTTTATATATTTTTAATGCGGATCTTATAATAGAGCCGAACGAGTGGTCTGAAGATTTTATTCGAAATTAGATTTGAAGCTGCATGGATAAAGAAGTTAGAAAAGGGCAAGAAGTAATATTTAACAGTAGTATAGGTGCGTCTGGTAATTAGTAAGTAAATATTATTAGTCTCCAAAGTGTTTTAAAGAATTAGGGGTGTTAATCCGCTTTTTTAACAGTAAAAGCGACGCGAGGAAGACAGCAGTTAGTTTATGTTGTAAGTACATCATTTGATAACTGTAAAATAAAAGAAAAGTTTAAACAAAGAATAAACTAGTCCAAAGGTGTTGTTTGTAAGAAGTGGTGAATCCAATATAGATCAGAATTTTCTTTTTACTCGCCGTGAGATGAACAGAAAGTGACGTGACTTTTGAGCGTTGTAGAATACCTCACACTACCGCTTTTTTAGACAGTATTGCGATGTCAGAGTAAGAGAAAAATAATTTTGTATTTTTATTATGCTGCAATAAATTAAAAATATAGTTTCGGTTTATATTTGATTCAGCCACGTATTTGTTCTGTGCCACTTAGCTAAAAACATGAGAAATTATTTTATGTCAACGATGTTCTTCTCGAGTGTCATCAGTCTAGAGAATGTAGCAGAGTTTCCAACGCTGAAAGCATCTGCCGTCGCGCAGCTTCTAGTCATTTATAAAATGTCATTAGTATCTGAAGCGAACGATTCGTCTTTCTTCAAATCTGCATTTGATGGTTATGTTTTATGTAATTAAAAATAAAAAAGTTTTTTTGTTACTTACTGTTAACATCAACAAAAAGAATATGTATTATAACACATAATAAATATTGATAAAGGAATCGTTTTCCGCACTTCACAGTAAATGTATTATAGAACACCTAACTGACAAGGTTTGGACTACATATCAGTATCATGAGTACGTCTTTTCATTATTCTTTCCAACATGTTTTGAGGAATACGCCTGGTTTCTTGGTGTATCGTACCCTGTAGCACTTGAAGGACTATTTGTGAATCTGCCAACGCGTTGAAAGATAAGAAGTGTTTAAGAAACATTTCACGCAGCACTTGGAGTGAAGCTCTTACTGTGTTTAAGTTTTCCAGTTTGGACAATCGCCACGAAAATTTTCCGAATCATTTCCACATATCGATTGAAAGGGACAGTAACGCATTGGTTTCCCCCTCAAAAATGTAAGCTTTATTCACCGCATACCAAACAGTGATATTCACTGTGCAGAGACTTTCTATAGATATCTCGTAAATTGTTATCACTCCAACAACAAAAGTATTCTTTATTAGTGTACTCCGACAAGTACTTCGTATGTGAAGAGAACTGCGTTGTGTGTTTTCCAGCGTGTTTTTACACAATTTCAAGCGATTTTGTCAATCGTACTTGGAAAGTTGCTATACGACTACCATTTTATATGGATAGAAACCAAGATGTTGGTGCAACATTCGCTATACAGTACGATTGTTAAACAGACAATTGTAGAGAAACGGCATATTTGCTCACAAATCGATTTTTGTTTGGGGTTGGAGATCCAAGGTACAAGTTGAAAGCGCGTCTAAAAATCAGAAAAAGCTCTCCGTTTGTTCGTTCCACATCATGGTGGATACTTTTCTCTGGGGAAAACTACTCAAATACCTGCATCTAGTAAAATCACTTTTCCACTTTCAGATCATCTTTCGCTTCATAACATTCCTTTCAAATTAGGGAGGGAGTTTTTCTACTCTGTACTTAATCGGTAAAAGCCAGTTAAGCCCATGATTAGTTTCGCAATATTTCTTTCTGATACAAGGTAAGAATTTAGGTGTGTTTGGTTTATAAGAAACAATTCATCAATTCATTTGATCAAAGTACAGTATTTGAACCAATTTTTTAAACTTCTTTTAAGTTAAATCTAATTTTGATTTTCTTAAATAAATACATCCCTTTAATTTGTTGCTATTATTACATAAAATCCTGTTTTGTTCCTTCTAATCTTTCTTGTATCAGAATAAAATAGTAGTTTTGCACTGTTTTCTTTTAAAGTCTAAAAGGTTTGTTTATGTCGCCTATCATTTCCATGAATTTTGCAGTACCTTAAGATATATTGGATTTGTATTTTTAATAATTATTACTACCACAAAATGGTATGCTGCTTGAAATTCTCACCACAGAAATTATTTTTCTGCAATTTTCAGATACTACAAAATAAAGCGTATAATTTTCAGTTTTTGATCAAACTAGAGTTCTTTAAAACTTACATTTGCTGTTGCATCTCCTCTTGAAGTAGTTGCAAAGCTATTGATCCAAACAGTCTATCTTAAAAAACCTCCATTCTTTTAGTCTAAGTATAAAAAAGTAGTACTTCTATGATATATTTATCTTGTTGGTTAAAAACCGTCTTTTGATCATTTATTTACAGGAAAAAATAAGGCGAAATAATATAGTACAAGAGAGCGATTGTGGGAAGGTTGTTTTAGTATTCTAAAGCCTAACTTACTCTTTTTTCCTGTCTTAGCAACCTTTTTTGCTCTTAAAATAAATGGTTGAGGTTGAGTTTTCTTCTAGTTTTACAGTTCCTCTGAGTTTATCTTTAACAAAGAAGCAATTTTTAAAAGTCTACACAGCATTCTTTTTCCCAAAGAGGCAGCAACCTCTTACACGTTTGGTGATGTTTGAAAAGACGGTACTGTTTCTTCCAAGACTGATGGAAGCTTTTCAAAAACAAAACCAACTCATTACACATCTTCAAAGAATCTCTACCAAGAACTACTCTTCTTCATTCAAGCATGTCTTAACAGAGGAGAGAAGGTTATGTTTACGCTGTCGTTGGAGAGCCTTCACTGTGTGGCAGTAGTAGAATATTACCAACTATATGAAAATATAAAATAGAAACCAACAAGGTTTCACTTTCCAATAATTGAAAAAACTTTGTCTAAAAGTATAATATATTTTGATCTTCTTGTAGATTATATAATAGTCTTGAGACGAATAGGTAAATCATAAAATATACAAATTAGTTTTTTTGTGAAAATTTGACCATTACCAGAAATACGAAAGTATCCTCTATCATTTCCTAAGATTGTTTAAATTGGTAGGTTATTATTGGTAACGCTATGTCGTCACTGTTTCACCCGAACAACTCATAATGCACCTTCCTGGTCCCATCAGATATGAAGCAAAACATTCTTGTCTTTACAGTCGATTTTGTCAGATGGCTTAGATCTACTAGGCTTAATATAGAGATTTTTTTTATTGACTAATTTATAATTGTTTTTGTTGTTAAATGGTGAAAACGATAAGATATAGGTTCGTGAGGTCCACTTGTGCTTGCGCACTATTTTCTATGGCAATGCCTGTAATTGTCCCGTTTCAAATTTGACAAATAGCTATAAAATGAGTCACCAAGATCCAAATTTGGCGTAGTGGGCACGGGTATTGCTCTTCACTCCACGAGCCAGCGCGGGCGAGTTCGAATCTTGCTCAACCCATAGACGTATATGACGTGGTAGTGTTTAAGTTATTTAAATGAATGTTAGTAGGCATAATAAGCCTCCAAAGAAAAAAAATTTCTATATGTATAAAATACCAACTATGTTTTTTTTCTATCTATCATAGCCACTATTGGTTTTTGAGATTATGTGCACCAAACAAAAAAGTATTCAATTGACCTATTTTAAACGTTATTAATTTTTCAGCGCATAAAGGATCGCATTAACTCATTTTCAGTTAGAAGCACGACGTGCTCTGGAGAAGTGTTGATTAACAGCGTAGCATATAAAGATGAAATTAGCACGCAGCCAAGTTTGTATCAGGGCAGTTACGCAGGGCTCTAACTTCCTGGTTTTGAGAATGTGTGTAATCTATGGATTTCGCCGGAGCTGAGTTCGGCTACGTCAGGAGCTGAAGTAGATTGTTTGCACGGAGGCATTCTTGACAGGCTGATTAGCTTGCGCCGGACCACGCCGCGATTCTTGCATTACTACAATAAAACACAAAGGCTCACACATGATGTGGCGATTATCTGATAATATCACGTTACGCTCGTATTTAATTATTTATTCCTGAGCGTGTTACTGACAGAAGAGGTTTCGCTAAGCCGCTCAAAATGCCCTTCAAGTTTAGCTCACCGCCCAATATTTGCTTTTTTTCGCAACACTTTTTACCAGACGTTAAAGAGTTGTTTTGACGTTTACAACAAAGGTGGGTTGGTCTTAATGCAAAGCGGCCTTTGTGCTATCTTAAAAAATACTTTTTTGTTCTCTGCTGAAACAAAAACTTGTTATATTTAATTAACAAGAGAACAAAACAAAAATTCAATAATAGAAAAAAGTTACAAAAAATCCATTCTATTGTTTGATTAAAAAAGCAATAGGCTGTAACGAATTGCACGCACGTTTTTATGGTAACAAACATTTTACTCATGAAAATAACGCCATTTAAGTATTATTTATAATTGATTGCAATTTTTTAAAGTATAGATTTTATTTCATTTGATGAGTCGTTTGTATTTGGGTTTTGTAGCATAAGTAAATAAGTGAAGCAAATGGAATTCTTTGACTAGAATGAATATTTCTCATATACCCATCAACCAGGCACACTTATGCACCATTTAACACCGGCACTTCAAGTAGCGTAAGTACTGGCAAATTTTGGTTACATACCACAACATTTACCTAAAATCCAACAATCTAACCAAAACCACTTCAAATTAGCAACAACCACAAAGTGCATGGGAAGCAAAAAACGTGACAGGACGGACATCGTAGATAAAATCACTATACTACCGAATCTCAAAACAAACTGGCGAAAACCACTCAACCAACTACAGGAGTTGCATTGTTTATAAACAAATACAAAACAATAGATACCCTACCTTAAGAAATAAGCAATCTATAGCCAATTTAACTCACCGAGGAATAACTGTCCAGACAAACGGCTTGAAGAAACAAAAATGACTTATGCCCAAATGGTTAGCAAGAATATGCACCTTTAAAATAAAGTACCATTACCACAACAAGAGGATAATATTACAGATTTTAAAAATATGGTAGCATTAAGTTATGGTGCAGATGAACACCATGCTCAATCTTTTAACCACATTTGTATCAAAAATGACTTAATGGGTCAAGATACATTAAAACATGCCGAATAGAATGCCAATGGACTTTCCAAAGATGTCCAAGTACTGCACACGCATGATACAAAACTTAATTAAATATATTAAATTCTCTAAATATAGACACGGCTATTACAAGCAACAAGTGTAAGCATAGAAGACTGAATTTGATTTTTGACGATCATCGAAATATATAATTCTTTAAGACACAAAATAAAACAGGAATACTATGAACGCTTGTTTAGTATTTGGAGAAACAGATTCATCGCAGCAGGCGACTATAATACTGGGGTGATTAATCATATAGGAAAGAAACTATTAAAAACAAAGTACAAGAATAACCTCTATGCATTGTCTAATGGCCAACCGGCCCATTAGTCCACTTATAGAAACAAGCTGCTGGACCTTGTTGACTCCTATGCAGTAAAAGAGATATCTAAAGTCTACCTCAAAGCTGAAATGTTATGAGACCACTCCCCTATTTAAGCAATAAGATAGCAAAATGTAATGAAGTCGGGTTATTAGATAGAAACATCATACTAGAAGTACTTCTAAAAACAGAAAAGATAATCTTTAACCCAATGGAACGCTTAACTACAACCATCTAATCCTACGAACAATATATCCATGATTATTCAGAAATACAATTTTACCAGGCCTTAAAGAGTTGTTTTAACGTTTACAACAAAGGGTCCTAATTGAAAGTAGCTTTTGTGTTGGTATTTACTATAAACATAAATTAAATTTATTGGTAAACAAATGGCGGGAAAGGTTACTATTGAAAAATCAAGAAGTCCGAAGTAAAAGATGTACGGTAAACTATTATCGAGTATAACTATAATAAAATTCCTGGTTTCGATTAACAATAACTACTATCCAAGGTATTGAGAAAAATTTTATGAATCTTAAACAACACAGTAGAATGTCAGGTACTTAGAATAATTAACAAAACTCAAGATAATCAAGAAACCAAAAGATACTGTTCTACAGCTTTTATGGACTTTTCCAAAGCATTTGACAAACTTTGGCAGTCTTCTATCCAAACTAAAATTTACATTTTCCCATTCGTTCTACGGTATTTTGCATTCATATCTGACAAATAGATAAAGATAAGTATACGCCATTTTTGTTTATAAATTCTGAAGTTTCAGAGCGACCCCATGCCAGTTCTATATTTGCTGTATACTGCAAATCTACCAACTACAAACGCCGTCTTACTATAATCCGTACGATATTTCTAAAATCATCTAAGTGGAATCCAAAGTCGTATCCGAACAAATGAATCAAAATAAATGCACGCAGCCTTTTCTCTACCCAATGAAACTTGTTTTCTAGTTTTCCTAAATCATCAATAGATACCTCAAGCAAAATGTTAACCAATCTAGCCTGATTGTCGCCTCGTATGGAGGTAACAAGTTTGGACCAAAAAGGAACAGTTAAACACTAAATTTAGAAAAGTGTACTGCCTTATTAGTCGCCGCTCCCAATTATCGATAGAGAAAGTCCTTAAGTGTAAACTGTTTTTGGTAATTTTAATTTGGAACGTCTAAAGTTATGTGCAATTGAAATATTGACGAATGAAAAACGCGTGGCAAAATGTTTTAGTTACTTCAAACAGACTGTCTCTTGATTTACTTTGTGTGTTCTTCAATCATTATTCAGCGTATGATTTATTTCAAATGACCAATAGTTATTCAGCCTCTATTTGCCGGAACCATGTTGTTCACGCGCTCCACGCTGTTAATTGTTTGTGCAACGTCGTTTTCTTTTTTCTCTTGATCATGTTTCTGTCTGTTTCATTGCTTTCAAAAAAATTTAAAGTACTCTACATGCAAAAAAGAAAATTTAATTTGAATAAAAGAATGTATTGTATGTTGTATAAAACCAAATGCGTAGAAGAAAATCAACTAAAGAAATGTTGTGCATAAACTTTGGAGTAACTCTTATCACCATTTCATCATTTTCAGCGTATTTCATTCTATCTCTAGATATACGCCTCTCCAATATTTCGCCACTTCTGTCTATTGCTCGTTTTTTTTTACTGGATATCATCTTTCCATCGTGTTTTTGGTTTTTCTGGGTTTCTCTTAGTTGTTCGTAATCGCCACTCTGTCACCTTTCTGGTCCATCTTCCGCCTCATCTTCTCATCAAATGTCCAGTAACTCTTATACAAAGAGAAAAAATGTTAAAGGATAATTGAATTAAAATGTTAGTCCAATTAGAGAAGTTTGTAGGAAACCTACTTTAAATTTCCAAATAACTTATAGTTAAATTATTTATCATATAAAAGATAAGTTTATAGAGGAAAAGAGTGTAAAGTTTACGGACACTTAAAATTTTTGGAACTGTTATTTTAAAGGGTAAAGCTAAAGACTCCTAAGTTGTTGGGTATTTCAACCTGCATTAGAAGGTTATCTGGGGGAAAAGTGGTTGGGGAAGGTACTTACAATATGATTAGGGAACTTCAGCTGATTGGAAGTATTTAAGAGTAGTCCAATAAATTTCATGAAATCATTTGTGATCATGCATGAGATATGAATTTATTATTATTGTATACTAGAAACTAAAGTTCAATCAAAGCAGTGAAATGGATAAGATAAATCTGTTTCTGAGAAAGTAAAGTTTATTCAATCAAGTGGAAGATTTTTAGTACGAGTATTTAGCATGCCAAAAGAATTTTGCTGATTGATTACTATAAAAGAGAAAAAAGGTTGCTGAATAATATTACACAATACTTTTGGATAAACTGAAAGCAGAAATTTAGGAAAAATGCATCAGTTTTCAAGAAATAAGTACTGTATTGCTCAAGTGTCATCGTTCAGCAAAGATAACAAAAGTTCAAAATTATCCTACGTTCATCTTTTTTGCCTAATTCAGCTCTTTTAGATTTCCAACTATTACCAGGAACGAAAATCTTTCTGATTAAAAAAAGCTTTCGGTCAAATAAGGAGGTGGTTGAGATCATAAATAGTTATTTTGATGATCTTGAAAAACTGAAGCAACTTCCATGCACGTTCTATGTTAGGGCTTTTATCATTCCGTGTTTTATTTACTCTTTCTTCTACTCTTGGCACTGTAAACATTGCAATTTATTCCGCATTTCATTATTTTAAAATCATATCCGATCTTACAATGTTATGCTCTTTCTTCAGTCTTGATTAGATAGATCCCAAAACATGCTTTTTAAGATTTTTAGGTTTTGTGTTTCTTGTATATTTGTTTATTATTTATTATTTTTTTGTTTGGTCCTGTTTCCTAATGGTTATCTTCGTTTTTCTTAACCACTTTTTACAAGCTTTTGTTGTTTTCTCAAAAACTTTAATAGATAGCATAGTGCTCGGAATGTTTTGAATTTTAATTTTTCTTCAAGAATTTTTTGATGGTTTCATATATACAAGCTTCTGGTTAATTATATACATTTTTAACAAAAATATTCTCAACATTTATAAAGTATTTGTTTGTTTCTATGTTTATATGTTTATCGTTTCAATATAACATAATCAAAAGTAACTTTTAATACGCAAGTAGATTATATTCAAATACACTTGGATCACATATTTGTGGTATCTGTCATTATCATCTATATCTATACAGTACGTTTCTAATGTTATTTTTCTCTATCCTTTTATTTAAACTTTCTAATAAGATAATTTTTTTCAGTTAGTCTCATTTGAGATATACACAATTTTGATGGTTATATTATGATTGTCTATTTGTATGATTAGGGCATTTACTTGTTATCAGAATTTGCCTTCTATATTTGTCTTTTATGTTGAGAGGTCTCCTAAATGTACTTCTTCTGGCTTGTACTTGTAAATAAAAGTAAATTATTTTTTCACTTTTTTATCTTTTTTGTCTTTGTTATAGTACTCTCTCTTTTCTGGTTTTCAGTCTCCTCAATTGGCTTATTAGATGACTATTTTTCAATTCTATTTGTAGTGTGTTAATCTTTTTATGTTTGTATATGTTTTAAAATATATCTCTCATTATGTGATGTGTAGATTGTAATCTTGGTCTTCCTTTTATCATAAATCCCACAATTGTTTTCAGTATGCCTACATGTCTTAGTATATGTTCCATCAGTGTGTCTCTTCTATTTATTATATTTTTCCAGGTTTTTTCTTCTTATATTCTTATTAGTACTTCTTTCTTGCTGACTTGGTCTACCTATTTGACTTTTGGCAATTGTTGGGAGCATCATATTTCAAAAGCTTCTGCTTGGTATACTGTCCAAGCCTCGTATTCGTACAATACTATACTCTACAAAAGTAGCTTTAAACATCGTTTTTTTTCAGTAAAACTCTATTAGATACTAGTAAATTACTTTTCTTGTTAAAAACTGTTTTTGCCTGTTCCAATTTTGTTTATTATCTCTGTGTTGCTTCTTACGCCTTTGTTGCTATGCTTCCTATATATCGAAAATTTTAAACGGTTTTGAGTTATTGTCCTTCTATGAAAACTGTTGCGTATTGTTGATCTATGTTAACGCATACCACCACTTTAGCTTTTGATTGATTTACTTTTAGTAGCCTTTCAGGTCCTTGTTCATTTCCATAGGCGCATTTCTAAATATTTTTGTTTTTGGCTGATTCTGTTACATCGTCTGCATATTTGAACACATCTATTTTTTTGTATTTTTATTTCCATGTCTACTCTTTCTTTGAATAAATTCAGCACTTTTTGTGTATAAGCAATAAACAGCAGCGGTAACAGACCACATCCTTGTCGGACACCTTTACTAATATTTGCTTCTTTCTGTGATTGCCCTTTGGAGAGTATTGACCTCTGTTCTTTGTAGAAAACACTTATTATTTGTATGCTTTTTCTGATCTCAATTCTTGACAGCACTTTAAATAATTACAAGCATCTAACATTATCAACAAACTTCTTCCTGTCTACAAATGCTATATAAGTTTCTTTTCCTTTTCTCGGTCTTTGTTCTATTAGTAAACGCAGAGATAAGTTTGTTTCTCCGGTATCTGAGTTTTTTCTAAATATAAATTAATCTTTTGTAAGGTATTTTGTTATTCTTTTTTCTAATCTTATATAAATGATGCTATTGTTGCTGTGTGCAATACTTGGCTTATTATATAGTTTTGATGTTTCTCAGTTTTTGATACAGAACTTGTTCTATACATTGCGGAGATTTGTTGATAAGTATATCTTATGGCTGTTCCATTTCATAGATCCCTAACTGATCTGTCGATTCTGATTTCGTGATCTTCTTCGTTAGCGTTTGCTTCGTCATTGTTGTATTACCAGTTTTCATTTTTCTCATTGTACTATCTTTCTATGTGATTTTTTCAAGTGTTTGTTATTTCCTCGGGTTCCGTAATGATTGAATTATTTTTTCTTTATCAATTGTTGTTTCTTTTATCCATAAAAAACTATATTTTTGTAAGTCGTGTTGTTTTACTTCGGCAATATTGAATTCTATATCTTTACATCTCTGTCCCATGTACGTTTCTTTTGCTTTCGTACCTTCTTTGTTTACCGTATTTGGTATTTATCTGTTGTCTTTATATTGTTGTACCTTTTTTTAAATAATCATCTTTCTCTTAATAGATCTAGGATTTCTGTAGTTTTCTATGGTTTAGTCTCGTTTTTATTCAATTTTTGTAGCTCTTGCGCGACCAATTGTTATACTGCACTCTTTAGTATTTCCTATAATTTCTTTACTGCTTTTGGTATTATATATTGTTTCTAATTAATATTTAATGCTTTTGTCTTGTAATTTCTCTGATTGCTATATTTTTGCGCTTGTGCCTTTTTTTAAGATCTTGAATCTTATTTATACGTTAACATTACTAGATTGTAGTCGATATCCGCACCTGCTTTTGCAATTTATCAATTGGTCTTTTAAAATATTTTTTAAGGTGTAACCTATCTGATATTTTTCTTTATCTTCATGGGTACCTTCTTGGTAGTTATAGTTTATGTAAAAAATAATTGGAGAAATATAAGTATATAGAATTTATAGTTGTAAATAGTAAAACAAAATTTAAAAATCTGGCAAGTTAAAAAGTCATTTTAAAAGAACAATAAAAAGGAAAAGATAACAGAAGCGATAAAAGAAGGTGAAAAACAGACTAAATGGGAAATATAAAAAATGCTGACAAAGATCGGCAGCTATAAAGCTGCTACAATATTTTAATATCTTTAATCACGAAGTGTCACTCATAATTAATGAATAAATGTCCACTATGACAAATGATCACATGTATTAATTAATGTTGGCCAATTACCATCATTATTTTGAACTGGTCTCCATTTATCGTTCAAAGAGCAAGTGCAACATCACTGATAACTTTTTATTAATCATTGGTTCTCTTTGAGGCAGGTCAACATGTGTCTTTCTAATTCATTTTTAATAATCTGAAAAGGTATTTTAATTTTATATTATAGCTTTCGCAATTGTATCATTTATCTTCTACACCGTTTTGCTTATCGTAGATTCTATCACAAATCTTGTGGTTAACATCAACAAATTGTGCCTAATAAAAAGATATAAATAAATTCATGTTAGTTATATTGGAGTAAGAAAGAAGACATTTATAAATAAGATGATTACAATAATGGATGAATAGGATAGAACTTAATAAGACATTTTTTGAATTACCCAACAATTTATTATTATTGAAAATGATTAAGTAGTAGATATATTTCAAAAATTGAGACTAAAGATTTTTATAAAGTTTTATACCTAGGAAGATCTAATAAATATTGTAAATATTTGTTTTTTTAATTGTTTGTTAAATAAAAATAGCATTTATGTGTATTACAATACCTTTATCTTAGTACATACAGAACTTGTAGACAGCATTTACTATATCTCAATTAAAGTAGTGCTATTCAAAAGTAGAACCACTAATTAATTTTTTAACACAACACATTCAGTCGCAGTAATACTACTACTTATTAATAACTACTAATTTCTAGTAGCATTTTTAAGTGTTCATTTGACTGTCCCCGGTATATTTTACTATAAATTATATATTTCATCGATACTCGAAATGTAAATTTTATAAGTATTTGTTAGTTTTAATTTAAAAAAATATTTTATTTTGCTTTTAAAACATCTAAGAATATTTAAAATGTACATAATGATATTCTACAGGGCCCATTCAGAAAGTACCTTAAGTAGAAATAGACGTAGTAGTTACTTCTCTATACATTTTTTAATTTAAATTTCTCAAGGTAGCCTCTGTAGTCCTAAGAATTTGGAAAGTACTGTGAAGCTTTTTATAAAATAAAAAGTATATTTAAATATTGTAACATTATTGATCAAATAAATAGACCTTTTTTAATTCCTTATCGTTATTTCGTTTAAAAACAGAAAGTAAAGTGAACGTGGGTAACTAAAATTTATTTTAAAAAATATTGAGCTTATAGTAACTTTACTACCAACATAAATTCAATTTATTGGTAAGCAGATGACTGGGAAATTTACCATCGAAGCATTTTTCGCTAAGCTAACGACAAAAGATAAATTACATGTGAATTTTTATTGAACTTTTATTTTATAGACTATTGTATAGTTTTTTTGTGTAAAATACCTAGTACATGTTTTTTTGCGGAATTTACGCTGGTGTTTTTGTAGATCCTCTTTGAACTAATGTGACGAATTTTGAAATTCACTAGGCAGATGAGGTCAGGGAATTTTCTTTATTGTTTCCAAAAAAGTGAGATGACGCAAGCCAGTGACGTCTCGCTTAGTATGCTGAAGAAGTTCGAAGAGCAAACACTTTCCAAGTAACGAAAGTTTATTCTATAAGTGACAATCGGGGTAATACCATCCTATTTAATTAAAACCAAGAGTACCAAAATCAAAAAATTTTTGGAGTTATGGAATTTTAGTACCACCTTCGCTGAAAAACTCAAATTATTCTAAAAGTTACAGAATTTCTGACTTTTACCTTATCTAACCAGATCGTATTGTGTATAGATTGAATATCTTCCTCAAACGGTAATGTCTGCTCGAATAGGTTATAAAGGCCTTCACTCAATAGTTTTCTACGTACTAAGTCGGGATAAAAAATATATATGTTTATTTTAGGAAAGGTCGTTTAGATCAAGTTCACACTTGTTACAATTCTAATGCCAATGAAGACTTTATATTGTATTTAATTTTATTTTCTTTTGCTGCTGAAGCTTAACTATATTGGAGGAGGGTATTTCGTCAAAAATATTGTATTTGTTCTAATTTTACTATTTTATTCTACGGATAAAAATAAGATAAGGAAAATTAGTTTTGGTTGTTGGATATTTCCATAATATACAAACCCTTGGGGGGAGGGGGGGTTACTAATATACCAAAGCATAGTAGAAAAATTATTTCAATACAGGCAAATGGAGAATTTTTCTATTTCTTTAGAGAAATCGATTTGATGGCACTTTTACTAGTAAAGTTACATTGAGAAGTCAAAACAACTATAATTAGAGAAAAGATTAACCCCAAGTACCAAAAGTTTCTTTGCCACCATCCAATTTAAAACATACTTGGTGTGTCTAAAATGTTCAATGTCCAGAGGTACTTAAAAAAGCACCTGACAGAATATACGTGACCGTTAAGGTAAACTCGTTACGAGCAATCAAACGTGAGACTGATCGTAAAACGTCGTAGTGGCATAGAGCAACGAGTGAGCTTTAAGTTTTGTTATAAATTAGAGAAAACAGTAATAGTGCACTTGGTGCAAATGTACGAGACGAAAACCGCAAGAGGAAAATGTGTTTACAACTGGTTCAAACGCTTTTACGATGTTCAGATCGGCCGTCGACAAGCAAAACCCCAGACATGATTGAGCAAGTACGGCAAATGCTGACACGAGAGCGGCGACTGACTCTACGATTAATGGTGGAGAAAAATTACGTTAGCAAAGACATAGTGTGCGCCATCATCCAGGAAGATGTAGGTAGGCAGGAGATCTATTCCCATTTGTTGCTGCACAAGCTAACATCTAAATTTATTGAACTAATATATAAATAACATTACAAGTAATGTCTTATTGACTGATGGCATTATACCTTCATATACATTCATTATTTTTATTCTTTAGACCTGAATATCACAATTTTCAAGTTTATTAAAATATGTCGTAACCGCATATTCACTGGCCCTGAAATTCGCCTTAGAGCAAGCGACTCGAAACCACTGGTGCCTCCAAATTCTTTTAACATTTAAAGTTATACGCAAAAAACAGATTAATCTACGCCGCAGTGTCTGTGTTTGATCTTTTTTTTTGAATTTACATCCCACACCAACATTAATTTTTTCAACCCCCGTGCCTACCCATTATGCCGTGCATAGTTTCGCAAACAGCCCAAGAGTTCCAAAAATCCTTCGATTTTTTTCTCAGTGAGGGACTCTTCTGTCTATCCCTGGTCTTCTTATCCATGTTGCAGGTCAGCAGGACCTGCATGACGTTATCTGTTTCTGTACATAGTTATTTGTTTTGGTTTTCTGTCAGCTTCTGATTTTTTACGAGGTAATACCGGTAATGAATATTCGCGCATGTCGTCCCATCTCCGCTGTTTTCCATATTGCTCCCGTTCTAGATCGTAACTGCTTTTTTACGAGTCCTAATAGAAATGATGTAAAAATCAGCGATCCTGGTCTTACCGCTGCCTCTTTGGAAAGTTGGTCCGCACATTTGTTTCCTGGAATCCCGATGTACGCTTTGGTTCAGTATAATTGGATCTCAATCCCGGCCGACAGCGTTTTTGCAAGACTTCAAACCTCGACATACAAATCTACTCTGTTCTTGTCGATGTATTTAAACTGAACAAGTAGACATACATATAAATAAAACGCAAAACAAATGGAAATCTTTGGAGATTATATTGATTTCTGTAACTAAAATCCATTTCTGCTAGAAAACATCCTCACAAAAGGTGAGACCTGGTGCTAACAGTTTGACCTGCTTTCTCCGCGACTAACAGCTGTTCTGCGACTGAGACTTTTCGTGATAGTTTCCAAATGTATTATAAACCATCCCAAAAGAATGGCGATTATTTTAAAGGCCAATAAAAATAATTTGTTTGTATCTTCTGTTTTTCTGCACCACCCAAAAAATATTACTAAATCCACAAAGGTACCTAGTCTATTTTTATACAACTCAAGAGACCGTCGCCTTGCTTTTTTTCCCAATTCGCCAAATATGTTTTCTATTTGTTCTTCTGGAGGATTACCAAAATTTGACAAAACTTTTATCAATAGCCTAGATATTTTTCGATTGTGTGAGATCACAAATGAATTAGAACAGAGTATTGTCGTATACATCACTTTGAGCTTGCATTTTAGCTTTGATCAATTTGTTAAGAGCAATATAAATCATTTTTTAGATATATCTTGATATGGCCAATGTGTTTCTCTTTAAAGAGTGTCATATTGCAAATCTTAGACAGATATTTTCTAATCGTAGTTAAGCCAAAAAAATATCTTTGTGCTTGGTGTGCCTTTTCATATTTTGATAAAATGTCTTCTTTGATTTTCACTGAACAAATGAAATTTATTTCAATCAGAAATTGCCATATATAGACATTATAAGGTTTATAGTTTTATAATTTCACTCACACATTTTTACCTCTAATCTTTAGAAGGCAAATAGTTAAGGAGGTGTGACAAGAAGTTTTTAAACCAGGCTCTTGAATTGGTTTAAAAGATGTCACCATGTCTGAGCTTTAAATGAACTATTAAAAAAGAAAATTATGACTTTATATAACCTGTATGTGGCGTAATCAAAATTATATACTTATGTCGAATTATTTTATTTTCCTAGAAAAGAGAAGCTTGGTGTGGTTCTCAAAATACTACGCTAAACTAACGGATATTTATTATGTCTTAACATTGGTTATACCAAAGTTACTAAGTTTGATAGACCCATTGGATAAATCAAAAGTTTCTATATACGTTCTTTGAACGAGAGAATTTTTAAAAAGATCACTAGAACTGAAACAGTAAATTGAAGGTCAATGGGGGTTATGAAAAGATCAATTAAAAAGAATTTTTGTTAAAAAAGATAATGCGGGAGGAAGATGAAGAATCTCTCACCTAAACTCAAAAAAATTTGAAATACTCTCGTATAACATGTGCAATTATTTGTTTTAACAGCTAGCTATTTGACGAAAAATATTGAGGAGACGCCAGTCTACGCGATATCTCGCAGATAGGCATACCTCCTGATGTACAATCTTTCTCGATACGTTACGTCACCTAGTTGGAATACGTGCTGCAAAAACGTGATGCAAAGCATGCACCAATAAACCCTACCATGGGTCGCTAGAATCGATGACTGCTTATGGCTAGACCACAGTCGCATCTCCAACCTTCTACGAAGTCCTGGCACGGACTGGGGCTTCCCGATCTTCGTAGAGTGGCACTAGCGCTGGCCTTCCTTTGAGGACAATCGAATCAAAATTCATAAAACTGAACTTAAAATTCTGGAACAACGGTGGTTCTATTAATAAACGTTGACGCTTATTCTTACAACCATTTCAAAAGCCGAATACTTCGGAAACAATAACTAACAAGTACGTGCGGTAGGACATGTAAGTATGCGCTGAAAACACTTGTAGGCGGAAGAATTGCTCCTTGAGGTTATGAGTAACAGGATTGCGGATGTTTCCTCGGCGAAAATAAAGATTGCGGCGTTAGTTTCGTAGTTTGGTCGGCTCCATGGCCCAATCTCCAGATCAGTCTCTTCGTACGGCGCCCATTCAGAAGCAGGCGCAAATTCCTGAAATATTCTTCGAGCTTATTATGAGCGCAGCTTTGGTAAATCTCCGCGGCGTTTAAAATAAGCCCGCACAATCCCGCGCCTGATATTTTTCGGATGATTAGACAGACAACGTTCCCGAGGTTCCAACATTTGGAAGCCTCGATAAACAAAAAAGCTTTTGCATTCTTGGTGGCCGCCAGAGCCGGATTCGACGCTTTTGTCCTTGATCTAGCAGTTACTGCCTCGCTCTGCAACTGAAAAAGTCGCTACTTTGCTTACGCTTCCAGAAATTTAAAATTTACGGCGCAAGCTGATTTTTCGGTAAGATCGTGGCTGCAGGGCGCAGCAAAAACCGGGGCCGCAAATTTCAGCCGGGATAAAGACCAGAGATTACTTGAAGTCCCGAATTTATGCTCACTAGTCTTTCAAGAATGCTGTAAATATTTGGGGGCAATATCTTAAGGTTGAATTCCGCGCAAACTTGAAGCCAACCGAAATATGCGGTTTCATTCAGAAACGTTCCTTCGCCGAAATATGAATTGGTGCTGCAATCGATAAGTAGAAATGTGATCGTTTTATATTTTTTTAAACCATGGAAAAAGAGTCAGATAGTACACAACAAATTAATATGCCAATTTACCAAAACTAATGTCACTTTTTTGAATTTTGGCAATTGTTTAGTACCTTGACGCATTTGAAGTAGTTTCCTATGGTTGTATTGCGAAACTGTTTGCTATTATTTAAAGGACGCATTCCATCAACCCTTTGAATTTCGTTGGATGTTCTTGCACGCTTGCGATAATTCTACTGTAAATTTTTACAATACGCCTAATTGGTTATAACACTCATCTACGATTCTTCTAGCTCCTTTAGTGCTGCACAGTTGTCTACAAAGCTTTAAAATGTATGAAGAGCATTGTAGAGGGTGTATACTAGAGTAAGTAGGAGAAGTTCACCCCACAGTCATTCCTATAAAACAATTATTGATAACCACTATATAATTAAATTCTTTATCTTTTTTATATAACTTATAGAATATATTTTTTAATTTTATTTTTGTTTATCTTATCAGTTTTTTTTTTGAAAATGAGAATGATCAACGCTGGAGTAACAACCAGTTGTAGGCAACACTATAGACGTTGCTAACGGAATTAAATTCTATTATCAATCAAAACAATGATTAGTACAAATTACGCTCAAGTAGCACTTGAAACAACCCTGTAGTCAAAAAGAGAAGCAAATGATGTCGTGATGGTTTTCCCAACAGGAGCCTTCTAGTAGAAATTTAAAAGTAACTCTTTTTTATAGTATTTGGCAAGTGTTCCGACTTAACCTTTATTCGCATTTTCAAACAAAATGTTTTGCCAAAAATGACTTCGAACTTCTTAATGAACTGTGAATAAGGCAAAGGCGAAAAATAGGCAAATTAATTAAAAGAAAATGCAGACGACGAATTTTTCAAAAAATATTTAAAGCAGACCAAAAATGAGTAGCAGACTTAGATCTAAATGTAGAGATGATATTCAGCAAACAGAGAGAGTGGCGGAATGGGAAGAAATTTGAAGAAACCTGAAAAGAATTAGAGAGCTGTGTGGATAAAGGATAGAGGATGAACCAAAAGCCTTAGTAAAAAAATTTCTTTACTTCCTTTTTTAGTGGTTTTTCTTTTTGGCAGTTCAAGTTGTTTTTTACAAGTTTTGCCATATCTGAAATTAGCGGAAAAACCCGTCTGGCCTTAGTACATTCGAAGCAGATAAAATCAAGGAAATCGAGGAAATCTTCGACATTCTGGTCTTCTGCCTCTTCGGCCAGTTGGTCCACGCGCTTGTTCACTGTAGATTTCGATACGGATATCGTGTTTTTACAAACCTCTAAACCTCATATGGTCTCCTGTAACTGTCTCAGCAAATTTTAATGGTTCATAATAGATTACACCTTTTTGGTACAAAACCTTCTCGACTAGAAGATCAACATTTCTTCCAAATTTTATCCATTTTTTAAACGATTGAGAATGATACCACACTGTTTTTATTTGCACGTTATATTCATCTTATTTCGAATTTAAGTGTAGTATAGTTGTAATGTTGCTGAAAAACTGTTAAAATACAAAAATAATAATTTTTACTCCTTATATTTAGTACGAAAGCACCTAATAAATCATGTTAATGATGGATAAAACTTTTATAATAAAAAATTAATTTTAAGTGAATTAGCAAGGCATTTCAGTCCTGACACAAATAAGTGGCAATACTAGTTTTTCAAATTACAGTGAAATATTGCAACTAATTTTAGCAAAAAACAAACAACTACATGTACAAGTGTTTCACACCTTTGCGATTAATGAAAGCCATTTATCCGGATCAGACGTGGTAAATACAGCGCTTTCGACTCAATTAGGCTTGATTATGCGAATACTGTTAGTACTGTAAGAGTAATTGCCTTGTTTGCAGTTGCGCAATAATTATATAGGACACTACGAGCGATAAATGATTACGTCATTAATCGTTCAATGTTTTTGCTTTGCTTTTGACAGACCCTTGTACTAATAGAAGTTATATACGTGCCCAGTAACTTCTGGGTATTATTTTTGATTGCCTTTACGGCATTTTCAGCTGGAACGCTCGCTTTAAGGCAAGAAAAAAGCCAGCCGAGCGGAAAATGTGCCGATTTAATGGTAGATGCTTTTCTCGTTAGTAATTACGTCCTTTTAGATCCTGCGCGGGATAAAGAGCTTTAATTTAATTGCATCTATTTAAACGAACGGGTTCTTCAAGATAAAATCCTCTTCAAGAACTTCTAATTTGCGCTATTGAAACGACTCCATTAATATTTAAGCCTGAAAATGGTTAATATATAGAGTGTCATTTTTTGAAATTCTTGGGCACAAATGTTAATTATCAGAAGATTGTTTTTGCTGACCAAATATTATTAAAAAATGTGCAAACATTATTAGATTTAAAAAAGCTGCTCAACTAAAAAAAATATGTTTTGGTACACCAAGGTCAATCACTATATTTGCTGTAGTGTGATTTGCTCCAAGTAACCAGTTAATTCAAACGAAAATGACCAATACAGTTCGTAAAAAAATCGAAGACCTAAAAATAACAATTTCATAACATTAACTAGATATCTAGTTCCTTAATACAAACCCCTTTAAGAGCATTTGTTTTTAGCAAAACACAATTTCTCTTTCTTTTCATCTAATATGATATCATTTTTGGTTTTCGCTCGAGCATTTCTGAAATGGAAAAACATCAAACGATTGATACTAAAAGGTTGAATTTAACTACAGCTTCTTAATTTACTGCAACTACCATATGCACACGTTTCCACTTGTCTTAAATAATTTTTATAGTTCAAAAGATCTCCTCTATATCTAACTGAGATGGATTATAAGCTATCCACATTGATACTTCTGGGATTTGCTGTACCAGAAACCCATTTCACAGAGGATCAAACTCTTATCTAAAAGTTTCCCGTTTAAATCAGATATATGTACAGTTTTGTTCCATTGCGAGCTGATTCTTAATGTTAACTTATTCTCCAGTCCATGATAGAAAGACGAGGAGCACCTTATCTAATGCCACTATCTACTGAGGTGGCTATGGTTCTCATCATATTGATATAAATTTTATTTTCTTTGAAAAAGCGACCTAAAAACAATCATAACGCAAGAAATGGTAAACAATCTATTCAATTTCTTAAAGAATTTGTTAAGCGAAGAACTTGCTCCTTTTTTTTGAGTAAAAATCTTATTAGTTAATACCTTTCATCAAATGAAATCGAAATGTCGATGTTAGTATTAAACTAGGGATTGATATTTTATTAGCTTTTAAATGGATTTTGAGTAAACCCAAGTTACTTGAAAAATTAAAGTCATACTTAATTCCAAACACCTTCAAACTCAAATCATTAATCTTAACATTACACTTATGTCATAACACGTGCGTATTGTTTATAAGCAAAATTTTAACTTGATGGACCAACAAGGAAGCTCATACCGAAGAAGTTGGTGGTCCAAAGTAAAAACCCGCTGTTTAGAGAAAACCAAATCCGATAGTTGTAACATGAAAAAGTAATCAAAAAAGAAAGTGAATTGCCAAAAGAAAGACAAGCCAGATCGTTTTAGTATACAGAAGATTTTCTGTCATATAAAAGAAAAACATCTGCCTAGAAGGTTCTGCTGGGATGGAGGAGTAGTAAAACAATTTTGGTGGAAACTTCCTGGTGGTAAAAAGTAGTTGATTCGAACTCCAAATGATCTTTGTGGCATGGAGCAGTGGATAATCAAAAGAAAAAACACCTGTTTAGAAGAAGACAGGAAATTTAGTTACCTGGAAAGAAAGTTGATCCAAGAAATAATGGACCTGACCATAAGATGTCAGGTGAAACGATCTAAGTGGCAAAACCCATAATAATAATAATGTGTATATCTCCGAAACTATTAACAGCACTTTTTTAAGACTTTGGACTTTTGTGGATTAAATACAATACCAAGTTTTGGAGAATAACTGCCACGCAACTTTTTCGCTGCAACAGTTGCTCATTTTCTTGAGGTCATAACTTTTATAACAAAAAAAACCCATCGGAATACTAAAAATCTTTTATAAATTTGTTATCCTCTAACATCCAATCTGCTTGTTTTGAGTATTTAGATAATATGGAATCCAATATAGTTTCTAACAAATTGTGGTATTAAAATTGGGGAGAAGAGTAGATCCAAAATAAAAATACCAGTAATATAGTTTCTGATAATTGGAGATCTTGTACAGTGTAATTGCTTTGGGCAAAGTTGATTGCAAATCCTGCAGGTGTGGTTCTTCAGTGTGATACAAAGTTCACTTATAATGCAAATGTCGGATTTGGAGAAAGATATGGCTAAACAACCATAGTTGTGACTTTACCACGTATGTATGTAACCTACCAAAATTTATTAATCATATTATACACAGGCTTGGCAAAAACAAATTTTTAGTTTGTCATTTCTCCCCATCTAATTTTTCATCATTGTTTGATATTCTTCTCATATACTTACCAACTTCGACGAGTTGTTTGACTACTTTTGAGATGTTACTCCAGATCAATTCATCAATTTTGTTGAAGAAGTTTCCTGTTCTTTTAGGATTGTATTATATTTTAAGGATGATAAAAATACACTTACAGTCTTTTTAGACTAAAGATCTTTGGGATAGTGTAATGTAGATCATTGCTTATATTAGCCACAACTGTTTATTTTGAACCTTCTTCTATTTGGTCAGTTACCTTGGTTTGGTGTATCTTCCATGTTTTATCAAAGCTAATATCCATGTTATACACTGTATATATCTATTTTTCTACTTGTTCTATATTTGACCCACGTTAACTTATACCAAATTACATTTATTTTAATATATTTTTATACATAACTACTTTGTGTCACCTCACTCTTCTATGTTTCTGCCTCCTTCTATTTATACTTTTGATCAAATTAATGACGTTGTATATTTTCGTGACCACCTATCAAAAAGACAGAGAGAGAAAAGAGGTATTTTGATGTTTTCTATTATTTTTTCTGTGATTATCTTGGTTTTCTGTTAAGATCTTTTCAATGTGTTAGTTTTTGTTGAAGAAGACGAAGTCAAATAAAAGCCTTGTAACTAGAGAAGTAAAATAAATTCATATAATTTAAAAACTGCACTATGATGTGAACAAATTTTTTAATTAGACCTGCATCATATTTAATATATAGGGTCATATTTAATTAAGATTTAAGGACAATGTTGGGTGGCGTCAATCTTAATATAAAATTATTAGTAAACAGTATTTAATTAACGAAGTTCTTCACACTAGCAAAGTAATTAAAGACTACAGGTCTTTTAATTATTAAGCTCTTGACTACTTTATTTATTTGGTAATGATGAAGATAAAGGTAATAGATAATATAAGTAAGCGTGGTGCCTTTTGAAGATATAAAATCAAAAATTTTAAATTAAAGTTATTTTCTTCTTCTTCTTCATTAGCGGTTTTCCATCCACTCCTGGATGTAGGTTTCTCTCAAATTCTTCCATCTGTTTCTATCCCATGCTTGTTGATACTATTTCTTTTAACCTATTTTCCTTATATTATGGACCCATTTCATCGGCGGTCGTCCTTTACCACTTTTTTATTCTTTGTTTCTTTGGGTCTCCAATGAGTGATGTTTGATGTCTATTTGTTGTTAGTGTCCCAAGCGATGTGGCCTGCCCAGCTCCACTTTAGTTTTGCGATACGTTCCATGATATATGTTGTTCCTATTATTTGTGTTATTGCCACATTTGTAATTTTATTTCTTATAGATTAAAGTTATAATGACTTCAATACACTAACTGTCGGCAGTTGAACTTCACCTTGATTACACAATTAAACAAGAACTCCAAGAGGAAGAGGCAGGCATAAGATTGATCAGAAATAGTCAGAGCCGATAAAAATTAGAAAGAAATCAAAGCGACTAATACTTAAACCAACAAAGAACTACTAAAATAATAATAAATAAAAAAATGAGACCATAAAATTGTGGAAGTAATATCTTCTCTAATGGTTTGAGGAAACGCTACGAAGAAGTAAAAATAAAAATTATCTAAACAAGAGGGTAAAGAAAAAGCAACTTTTTTCTTCTTTCTCTAGTTCTTATGCTCTTTCGAGCATCGAAATTTAAGATTCGTCTACTTTTAACCATTTTTCCGTCCCTTTCTATTTCTTGTTAGTATTTTCATTTCTTTTGTCTTTTCCCTTTTCATTCTCTTCTCTCTATTATTTTTTGCATTAATCTAACTTTGGTTTTTTTCATAATATTTTTCCATAATTATTTTTACTGCATTTATTTTATTTTTTTGGTTCTGTTGTAACTTTTCTATATGATATTGTCTCCATGTTTCCAAAATACGAAGTGTATCTAGTTGCAGCACTTTATTTCTATCTCTAACTCGTTTAATTTATTTCCTTTTCTGGCCACTGAATGCTTTTATTTTGTTTATTTGTTTTATACCTTTCTTCTAAACTCCCAACTTCTTTTTGCTAGTTTTACTGTCATATTTCCTATATTTCTTTTTCTGGTACATTCCTTCTTATCTTCGTCCAGTTTTGTTTTTATATATTTTTTCCAGGTTTGTTTCTTTTTTAACTTCTTCTCTTACTTCTTGAACCCAACAACTTGTCTTATTATAGTTTTTATACTTTGTCACTCCACAAACATGTATTGCTGTGCTATACGTTATTTTTGCATAATTCCTTATTTTTCTTTCAAAGTCTATTTTTGATTTAATTTAAATTATTTTTTTTAATTTCCAGACCGTCTCTGTTTGGTATTTATCTTTCAACTGTTTATTTTTTAGATTACATATTTTGTATTTTTACAATTTTTTTTTATTTTCGTGGTTGCTTGTTGCATTTTGTATTTTTTTTACTATTACTAGTCTATGCTGTGTACTTTAATTCTGTTTCCTTCGACGTCTCTACCTGTTTTATTTCTTCTTCTATTTCCTTTGCATACACTTTGTAATCTATGATACTCGGGACTTTTTGTTCTTCAGCTATAAATATATATCTAGCTTCTATTGGTTATTTCTGTAAAATTTATCTACTGTTTTTCTTTTTCTTCAATAAGGGCATATATTTGTATTATATTCAATGTTTTCTTTATCTTAATTTTTATCCCGTTACGTATTTATCTATTTATTTTCTTACTACTGTTCCTACTTTGTCCTTCTCTCTAGATCCATAATGGACTGCTAAGTAATATGAATTACAATTTTCATCATTTTCTTCGTTTCGCTTATTTCCATAATCTGTTCATTCCATTTTTCCATTTCATCTTATAATTCTAATTTTTTCCTATGAGTGATGTTATATTTTGTCCCCACATTAATTTTTCTCTATTTATCTTCTTTCTTCTCTGAAATTATGTTACTTCGTGATATTCTCATTATTTTCGGAGATTTTTCTTTTTACTTCTCTTCAATTTTCTAATTTGCTCCCTTTCCTTATAGATTTGCATTTTTTACTGTCTTTATTTTTGCATTTGTAACATCTTTTGTTTTGTGTTTGCAGTTTTGGTGATCTCTCAGTTCTTCTTTTTTGTCGTTTCCGGGTGACCTTTGTTCAAACATTTTTCTTTACTTTGTATGTTTTCCTATTTGCAGTTTCTTTGTTGTTTTTAGCATATTTGGCTAAATTCCATAAAAAATCTTAAGTTTCTTAAACAAAATAATTTTGATACTATAACATAATTTTCTTACAGCTCTTAGTATACTGTTTCTTCAGCTTTTCATGAGATATTTGACAGATGTCGTCAATCTCATATTTTTTAAGACTCCGTCATGTTTCTGATATTTCAAATCTTTACGTCTAAAATCTGAAAATAGGCTACCGACACCTCAGGCTACTCTCATTCATTTTTTAAATGTGTTTTTAGATTTTTATAAACGGGAGATAGAACCAAAATTAGAATATTTGATAAAACTCCGTCTTTTTACTGTATAGGTCCATAGACATAGTTTCATAAGCTTTAATTTAAAATACATATTAGGATAATAATACATTTTTGAATTTCCTGCGGACGCTCATAACTTCCGCCATGGCAGTTCAATATATAGCTGCTGTCTGGCTTGTCTTAATTCTCTCTAATAGTGTCGTAATTACAGGATACACTGGACAACTTAGAATACTGGTGTAATAAGTAAAAAATAACAATCAGAAGAGTAATTCATCGTTATTCTTAACAACCCCCCACCCCCCCAGAAACTCAGTAAAATCTTTTAAATACAGCTTACACCATTGCTTGCGCAACTAGAAACGAAAAGCTCGAGAGACTTAAAAATGTATATAAAATTATAGGAGGGGATTTACTTGGACAAATTAAATATAAAACAAAATTATTTTTAAATGTAATGAGTCGCCATAGGAATAGAAACATACACATTTATTTTTATAGTAGATATTATGTACTCCGATTAATTCTGATCAATATTTTTGCTCAAAAATGTTTTTATTAAAAAAAAGAATCCATATATCAATAAAAATATTTTTTATTATTAATTATGAGGTTTTCCCATCTTTCGGGCAGCATGATGATGTTGTGACGAAAAAACGAACGGTCTTTTGAGGCAATCCATTCGTCGGCCCATTTTTGCACTTCTTTATTTTCCTTTCTTCTGGATCTTTCCCATTCCTAAATAGTTAATTTGCCAATATTTAATACTCCTACAAGTTTCTTGAGTGTGAGCTGGGCGCCTTCGAATTTTTTTGGTTGACCTGAGTATTATTTGCCATTCACATTAAAATTGCCATTTTCAAAATGTTGAAACCTAAACCTGCAGTTTAATTACGACAAAGCTTCATCACCATAAGCTTCTATAAGCAATCGATGAGCTTCAGCAGCTAATTTTTTCAAATTTAAAATAAAAGGTATCTAATGTTAAAAATGCACTTTAGAATGTTCTATCATCCGACACGTAAAAACAATGAATAACTAAATAAAATGGAGGAAAAACTCATACAGAAATGTCAAAACTATCACCATGACATCTATCGACACTAGTACTAACTATTAGCTTCTAATTACATATTTATAATAGATGCACCTATTGCAAAATAAAGGCGGTCATGACATCCTTCAAATCTGCCCTCCAAGTAGTTCTTTTGGTGGTCCTAACAAATAATAATTACGGCGCGATTGCTGAGGACTGTAAGAGGAGTGTTTCAGTGTGGTCAAAAATAAAAACTCAATGGTTATCTGAGCACTACCGCAACTTATTCCGACCTCAGTAGCTCAAAAATCGTTAATCGGCGGTCATCCTCGAGAACAGCGAGAATATACTCTTTGGTAAGGTTTTATTTTTAAGCCTTTCTTGTCTCCTTCCCCAGTTTTACACTTGATAGTGGGCGAGGATGTTTCGTGCTCTGATGGTAGTACGAGGTACTCTAGGGGAATCCCCTTCAGGCATTCCAACCTACAATGCTTAAAAACGGCGCTCCTGCCTGCCCATCCCATGGTGCGTAAAAATAAATTTCAGATTATACTTTTCGTCAAGACATGCTCTAGTAGTAGAAGGTAATTTATTTCGCAGAAGCCAGACAGGAAAAATCCAGGTGGAAAATACACTCAGAAGTGTGAGTCAACAACATAAAGGTAGTGGAGTCGGTACTTCCCCCCCAAAAGCTCCCTAATACTCCATAGTGAGTCAGCCTGGGACAAAAACTAAATTTAATTCGCTTAAGACGGGCCTTTTGGTTTACCATGGTTTGTAAGAAACCACGATGTGATTGCGAATGTTAACGCCTAGTTGCATTAGGGCAGTAGTTTCAATACACAATTAAAAGAGATGGTCAGACAGAAAACCAGAAAATATTTTAAAGCCAGCTCTAGTGATGAAAATTCATGCCGAATCATTTTGAGGCACCATAAGCAACAGTTAAATTAAGAAATTTATCTTGGTTTCTTTAAAAATCATTTATTGGGTTAAATAACATACCTATTTGCAATTGTTAGGATTTATTTGATTGCCATATTTAAGTGAAAGTTAAAATAAATTTACTTCGATTAATTCTGGTAGGACATAAAATACGCAGTCTACCGTTAAAAAATTAAAAGACATAATTTATGTTGGAGGCTTAATTAACATTTTTGGTTGATTTCAGGAGCACCAAAATTACAGCCGCTAATTTTTCCACTTAATGAAATAAAACATAAGTAATAGTATCTGATCATTATGTTTTCACTCCAATTAAACCAAAATATAGAGTTCACTCCTTTTCATATAAGAAAAAAAGGTTGATTAATTAGTTTGTCGTTATTGTACCGTTTAAATATCAGACATTCAAAAATAATTATGCTGTTAATTAGCAGTCTGCTTTATTTAAAAAAGAAACTTAAAAATACTTGCATTAATCGTTACGTCACAGCAGTCTTTTATATTGCTTTTAGATTTCCATGTAAATAAAAAATAATTTTTTTTCATTGTGGTCCGTTATTTTCCTTACTAAAAAATAATCATAAAAGGTATTTTTTAAAGTCCCATGTATGATGAAAATATTATTTTTTTTTTATTAATGCAAGACTAATTAATTTGGCATAGTCCTGGATTCCATTTACTGCTACGTTTAATTAGTAAATTACTCTTTAAATAAAAGAATGCTTTATTTATATTTTTATATTATGTATATTCGAAAAATTGTTTTACATATTAGGGCTGTGAAATTTATGAATCTTAATTTCATATTTTATAATTAATTAATTGTGGTATAAATATGGACAAATAATTTTATAAAAAATCTCGATGGAGAAAAATCAAATTTTTGAATTTAACTTTCAGCCCGGCTGGTTGGAGTTTTAGCGGTTGGAATGAAGCTTCGTCGAGGGCGTCGTCGAGTAGAAGGCGATGCGAAGGGTGGAGGCAAAGAGGCGCGCTTTACATAAGCAAACAGCGAGGAGGGCGTCGAAGAGGCTCGAGGAGCGAAGGGCCGAGGGATGAGGCGAGCGACGCCTCGCAAGACGCCCTGCAGCTCCAGGCGATCGTGGGGGGACCGCGGCCGGTCGCAGTGTGATTTGGTGCTATTCGCAGGACGGCGCCGCCTGCTTCGGGGGTGGCGGGGAAGCCGACAATATATAGTGATTTGCATAGGCCGGGTTCGAAGGTAAAGCCGGCGTAGCTGGAGCAGCAGGCGCGCCGCGTCTTGTCTTGGTGGTGCCGTCGAGGACGTCGCCGAGGAAGCGTCCACGTGAAGCAGCAGCGGCCTCGCCGAACGACATCGCCAGTGTGTTCGCGACCGCCGAACCAGCAGTACGTATAGAGAGCGCGTTATCATGAGCGTACTGTCCCGCGAGTCGCGGTTGCCGTGGCGGCGCCGGTCCCGCAGTGAGTGACAGTGAGTGAGGAGCAGCATGTCCCAGTCATGGTGAAGGTGCTGTTTCTGGGGCTGCTAGCTGCTACGATGTGTGGTTTCGTCAGCGCCGCTTCCGCGCCCCAGGTCGCCCGGTCCAGCCGCCAAGAAGCGCCGCCGCTGGCGTCGCCGCAGCCGCCCCCGCTGGAGGACCCCGCGGTGCGCAGCGAGCGCAGCACCAACCTCTCCCATATCACCGGCACCGCCAGGAAGATCCAGATGTATATCAAGAACCGGCATCTCCAGCTGCTGCCCGACGGGATCGTCAACGGGACCGCGGACGACAGCAGCGTGTTCAGTGAGTTTCTCTTCCTTAGACCCTGCATCCTCGCGATTTGCCGCGATCCCGTGCAATTGCATCGATTCACTGACCTACCGCACTTGCCATTATCTTGAGCTCGAGGAGGGCTCGCTATCGCCATAGGTCACCAGCTCCTCGTGCTCGGGCATAATTAGCGCCGCGGCCGGCGCAAGAATATCCCTGCGGATGACATATTCGCACCACGCGAGCGCGCTCCACATTCGCGGCCGCACTTCCTCGTGGAGTTATTGATAGACCTGGCAGACGCGGGATGAATTCCGGGCGCACGTAATGCCCCGTCTGGCCGGGCGCGCCTGGCCGCCTTCCCCGGAGCCGGCCTCCGGGTGCCGCGGCCTGACAGCCGATGGTTGATTGACCGGCTGGGGGTACGCTCGGAACGAGTTCACCGGCACGGCACCCACGAAACCGTGCTCGAATTAGTCGCGAGACGTTTGTCGCGTCAGCGCGCTCGCGGCTATTAGCAGCAGGTGCTAAAATAAGCTTGACCTGCGGACAGCGTGCGGTATTTATTTGTCCAGGTCGCACAGGTAGCATTTGCCGCCGTCTCCAGCAGCGGCCTCGCCGCCCGCTGCTGGTCTTACCCCTCACGGTGGCGGAAGCGGACCTGGTTCCGGCGGCCTTCGCCTCCGCGTCTCGAGACGCCACCCCAAGCGGCCGCGGCGATGCCGACGGTTCACAGATTTCCTCCACAACTAGGTCAAACATTCCTGAACACGTGAAATATCACCCACCTCTCACCTGTCTTTCGATTACGACTACAAGAGCCGTTCCATAAATAAGGCCTTAATCACTCCAGAACAGACTCAGACTTTGACTTACTGGGTTTGAGCCTCGTTACTTTGTAAAACAAAATTTTAAGATGCTGCCAAAGAAAAACTCATTTCTGCATATCGGTCTATATCAATTATTTTTCACCTAAAAAATACATAAAAGGTGCAATTTTAAAGGAATCAAAACTTAATTGGGATGTAGTAAAAGTAGAAAGTATGATGTAGCTGAAATTCTAGAGATTTTATGGGTTATGTAATTTTAGTTATCATTCTACATTCTACAACGTGTTGTAAAATAATAAAAAAGCATTGCTTTGACACCCTAAGGATGCTCAATTTTTGGAAAAATTTAAAAATCGCCGAATTTCACAACTGAAACTCACAAGTACCTTTAGAAGTGCCCTTACCGTAGAACTAGTAACCAAGAGTTTTGAATGTTGACCTCGCGTTAAAATTTCCCACTCTTGATTTCAAATTTACGCCAGCACGGTTTCAGCAATATTTGAACTCCAAAATTTCCGATTTTTCAGGCAGCATTTAAGTAAATGCGAGTACCAATTTTCAGATCGTCCTATTGCGTTGTGCATGTCCCAGCAATTTATCGGTTGGTTAATAGATGGAGCTGCCTGTCAGTAAAACTTTTACTTTCAGGAGGATCCTTCTAACATTTGAGTTTCATAATTATGAGCCACAGTTGAAGGATTTTACCGCACAAATTTCGCTGTTTGCGTTATTTTTATTGCAAAATATATTTAGAGGAAAAGGAAAGTCGCAGCAGCTGCTTGAGCGTTTATCAAACTTAAAAATGCTGCTATTTGTTACCTCAAATCATGCGCAAGGCTATTTTATTCAATTTATTAGTCTGCCTTTTGCTTATGTAAGGTGACCTACAACTAACATTAGGGAAGAGCGCGCGGCTTTTTTACGCTCGCGCCTCGTATGTTAGTTTCTTCGCGAAATTAGCATAAATATAGGTATAAAATGAAGAAAAAGTGCGAACTTTGAGTAATTACCCAGAAGTATGCGGAAGATGTCTATTAGAGAAACCGCGTCTTTTACGGCGTCTTCAAAGCTTATAATTCTCTGAAAAAGCTCGGGCATTAATTTGCGCTTTTTTCATTTTTCCGTAAATTGCATGTGGGAGCTCCCAATATATCAGAATTGAAGCAGAGTAAACCACCGAGGTGCTGCCCGCTTCGTGTGAACTTTTAAAACGAGATAGACACTGATGGGATGATTTATTCCTCTCTTCACAGATAAAGTTTTATTAAGAAGCATTAAGTGTCGTGCAGCCGTAAAATAGATAAAGTCAGCCTTTCCGAACCGCACTGGAAACTGCTTTTTTGTTACCAATTTTACAAGCGATTACAAAAGGGCAGTTTAATGAGTCTAAGCGCTTCTCGGAATCGATTTCAATAAAATAATATGCTGTAAAAATGGCCGAAGATAAGTTTATGCATTCAGTGATTTATGGCCTATAGTTTAACCCCGGTCTCTTTTCTAGCTATTTTTGGTCGCACTATGTGTGTAAACAACGCCGCATTCAGCGCTTAGATTAGAACATTTTTTCGGTGATTTTTGATTTCGTGACCGTTGATTTGATATAGGCTGGACTTTGCTGCGCCCATGATGTCATTTCGTTATTTTTTTAATGCTCCTTGTATGCAGTTTTATGTTGTTAGACGACGAGGGTGGTCCAGTTCACTTTATTTGGGTGTCATCCTCGAAGCAGGTCACGAAGGTTTTAGATTAATTTTTGCTACCGGACAAATCCAAAAAATTGAACGTTTATATCGATCACCTTGTATAATATTTTATTAATTCTTATAATTGTATGTTACTTCCATAACTGTCTATTCATTTATTTTACAATTTGAAAAGAATTTTTTTACCATGTTACATAGGGTGTTTTTAAAGTTTTTGTAAATGTATTCGCAATTATTTTATTTAAAAAAATATTAATTAGCTATTACAAAAAAAATCCGTAGGTTCGTGAGTCAGTATGGAGAAAACTTTTTGAATTTTAAACTTTACCCCACCATATCATATATATTTTTTAATTTGAGTGCGACTTTTACAATTATAATAATTGTACATATTGGGAAGGGATCTGAAAGCTTCACCCCGATGGTAAAGGGGCCCATGGAACAAATTTAAAAATCTTTCTTCCAATGAAGTTTGTGTTTGAAGAAATAGATTTTGTCGTCACTCTATGAAAAGCATTTTTCTATTTCTCCAACTTGATCAATGCTTTAATTCACCCCCTCCCTCATTTCAAGACTGAAGAAGTAAAATTTAAATTTCAGTACGCCTGCGATCTTGTATGTAGCAAATTTTTAAATTTAACCATATCATATAGCATTTTTTTAATTTGATAACTTTCCGTGTTAATTGTTTTTATAATCATAATAAGTACACATATTGGGAAGGGGTCCGAGAGTCTCACTTCAATAGTAAAGGGGTCTATGAAACAAATTTAAGAATCTTTTTTTTAATGAAGTTTGTGTTGGAAGAAATGGAATTTTAATCACTATTTTAAAATCAAAAACACTTATATTCCTTAAAGTTACACAATTTTTTACCATTCACCTCCTCCCTTATATACATTCTAAGACTAGCATTTAGAACTAAGAGGGGAAATTTAGATTTTAGTACGTCCGTGAACTCGTATGAAGAAAATCTTCAAATTTAAGCTGCCATGTCAAATGATTTTCTTTAGTTTGATAATTTTGTTCGAGCGTGACTTTTTATAATCATAGTAAGTACACATATTGGAAAAAGATCTGTGAATTTCACCTCACTGGTGAAGGGGTCTATGGAACAAATTTAAGAATCTTTCATCTAATGCAGTTTATAGATTTTTGGCCACTATGTTAAAATCACAAACATTTTTCTATTCCCTAAATTTCCCTAAATTTTCCTAAATTTAAATAGTTTTTTATCGTTTAACCTCTCCCTCATATTTATTTTAAATGGTATTTCCAAGTCTAACATTTAGAGTGAGAAGGTGAAATTTATTTTTCAATCGATCCCCTCCCCTAACGTACCCGCAAGGCTAAAATGGTTAAGAGGTGATATCCATTTGCGTAACAGTCATGAACCAAGCTAATAACTGAAACGTTGTACTTTCCGCTACGTTATCCCTTATCCGGAAATATTACCACTTTAGTCTGCAGGATAAAAAAATATAAGTAAAAAGAAAAATTCTAAAGCGGGAAAATTTTGGTTAAATTCTTATTTTTGCTTTAACTGGAACTTCTCTCTTCCGCCATTAATAATGTTGTCTTACTCTTTGATTATCTTCTTATGGTATTTTGAATTCTAACATTTAGAGTGAATAGGGATAATAGTGTGCTGATTGCTAACGTCTTGATATTTATTTTCCAACCGATCCCCTCTCCTAGGGTACCCTCAAAGTTAAAATGATGAAGAGGTGAAACTCATATGAATAGCAGTCATGAATCAAGTTGGTTACCCCAATTATAGCATGGAAAACATAATAAAAATGAATTTGTGGAAGAAGAAAAATTCTGAAAGGGGGGAATTTTGGTTCATATCATCACATCGACTAGTGTTATCTTATTTTTTAATTGGGAACAATTTCATGGGTCATAATGAACTACAACCAAGTTTCTATTTCTTATCTTAAATCTTGATGTTGCATCTTTAAAACGACTGTGTTGCTATCTAATAGACATTTTTTCTCATACAGGAGTTGTAAAGGTTGTCTATTTTGTTTTTGGTTTCATTGTTAAAGAAAAATATTTAATGACCTTTATGCGTTGCTATTTTAAGACCATGTTTAGGTGTTTAACAATTTTCACGGCCAAATAAATGATCTCATCGAATATGAAAATATTTTTAGCAGCTTTTTCGATTGTATTTTCATAGTTTTTGACTTAGTTTTGCATAACTTTATCGACTTGCTAAGCCCACAGAAAGCAGCACTAGAATTTTTGTACTATTCGATTGATAGGTTATTTAAATTTTGTGACTATAACATTAGCATTTTTTGTTATTCATTTTATTATGCAGCCCTACCAGGATTCTTCTCATAGAGCAAAACTAAATTGTTCTTTTAATTCCATCTTTTTATTGGTATGCAGTTGTTTGTCCATCCGATTTTACATTTTGAAATATTATTTTACTAATCGATTCCTAACCCTAGCAACACCAGAAAGTTAACAGTTCTTTACTGTTTAACCCCCTCTCTCATACTCGTTCCCTGTGGTATTTCCAAGCCTAATATTTACAGTAGAGGTAAATTTCACTAAATAGGAATAGCTTAGTATGTTAATTGCAAATGTGATATTAGCGGCTTGACATTTATTTTCTAACCGACCCTTCCCATAGAGGACCTACAGGCCTAAAATTGTTAAGAGGTGAAACATGAACGCATAGGAGTCATCGACCTGAAACTTTTTACATTCCGCTACGTATCGCTTATTCGATAATATTATCACTCCAGCCTGCAGCTTCGCAAGTCACTAAAAATATGCGAATGGAGAAAAAATCCGAAAGAAGGGGGTTTTGGTTCATTTTTTCATATCTATTATTAATATTTATTAATAACGTTTCTTATTTTTTAATGAAATCAGTAGCTTATCTATTGATGGGAATTTTTGATAATCACGTGTAAACTCATAATACAACTAGAAATACATTCTTCTTTCTTTGGTATTGCGCCCAAAAAATTACCATATTACCACCTTTTCTAGTGAGAGGATTTTTTCTTTTATGCGATGCTTTTTTAAGACCAAGATTATTGAGTATGCTGATTGCGAATTTGATATTAGCTACTTGACATTTATTTTACACCCACAAGTCCAAAATGGTTAAGAGGTGAAACCCATACGTATAGAAGTCATTGACCTGAAACTTCTTATATTTTACTACGTTATCTCTTATTCGATATGTCTGTAGCTTAAAAAAACAATAAAAATGGATATGCAGAAGAAAAAAATCCGAAACGGGGAGTTTTCGTTTATTTTTTCATATTAATAGTGGGTTAATGGTTAAGAGGTAGAAACCAGTATCGACCAAGTTGATTACGAATGTATCAGCAACGCTACTTAACCCTGCCCCTAATTCTACTTTTAGTCTGTTCTTTTAAAGCTTTTTAACTGAAAAATGTTTGCATGGAACTTACCACAATTTTACATTGCGTTGTTTAGCAACACGTGTAAAGTTACTGGGGGATATCGTACCGGAAAGCAATTTCCAGTTCTGATTATCTTTTGGACTACTTCCTTCTGTGATATCGAAGTTTTTTAGTTTCGTTCCAAGAATCGTATTTGTTAAAGGATTTCTGGTCTTTAAGATGCTTGCACATTTATTTCATTTTGGAACACTCCCTTCCTCAAACATTTGCTGCTATTTCAAAAACGCCATTTTGAGGCACTGTTAGCAAGATGCTATTGCACATTATTACTTCCATCTACGATTGTGTTTCGCGTTTATAATAAGGTATAGACTTTGTATTCAAAGTAGGCATTTCTTCAAACATTGCTGTTCCTTGAAGGCAGTAGTTCCTTAAAGCCGACGCGTGGGCCCTTGCCAAAAATTAAACGCGCCTATTTTTAAGACCTGCGGTGAAGATGGAGGCTGTCATAATTATGGCTCGGGCCGTCCACTAATTCCATCCGTCGGCAAATTGAAGCCTGTACTCGAGCAGCGCTGTTCCGTGGAGAATAGAACAATGGTGTTCGAAGGTTAATTCGCAGCGGCGCCGCTAATTTTTAGCCATTCATTTGCGTTGGTGCGATACACACTCGAAATGCCTCGATTGGTCCCATTCTTTAGAATCTGAATCTGCCGATAAGCCTCATTAACTTTATTTGCATAGGCTGTTTAATTTATGGTGGCCGCAGGGTCATCTGAAGTGTGTGCGCGGTTCACCATCCGCATCATAAGTGCCAGCGAATGATACGGCGCTAACTGGGGCAAGATGATTTACCACTTTTCCTCTTCGAAGCCGACTCTTGCAGTGTTCACGTTTGCCACCCAAATTGATCGGGCTGGTTTGCTGTCGGAAACCTTGCATGAATAACTCTTTCAAGCGTTATCGAGATGTGAGCAGCATTGTACAATTTCTTCGAACCGCCATAAAAACGGATGATAACACGGCGGCCTGCAAAATATCCCGCTAGTTTCGGTTAGCGTCGAAATTATCGTTTAAGCGGCAGCGTTCTTCCTACTGCAACGGCAAAAGCAAACAATAGGGCACTTGTCTAATATATCAGCGGGTGAAAGTTGTACACAACTGCAGCAGCTTACACGAGTGATTTGTTCAGGACATGAAAAAGTTAAGACTTTGCACTGCAGTTGCCGTACCGGCTAATTAATGAAGAAAGGTAACGAGTGGCAACGCTTTAAAAATCTAGCAATCAATTTGTTAGGCTTAGCCTTAATTGGCAAGTTTGATTTTTTTTATTTTAGTTTATGTGCAATAGTTTACTTCTGCTAAGTGGAAAATCAGGAAAAAAATTTCTTGCTGTTTCGAAGAATCGAAACGAAAACTTTTTAATGTAATCCAGGAGTTTTACCCACCCAGAACACTTCTCATGCTTTAAATATTGAAAAAATGTCTGATGTTATAGAAATTTCGCTTCTTAGGGCAAACCTTTTTAAAACTTTTTAGTCTATAGGTTTGTTCACTGTTGTCAAGTAAATTCCCTTCCTAAGCGTTTGCCTGGGAAGATAATCTGTTTAAGTATTTATTAATTTCCACATTCATTGTGCTCACTTTTTAAGTTGTTTAAGATGTCCCCATTTCTTGTAGTCTGGGACGTTACTATTGGGCGAAGCTGTATTATTTGGATGGTTGAGTTTGAAGAAGACCATACGTCCATATTTTTTTAAATGCTACTTTATATATTAACAAGTTATTAGAAAGTGATAACTTTGATCTATGACCAAGCAGCCATTAATGTTTGTTGAATTTGAGGCCTATCTGTTTACGTTACTTCCATACGTGGTTTCTCCAAGCCAGTTTCTTATCTAGATAAATTCCTCGCCTTAAGTTGTTCAGAATGACGGGGAAAGAGATTCCTCTTGGTAAACGTTATATTTACAGAGTTAGCTTCGTTGTTCTTGGACCTCCATTTTTAGTTCGTTTTTCGATTTAGTTGTAGAAGTATGGCCACTACTGTTGGGTCTTCGTGTTTTAGTAGCATAACCTTGTCATCGACAACGGTAGCAGTAATGGAATGTATGCTGTAAATAGTAGGTATAACATTGGACTCATTATGCTTTCTTGGCGAAGTCAAGTTTTTATTGGAAATAGTTCAGATGTTTCTTGGCCACATTTTTCTTAGAAGTGTCCATCTTCCAAAAACGATTCAAGGACAATGAAGTAGCCGTATGGTATTGATGTCTTGAGTTTGCACAAGAGACCTTTGTGCCATACTTTGTTGAAGACTTGGCTGTCATTTAGAATTGATGCTGAGTAGTACTGTTGATTTTTTTGATGGCATCCACTATCCTGTGCACCTGTTCGATTGTGGAGTGATATTTTTCAACCCGAACTTGTGAGGCGTTATTAGATGCTGGTCTTTTATATTATGATCTAATCTTTTTGCAAGTAATTTCGCCAATTTCGGCAATATACTAATGGGTCTATAAGAGGAGACCTCGTTTTGAGTTTTGCCAGGTTCATCTGTGTAGCTTTCCACTGAGCCGGAAGTACCCCAGTCTCAGCATTGCAATATATATAGTTGTTAGCACAACTATGCTTTTATGTTGGAGTTATTTGAAGAGCTTACTTAGGATTTTTTGGGGTTTCAGTGATTTTTGATCGTGCCCTTGATTTCCCTAGGCGTGAATAGATTTGGAAGTGGTGACATTTGAGAGTGTTTCTATTATTTCTCGTTTCTCGTCTGGGTGATTGTTGGTAGTAGGGGTTGAAAACCCGTTTGAAAATTATTAGCAAATAGTTCGAACTTTTCTTTATCTGAATGTGTCCAAGATCTGTACCCTTTTTGTATTGAAGGAATAGGCTGTTGTTGTTTTTTTTATATTTTTAGTGACCTTCCAGAGAGAATAGTCGGAAAGGGGACTAGTGGTAACATAAATTATTGTATAGCCATGTCTGGAGCGGAGTCTTGCTCGAATACGTACTCCCGCCTAACGGCCAGAACTTAACATTTATCACCATCATGTTGATATACCATAACTGTCACTTTCAGGTCTTCCTCAAAGAATTAAGGCCTCATGACATTTCCTTCATTTTTCAGAAGGGTGGAAAACTTTGTATACGGTAGGCATTTCAGAGGCATCTTAGCAGATCGAACAGTCATTTTGGCAATTTACCTTTTTGTCGCATAAGAAGTTATTTTCAGGAAGCCAGCGCTATCGTGCTTGATATGGCTTGGGCCTTTAAGTTCCTGTCATTCTTGTTCTTCTCGGCCAACAGTTAGCGGTTTCTCAGGATGAGAAATTTGTAGTGCAGGTCATGGTATACCTGTTGACCGTTGACCTCGCGATGTCTATTTTTTCTCTAAGTTAGGATCTTAATCTTCTCTTTCAATTCGAAGTTGGACGAATTCATAACTGCTCTTACGATTAGATCGCCTGGTGTGGGTTGCCATGTCAACAGATTCCTTGTACCACGCAATAATTTTCGCAGTGAAGGGATTCGAGTATAGCAGCCCTGCGGTCATATTTTTGGCTCATTATGTGAAGCTTACTTGTTGTGACGACCTCTCATTTTTCTGCAATACAACCTAAAAATACCTCGACGACCCTGTGTAATGGTCTTCGAATATTTCAAAACTTCGTATAAAGAATTCGACACGACAAAATGCAAATGAAGACTGATGCAGTTCTTTTCGGCTTCTATCGAGCTTATGCGTATTGTTTTTGTTGATTCCTAGCTTCGAAGTAGCACATTAATTCTTCTCCCGCTGCTTTTATTGCCTCGGAGTCGTGCGAGGCATTTGTGGGATTTCGCGATTGTCAACAATTCTACATTTGCACCTTTTTCTGTACTAACGGGTTTTTTCTAGGACTCAATGGACAGGCAAATATGTTCAAACGCACTTTTAGCCGCTATCGGCTCTTAAGCAGGCACATTGTTGCACTCTCGGTGCAACAAAGCGGCTAAATTTGTTTTTCAAACTTGGTTTGTGAGATCCTCTAGTTCAGTCTGGAGCGCGAACGCCAAGTGTTCTTCAAACATTTACCTAAGCAAATCGCCTCGATTTCGACCAGAGTAAACAGCCTCCGTGTCGCTTGTTTGCGCAAAGAATTGCGGGAGCAATTTTCGTTTAGCGATGCCGAGTGATTACAAATCGGCTCGCTTGCGAGATCCTGTACCTGCAAATGCGACCGAAATCCTGCTAATTTAATTGGGGGCTTGTTACGAAAGGCCCGGAGTTATTTGAAATTGCGCTCTTAATGCCGTGTTTAGCTGCGCCTATCATTTAGCCCGGTCGACATGATACTTATTTAATTATATGGGAGTTGCTTTAAGTATCACGGCCCGAGAATGCGATCCGCGGTTTCGGGCTGCTCTAAAGGGGCAGCAATTATACCCTACCGTTTGGCGGGTTCCTATTCGCAAACTGCAGTCGATGGATTTTGCGAACGAAATTATGGCTGTTCCAGCAGTGCCAACAGCGGTAGGCCGATAGCCAACTTTACGTTCTTCTTCCTTATCATTAAGGATTTTTTGTTATCGTAAAAATTACCACTGAAAACAGTTCACGATTATTTAATCACTACATACATATAAAACAAACAATTAAAATCGAAATAGTAACGAAATGATTACTTTATAAGTTACTTGGTGTTAGCATATCGTTAGTTCAATAGATTATTCATAGATGGCATAACTCCATCTGTACTGAATAGAACATTTGTATTTATTATTTCAAAAAGTGTTGCTAATACTTTATCGCTTTGTGATAATAAAATTGAACAACTGCCACCATTTTTTCACTCTTCTTTTTCCTTAAATCCTAAGCCTTTCTACCTTACTATGTAAGGTTATAGAGTTCTGTTGCCCCTCTTGGTTGGTGATTTTCTAGATATTTCTTTCCATTCCTTTCGATCTTGTGTTGCTCTTGATACTTCATCCTATGTTTTCCTTATCTTTTACTGCCCATTTTACCTCGTTAATACAGCTTCATTCTTCTTTCCTCTCTTTGGAATTGTCCATTTTGTGTACATTTCCCAACCAACTGTTTCTCTTGCACTATCGTTTAAACTGATTTAATTCTTAAATTCTTCGTTCCGTATCTTGTAGCTAGAATCTCTTCTCTGTACTTTTGATTTTGCTCTCTCGTTCTTTCGTTGTTCTCTATGAGTGATTACCATATTTTAAAACTGGCACCACCACTTTTTTGGTTTCGTACTTATAATCATGGTTTTTGTTTTTCTTGAGTTGATCTTTGGTTTCTGTTTTGGCTCTGTGTTTATATATCTTTATGTTGTGCTATAATTTTTTTTCTTTTGTTCCGTCACTCTAATCATTTTCATTTTTTTTAATTACCTACAACCGTTCCAGTCCTGCTGTTATTCTGAACTCCTTTAATTCCTCGTTCCTTGATTTTACTATATTGGGTTTTAACTACTAGTACGATTTCGCTGCCAATTCCTGTTTTTCAATATTTTCCAGACTTTTTTTAAGATTGTCGAAAGCCATCTGCAGATCTAGAAAACAGATATTTATTTCTCTTTTTTTTGATAGTTTTTTCACTTAGCTGTCTTATTATCCTGGTTTAGTATGTTTGCTCTAAATACACGTTGTGTATTATCTATTGCATTTTTTAAATTCTTCCTTATTTTGGATTCTAAAGTCCTTTCATATACAGGGTGGTAACCAAAAGTAGTAGGACTGATTTTTTTAAAAAAAAATTATTAAACATTTTGGTACATCGACTTAATACTCTTCAAAATAGGCCCCTTGGGCATCCACACACTTCAGGTAGCGAGCCTTCCAGGTCGCGAAGGCCTTCTGGAAGTCGTCCTCCGGGATGCTGTTCATCGCTCTTGTCGTTGCCACTTGGACTGCTTCCACCGAGTCGAAACGATGCCCCTTGAGCTGCCTCTTGATCCGGGGGAACAGAAAGAAGTCCGGCGGTGTCACATCAGGGCTGTAGGGGGGGGGGTTGAGGCAACGTGGAAACGTCGAATTTGGCGCGTTGTCATGGTGGAGCTTCCACTTCCCCACCAGGTCTGGTTGCACGCGTGTGATCCGATTTCGCAGCCGTGTGAGCACTTCCATGTAAAATCTTGCATTTACAGTCTGTCCAGGAGGTACAAACTCCTTATAGACGATGCCACGACAGTAAAAAAATGCAATCAACATCGATTTCACTTTCGATTTCGACATTCTGGCCTTTTTTTTACTGGGTGATTGTGCGGTGTGCCACTCTTCGCTCTGACGTTTTGTTTCCGGGTCGTATTGGAAGACCCAGGTTTTATCTCCGCTGATGACATTATCGAGAAAATGTTCGTCTTCTTCCAAACAGTTCAGAATTTCTTGGGAAATCTCAACACGCAGTTCTTTTTGCTCGTCGCTCAACACTTTCGGCACCATTTTCGCGCACACTTTTCTCATAGACAAATACTCTGTGATGATGCGTTGGACTGTCCCGTACGAAAGATTCAGCTCATCACTAATTAATTTAATGCCCAACCGTCGGTCGGAGTTCAAAAGTTGCTTAACTTTCAGCACATTGTCGTCCGTTCGCGAGGTTGACGGACGCCCGGCGCGTTGGTCGTCCTCGACGAGCTCCCTCCCCACCCAAAACAACTTGTGCCACTCAAATATCGAGGAACGGCTCATGGTATCCTTCTTGTAGGCCTGCGTAAGCATGTACAGGAAGTCACTAAAACAGTGGTCCACACTCAACTAACGCACGCAGGCGACTGCCGCAGGTCGAAACCTGTTCCCAAGGCTCCTCTCTATAACATCCGGCCTTGCAGACCCCCTCCATCGCTCCGCGGGCGCGGAAAAAAAACAGTGCTACTACTTCTGGATACAACCCTGTATGTCCGGTAGATTGATCTGTAGTTTTTGCATTTCCCTTTTCTCTTACTTCTTTTATCAAATGGAGTACTCGCTCCTTGCCTGTTTTTTATATATAGTTGGTCATTTCGAGAGTTATTCAAACTATTCTTAGGGTTTTTCCTAGTTTTAAATTTTCGCTCATTTTCTCTTCTTGATTTACTACAATTGTTCTATTTTAGTCTTTATTTTGTTCATTTCCTTGTTGACTTATTCCTTGATCTATTTCATTATTTCAATGTTCTTTTTATAAATTAATCATTTCTCCTTCCTTTGTTAGTAGGTTTCCTGTTCGTCCTTTGTACTTTTTTTTGTCATTCCCTTCTTCCTCAATTGTTTTAAGGTACCGTAAAATAGTTTTTGATTTTCTTTTTAATGTCTGGCCTGACTTTCTTGTATTTGTCATAGTCTTTCGTTATCTTGTTCCCATTTTCCTTTTAAACTACTTCTCTTCTATGTATTCCTTAACTGCTAATATGCCTTGCTTTATGTGTATCCATTTTTCTTCTATGCCAATTACTATGCTTTTCATTTCCGTTTTCTGTTTGGAACGTTTGAGTTTTATCTTTCTTTTGTTCTTGCTTTGTTGTTTTATCTAGCTTAAAACGATCACTTTTAATTTCCGGTTCTCAGTTTATCTTCATGTATGTTATTACTTACTATTTTTTTAAATCCACTTTAAAGCAATCGATTATTGATTTTTTTCTGTATTTGTGAATATCTTTGGCGTAAGATTCAAATTTTCTACCACTAAATCGTTTTCAATGCAGAGCCGTATTGTTCTTTTGTCTTCTCTGTTCTGGTGCCTAAATATTTTTTATTTCTTTGTTATCTTTACTTGCTTGCCAATTTAAGTGTCCCATATTGTTATACCGTTATTACTCGCGTTTAGTTCGTTTTATATGTTTGGAAAGAATTCGTCACAATAATTGTCCACGTATTGGTTTGGTCCAATTGTACATCTACTTTTGGTATTCTTTTATTCACAAATTCTTCTTCTATTAAATTCACTACCAACCCTATTTAACCTTGTTTACTACATTCAATGCCCCGTTGCAATCCTTTTTGGATTTTTTTTTGTTTCTGCAATCACCAAAAAACTAACTTTTTGTGTTTTCTACTTTCTCTTTTTATACTTGCTAATAGAAGTCAATAAAAAATAATTTGTTAATTTGTTGATTTATTTAAACTTTCTGTACCAAACTATCCTGGGCAATTCTTGGATATTATATGCTATATACTAAATTTTTTATTGTCTACGTGGATTATTTCAAAAAACCTACTCTGAGAATTTTTAACACTGATCTTCTGTTGCAATTCATTGCAAATTTTTTGCAAAAACGTTTTGAGGTAAAGTTGAATAAAATATGAGTAAGTTTTACCTTTTCAATGTTTCAAATTGTTTGTTTGACTCTCCTATCTAAGAGAGTTTATCTGTTCCCACTTGGGGAAAATGTTACTTAGGTAATCCTATTTTAAAATTATTTAATAAAGTATGTGTATTTTTCCAATCACTCGCAATTAAGATATCCAAACAAGAAACACTCTGCATTCGAGTGCCTTTTATATCAGAATTGCACCACATTCCCTCATTTGAATATGTGCTGGCTTTGGCTTGAATAGCTTATTGTGTCGATATTCTGCTCCTTCTCAAAACTCAGTGATGCATTGTTGTGAGTGCTCCGCAGCACATTTAGTGTAACTTGAGTGTTTACGTATCAAATTTTGGTTCAAAACATTTCACAACCACAGGCTGTGCGCTTCTGCTATCTCATTACGTCGAGAGCTCTTTGAAGGTTCCTATTGTATAATTTCCCTGCTAGCTTCGGGCTTTTTGCCTTCACTCCGGGCGCTCGAGCAGGGCAATTGAGGTGTCACATTATCATTGTCCTGCCCACAGCGCTTGCGAATTCTTTTTGGCGGCTTTTTGCTCCCGCAAACTGGTTTCAAACCTATTACCCTTATATCGTACCTCTCGGACAAGCTTGTTACGTTCCGCTAATCCTCCGAATTTGCCATGGCGTTCTAAACGAATTTGGAGCCAAATTAGCAGTATAACTGCTCTTAAGCGCCGCCAGGTTAATGGTCATGAAGTATATTGCCTTTAAGTCTATGGGCTTTTTGCGGCACGATTGCGGCCAGGTGAAAATTGTCATAATTTGCTTTTAAGCACTGTTGCGTACAAGATCGTTTAGTTCTTTTAACGGCTATCTGGAGTTATAATCTTAGACGAATTATTTCTGCGTTTAACGTCTCTATTTGAAATGCCGAATATGCGGTCTAAACATTTGCTGGATAATGAGATTGCGCCAAGAATAATAAAAAAATACTAATGATGCGAATGGTTTAGATGAGCAATCTATTCCTACTGGAATTTAAGTAATTGTTGTGATGGTAAATGTGACATGTATTTGGCGTTCTTCAGCGGCAACGCGCCAAAACGTACAATAATTGACTAGTATATTATACTTGAAAAGCTACCATACGCAGCATAAGTCTATATAACTATGGTTAATTACAATATCAGGTTAGTCTAATGGGTTGGTTTTCTTCAGTCTGAATAGAGTATCACTGTTGTCTGGTAGTTCATTGGCTAGGTTGTTGGAGTGTTTCTCCACCAGGTATTTGGAACTATTTGTGGGGATTACTTTTTTAATGTAGTCAATGCTGAAGTCTCACAATCGGTAGATAATCGAGTTGTACATGGATAGTTTTGACTTCTTACCTATTAGTGAGTACATTTTACTTAGTTGGTGGTTTAGTTATATCCTTTTACTTTATGTGCTTACGTCAGGTCAGATTTCAGTCGAAATACTTCATAGAGTCGACTTGTAGCATGGTCTTACCGTTTTAGGTATCTTTAGAATACGTGTCTTCTGTTGGTAAAGGTCATTGGTTCGAATTCGTCACTGTTTTAACCAGTTGTGCACTTCATTAAGGATCTCTTGCAGATAATGTGAGCTTCCATCGCAGTTTTGGTAAATCTGCTGTATATAATAGGTAGAGTATTAGTTCCAGGACACTGCCTTGGGGCATTTTCACTTTTATAGGGGTGGTCTGATTGCCTATTAGAGAGTTTAACTTGTAGTCCGGCAAATTGATGAGGTAATAGCTGGTTGATTTTGTAGTAGAGGCCTTCATGTCGTACAATTTGTTCAATCATAGACTGCTCTGCTTGAAATCCAAACCGATGGGGAAGTATTAAATTGGCTTGTGTTATGATCGGACTTGGTCATTTTAGTACTAACTTTTCCAAAACTTTAGAGGAGATGATTAATGCGATTCAAATTTGCAGGAGGCTTTACCAGTTTTAGGAATGAGGATTACTTATGTCAGTTTTTTTGTAGTAGTACACATGTAATTATGTCAAAACTAGGTGTTTTTCTGGGAGTTAGTGTTTTAGCTGAAAAAGCTTTCTAGGAATTGGCAAATTAATTTGTGTTGTTTGGTACTTTTAGAGTGATGTGGTGTAAACAATTTGAATAGATCTTTAGCAAATACTTCTTTCATCTTCCTTTTACCCTTGAGAGGACATGATATTCAAAGTGAAAAATGTGTTTCTTTCGTTGGCGGGAGGTTTTTTAATTTGTATAGTAGTTTCTCAAGTTTTTATTTATCCCGTTGGTTTCTAGTCATTTGTCAAGTTCTTCTAAGTCGTTTTTTCCGCAATCATTTTTGCAGATTGTTTATGGCATTTAAAGTTGCAATTTGTATGTTTCTATTAAGGTACCCTACTGCTAAGGGGATTTAAATATTAAGCATTGCTGTTAATTGTTCTCGGAAGTATTTCTAATCAGTGTGCTGATTATATAAGACTATTGAGTTTCATTTTCAAGTAGTACCGTGCTTATTGTTTTGAGTACTGGACTGCGATCTGCAAATAATCAAAGATCTTGTGCTATTGCTTTCGTAACAGATCAGGAATTCTGTTTCTGTTTGTTGACTAATAATTTGACCATGGTGTTTTTAAAAAACGTGCCTCCCTTAGTTTGTCTCTAAAACCCCAGTAGAGGTTCATAGCATTGCAATTGCTATGCTAACAGAACATGAAGTAGTAAGCAAGCAAAAAGAAAAAGTAAACATTAGTTCGCATAACTGGAAAGGTTATGAGTGATACAGTTCGAAGGTTTGGTTGAGTTGCAATATAACTATAGTATGACCACAAAAAGAAGAGTAAGGAAGATTATAAAAGAAAAACGGAGTTATCTGGACAGCAGTAATAAAGATTGTAAACTTTGAAAATCATTGCAAGAGCCTTGTTCGAAGTTTAAAAAGGGCTCGTAAAAATTGATAGACATTTAGAGCTGTTCTACTTGGAGAAATATTTTCACAGAATATATCTTTAGAGAAATTTAAAACTAGGTATTGTCTCGGAGTACTTGAAAGACACATTTGTAAACGAACAAACCAAAAGAGTGAAACTGTACCAACCTCGTTGAACATTTTGAAAGGTAGAATAATATTGCGGATGTTTGGACAGAGCCAAAAAGAGATCAAATAACTTTCACTGCTTTTGGTAACTTAAGTGGTCGAGCTGTTAGAACTAATTTAACCGCGTACAACATTTGAAAGGAAGACACGAAACCATAATTTCGCTAGACGGCATCGTAATGTACGTGGAAGACACAAATGCACCGACGTCAACGGCTCTGGAGTTGCATATTGCTTCTAAATATACAAGGCCGCGCATACTTCCTGCAGTGCATGATGCACTTCGTCAGCAGAACACGCGAGCTGCCTTTTCTGTAATTTCCAGTCAATGAGCTGTGGGCGAGTCGAAGCCAAATCATTAGCTCTGGGCAAGGCAGCCGACGAGTTATGTTTATTCGGAGGTAACTTTCCTACATGAGCAGCGAAGTGCAGTTACACGGATGTTAAATTGGGAGGACTTGGTCGATCGCGTGGATCACTAACATGCCTGCAAAAAAGGGTTATAAAGTGTGATTTAAGCGCCCAAATATTCGGTAACTTTTATATGACGTCTTGTACTACAAATTTATTTAGCTCCACCAGTGGAAAGTCCGTTATAACCCCACAAGTCATTTAGAGATTCAAAGTAATGAATCAACTGCCGCGCTATGGAAAAGGAATTTCATTTAAAAATTCATTATCTTGTTTTGTTTCAAGTTACATAATTAATCCAAAGTTTAAATGTTTGTAGCAATAATCTCCGGCGTTCTACTGTAATGACTTGTTTATTCATCCCACATAAGCGTTTACGCATGCCAGATTTATCAGCTTTGAGATTGAACAAGCCTATTTCTAACTGCTGCTAGTTAGTTAGACGTATTTTTAATTAGAATCATTTAAAACTCCAACTACTTTCATTATTTATTTTTTAGCCATTTATTCGAGCATACTGTCGTACCCTGTATATAAAATAAATTTATTTTCCCTTTAACTTTAAATTACGCTTAACAATAATAAATAAAATCAGAAAGCGTTAACATACCGAGTATAACATTAAATTCGACTAATTTTGAATAAATAATTAAACAAACCCGTTTTTCATGGTTTTTGCATTTGAAACTAGTGGCATAATTAATTCATTATTTTTAATAATTACATATTATTTAACGAGGTAGAAATTGATGGTTGATCGTAATAACTTAATTTTATGCTGGCAAGAGGCTTTTTAATGTAAATTGGGTAGAATTAGGCATTTAGAATTTCGGTATAAATAGCCAATTTTGCGGGAATCGCGCCCAAGGTCCCAGGCTTGCAAAAACAATCAGCCCGTGTAATGCGCTAATGATAAAAAATTACAGTGATTTCCAAATTCGCGCTTGTAATCGCGGAACGTCTAACAACGGCAATTATGTTAATTTCGGTCTGCGCTGCCTACGCCGGATTAGCTAAAATATGGGAGTATCGGTAGTGAAACTTATTTTGGCTGCGGTAGACCGACCTAAAGCACTATGATTAAGCCCACGGAAAGCGTTTCCGCCGCCATTCGCATATTTGTGTTTACAAATTTTCAACAGCTGCCCAATAAAAAAGAAAGGAAAGTGGAAAGGAAGAATGTCCAAGGCAGTTCTTGAGTATTTGCTAGACATAACACGACCAATTAGATGAAACGAATGAACAGACAGTTACTACCATTCCAACCATCTAAAAACTGTATGACAACTACACCCCAGAAAGAGACCATAAGATAAATATATAAATGTATCAAAGCTTAGAAGGAACTTAAGATACTCATGCCAACTAATTGTAATTATATTACATAACAATAATAGAATGGATTATTGATTATTGTAGTAGTTAAAAAAAGGAAAAGACGTTCATTTAAAAAGGTTTCGCACTAAAATCTAGTATTGAGGAGTTAATTAAAAAATTACGTTAAAATTCAAACATCACGAAGAAGCATATAAAAAAACGCGGAGGCTACTAGCGTATTAAATGTTGTTCATTGACAAATTAATATTCACAACCGAGATTACATGTTCAAGAAACTTAACAGGCGAGATATAATTTCGACCAACCTTCGTATATTTAATAACACAAATAAAAGTACATGCAATTATATTCATTAAGAAGACATATAACGGGTCCGATTTTTGGAGCAAAAAGTAGGAATGATAAAGACCAAGTAATCGGCAGTCGGAGACAGCCTTTTGGCTCCACGTGGGATGGACAAGAGCGGAATGTGGGCACAAAGAAGGAAAGAAAGCATATACAGAAGTCAGCTCTTTATAAAACCGGTATAAATCAACGGACGTCGAAAAACTTGATGCAAAATGCCACCTTGTGTTTTTTGCATTGTATGTTAAGAAGGTTTTTGTCGAGCGCAAAACTGCGGCACTGTGTCAATATATTGAGAGAAGGTCACTTCTGAACAATAGTTCGCTTTCGATTTGGCGGGAGATGCGCGAGGAAACAGAACTTAGCCCTAATACGGCGTTGCCACATGTAATTATAATTTCAATAGCCATTCAGACACTCCATACTTGCTCCATTACATAAATGCTAATCCGGACTGAATGTGTTTTAGCATATTCTTAACATATTTGCATTCGTTTATGTGAACTATTTTATCGCTCTGTTATCTACAACCCAACCATTTCTTATAAACTCAACATCATATGACTCGTTTTTAATTTTTAAACTGCTTTTCCATAAAATTGATAAAAAAAAATGTAACGACATTAAAAACTCCACAATCAAATTTTTCACAAAACCAAAAATGTTAATCTTACCACTGTCCAAGTATCGTCTTGTATATTACTTCAGCATTAAATTCCATGGCCTCGAGAACTTCTAGATCAAATATTTAGAAAATCAAAAATATTGATCCTCCATCCCCCCACGGACAGCTTTAATATTTCAGGATCAATATTAACGACCTTGACAATTCCCAAAACTTTTTTTCGTTAAACTGCGAAGTTTTTGGAACTCGTCAATTTCATCCTCAAGATCGCACTCAACAAATTAAAAGCCCTAAATCTTTATTTAAAGTAGGTCAAATTCTTTATGAACAGTAGAATTCTTTATTTTTAATCTCTACATAGAGTTTAGCTTCTAAAATCACACTTTACTATAAATCTCAATTTTATAGCTCGCTAAATTTTCATAACATACAAAGTTTTATACACCCACCATCTTTTCTCTTTTAGATATCTAATAATTTCAGAACAGAAGCACCATTTTGGAACCATGTTTTTGGAAAACCTACCTTTCATCTGTACAATTTTCTTTCTAGAATCTCCTATTTTTGATTTCATAATCTAATGTAGTGATCCTAGGAATATTCAAAACTATATTTATTTAGTCTAAAAAAAGTGGTTTGTCCGTGCACGGTCAAGTGAAGTTTTCGATTTGTGTGTAAGTTTATAGAAAAGGTCATTGCTCGTTCATAACTACAACTTCTGGATATTAATTGTATGGATTAAGTCTTATTTTTCTTTCTTTTACCTTTTCAATATATGACGGAGCTTTTCAGACGGAAAAAATGTTTATTATTATTTCTTGATAAAAAAGCCAGTGACCACTAGCTATAAATAAGGAGAAACAGTAGCCCTAAGAATAGTATGAAAGAAAATATAGAAAAAATTGGGAAGAACTGTTTTTCTCTGATATTAACACATAAAAGTTATCGACATGGTTTCTGAGCAAACACGAATCAAAATGGATATGACTTGTTAAAGGTTTTGACAGTAAATTGATTGTGATGAATGATAATATAGACACCATCCTACACAATTAAGATGAAGCTCGATATTTTTTTTTTCATAGAAACAACACTTGAGAAAAGTAAATTGCTTAAAGCAAATACTTTTCTTAGTCTGTAGAGTCTGTAGGGGGAATGGGTAAAGGTTGTTCTAAAATAGATTCAAGGAAAGTCTTACGTGGAGCAAACAAATTGTTAAATTATATTGATTCTTCTTTATTTAAAGATGAGGACAAAGCGTAAAGAGTTACCAAATTTAGTACGATCTAACAACTCCAGCTACCAGAATGTTTCAAAATTCTAGTCGTTAAAGCCTGACTTTAATCACATTTTTTTTAGTTTCATAGTTTACAGTTTCGATTTTTTCTTATTGTTGGTTATCTTGGACAAGTTCGTATATATATTGGAGTAAACATTTTTGATACATTGACTTGCACTGAAAGCAGCCTGAAATGTAGTGTGTGCATATCTTTTTCAAGTCTTTTAATATTGATATTAAAATTGATATTTATATCGAATACATCTTTTAGTCTTTGTGGAGGTTACGAGGAGGGAGAAAGTCTCAAAATAGTTTGAAAAGAAACTTTACAAAGAAGCAAACAAAAAAGGTCATACATTGGAACATTGTGTTGGATTTTGAAGCATCGTAACGTTTGATAATGACCCATACATTTGATGACAAAACAAGAGCTACCAAACCTAATATGGGAAAAAATGTTCCCAATTTCTTTGAGGCTAGTTAATGGCACATTAAATTTTTTGTTTTTGAAAGTGTATGATATGTTTGATACTCAAAATTTAAAAAAAGTGGTGAAGTACTTTTTAGTATAATGTTCTATTTTTGGTTTCCCCTAATACAATCAGTTTTCTAGCAATTTTTAGTCTTATGGCTTACTTTTGATTTTTTGACCAAATTAGGAATTGTGGTCTTAGAGTACATATTTTTAAGACTCCAGTTTACACTCGATACAGCCTGAGACATAGCGTGTCGATATCTTTTTCAAGTTTGATGTTAAAATCTGTTTTCTTATGTTTACTACTACAAGAACGTGTTTTAAATTATTGACAAAAATAATCAATTGAAACGCCAAATAACATAAAAAAGGTTTTTAACAATTTTTGTTTTTCACAGTCTTCTTTGGTTATTACTACCCTGATTTTTGCTCTTAAGATAGTCCAAAGTTTGAAGGTTGATATGCTACTTTATATTACAGTGAATTACACACCCTGTTTTTCCCCATTTTGGTTCAGGTACTGTAGTATAGAGGGTGCGATGTCCTCTTATATATCGGAAATTTATTAATGTGTATTATAGACACCATTTTGAACAATTAAAACTGAGCTTGATTTCATTAATCACGAAACCAAAACAACTGACAAGAAAAACAAATGTTCATAACAGATACAATTGGATTTCAGTGAAAACTATGCTTTGGTTTATAGTATTAGTATACAACTCATTAATATAGAAGCTTACATATTAGCCTTTCTTCAGAAGTAAGAGACATAAACCCAAATGATTGTGGTATTAATTTTAAAATAGCAAATCGAATGTATTAGTATTTATGTCCAAAAATAGATTGAATGAAAGTCTTGAAAGAAGCACCACAAATTGGAATATTGGGTTGGTTCTTCCTGGGTTTGGAAAATATTCCAGACAGTTGTGGACAAAGCTAACATGGGCATAAATTAATGGCACATACAATTTTTTTGCTTCTAGAAGATGTTGGTTGATTTCGTAGGGTATTTCACTTTAATTTTAATTTTTTTGGTTTTCTCTAACCCAATAGTTAGTTTTCTGGTAAGGTTTAGTTTTATGAATTACGATTTTGATTTTTTTGTTCAAATTAGAAATTGTTACCTAAATCGTCCTGAACAACTTTGTATATGTATTGGAGTAAACATTTCTAAGACACCAGTCTGGACTAGAAGCAGTCTAAGATATAATGTATCCACATATTTTTCAAATTTATCTTCAATATCGTGAGTTTTTGATATTTTGTAATTGGTATTGAAACTCGAAATGATATAAAAAAGGTATAAAGTTTCATCAATATTTTGTTCTAGATAGTCTTCTTTGATTATTATTATCCAGTCCAAAGATTTGAAGGCTGGGATGCGACTTTATATTGCGGTGAGCTACGTATCATCCGTTTCTCCAATCTGGTTCAACATTGTGGTTGGGTAAATTAAGAGAAGAAAAACTTTAAGAAGACTTCTTAATGTGCAATTTGCATTGTTTTGGTAGTTTTATCATTCTAATATTGTATTTGTAGTTTCTGTTGTCTTTTTATCTCTTTTTTAGTCTTGTAGTGATTCTTCTATTTATTTATTATATATTAAGGTGTTCAGTGATAATGTAGCTTTGGTAGTTGCTGAAGATAGCTTGTAATAATTTGTTGATGCATAAAGTCGCGGCACATTGGGAATCCGTGTCGGCGTCTTATTGCAATCGGGGAGTAATAACTAACGATGCGGTTGTTCTCGAAAACAATGGGCCGATTAGATTTCGTGGTTGATAAACTATGATCAATTTATTATAAGGGCTGGACTACATAGAGCCCTTTTGTTCGCTGTGCACTGGGAATGCAGCATACCGTCAGAGGCGGTTTAAGATGGTAAACGGGCGCAAAATTCGCTTAACATAGTTCTGCAAGACCATTAATCTTGCCGCATGGTCTCGCGTCGCTTAGTACTAGTGCTAAACAAGCACTTGTATTACCATTATCGTCACTAATAGCCGCCATTTATATTGGCTCGTAAAGTCCTCTCTGGTGGACAGGCGCTCCTCTGATGTGCAGGTAGATCGCCTTAAGACGATAAAGCCTGCCGAAAATTAATCAGCGGATTGCGGATTGTTTCGGCGACTGCATGCTTTATCGCTGTATATCCCGAGATGAATCTCCGCCGCCGCGTCCTATGGGAAAAGAAACGCAGCGGCCCGCATGCAAATTTCAGCAAACTCGTTTGGAATTCAAACCGCCGATACCGATTGGCAGTTTAGAACAATTTAAAGTCATGAAAATTGCCCGGCTCCGCGGCCATAAATTTCTGTCGACTAGGCGATCAATTTATTACCGAGGATTAATAATTTTTGCGCGAACGCTGCCTCCGAACTGTACGCGGTAGCAGGAGCATCCCGGAGCTCGTTAATAAACGTGCAATTACAGTGGGGGGTAATTACAATAATTACGGTCTTAGTTGCCCACTTATTATTCTAAATCAACATAATGGCGCGCGTTGTGCAGTAGGAAATCAAAAAGAGCGCTATATCCCGTACCATAAGTGGCGAGAGCTGATCAGCATCAAAGAGGTAATTAGAGGGGTTTATCACGTAATAGTAAATCTATTTAATGCGCCATTTATAACGGCGCAATAAACCTTTCAGATTTGTTCCATAATTACCAACCCTGATGGTTCAGCGTGTAGGCTAGCGGTAAAATGAAGTGACTCTAGAGCTTCACCGCAGATTAGACGAGTTCAAATCCTGTCGAATTTATAGATTCTTATCATGCATTTACACCGCAGTACCTCAGATTATCCTTAATGAAACATTACGAACTACAAAAATTTCAATCAGATTGTTTCCAAGCTGCTAGCGTTGTAAAAGCAGAAAAACACAGATCCATCACATTCTCTCTGTATACTGCCCTTTGCGGCATATTATTAAAAAGCAGCGATTTGCATGTTTTAATAGGCTTGGACTCTGTGTCATAGCTGATGGAGATTATTAATAAAAAATATATAATAATATATAAAATATATAATAATAAAAAATGTTGATCAAGAATTACATTACCTAATGGCTAAGAACTGTACAACTAAGTATCTTATTAAAAACGCTACGAAAGCCAGTACGTTATAGAATGCTGTACTACCTTTAAGAAAAGAATAAAGAAAAAGGAATACTAAGAAGAATCTGACAAATCACTAGAAATCCCAGAAATAAAACTAAACTCAACCAAGCTACTAGTGAATAGAAAAATCTAACCAACCTTAAAAATCAAAAAGTGCAAAAATACTTGGCAAAGCTGATACACTAAGGACACTGATTATTCTTTATGGAAAGCTATCAGGAAATTGAAGCCACCAAAACTTTTAGTTTTACCTGTTAGAAAACATAACAAAGTCTGGGCAAGAACAAACCAAAAACAGCAGATACCTTTGCAGATTAGAAATCCACAAACTCTCAATGAATCTATCGATATCGCTTATCCATCCAAGGCTAGTAAAAGTCAATACTATTATCAGGAGTCTTCGTACCGGCTCATCAGGTTGCTACCCGTGTTATCTAGTCTTTAAAAACATGTGACTGCAAAAGTTAAAACCAATTTTAGTTCAACGAAACATCAGTGTGGTTTTCGGGAAGGTCATGGCACGATAGAACAAGTGCACAAAGTAGTCATCAAAATTAACCACGACCTACATATAAAAGGTGCTGCTTGTCAGTATTCTTAGATATTGGCCGGGCCTTATATTGGGTTGTTAACAATAGTAAGAAGGCTGTTCGAAATGATAAAAAGATGTCTATCGGAAATACGTTTTAAAGTCGCAAATAATCAATTCGGGCAATCAAAGCAGGTGTACGCCAGGGCAGCATTATAGGTCCTGTCTTATACCTTCTTCATAATGCGGACTTGCCAACAACATCACAAACTTCATTTGCAGATGACGATGCAATTCTGGCATCACACAGAGATCCACAAACAGCATCACTGGCTTAAACTGTGACGGATTTTACTTTTTGAATGTGAATATCACTTCAACATCTTAACAAGATAGTGTAACATACTTAGGAATTTATCTAGGTAGACACTTGACCTGGAAGACTCGCATAGTAAAAAAATTCCAACTTTGATTAAAATTTTGCAAAATATACTGGGTGATAGGGAAGAAATCTGATTTATCACTAAATAACAAAATATTTGTATATCAAACAATTATAAAACCAAAATGGACCTATGGTATTCAGATTTGGTGGTCTACTAGCAACTCTAATCTGAAAATGTTACAACATTTCTAAAATAAAGTAATAAGGATAAAAGCTAGTGCTCCTAATTACATTCCCGATTGGTTTACTCCAACAAGACATACCCGTTCCTACGATATAGCGAAAAATTCAAGGTACCATCACCAATTAGCAAGCGAAACTTAGTCCTCACTTCAATAACTTAGCTATTGCGCTTCTAGAAATATAGTATGACAAAAGACTC